>OX422217.1:385776987-386376987 GCA_949130495.1 Sambucus nigra
TTTCATCAAAATATCATTGGAACATGCTATGTTAAACATGATGTTTCATGAAGAATTACATTTTTATGTAACATTCAATTGATGTTAACGTTGATGAAAAATAAATACAATTTGTATTGATATCGTGGTGCTCAATTTTCCATAGACTTGAAAGAGTGGATATGATCGATTTCAATATGTTACTCCCCTTCACTATATTGAATATTATCAAATGCGATGAAGATTGCAAAAGATATGAGAGTCTTTAGTTGATATAAAGTGCTACATTCCTTTCCGTAATATATAAATTCATTTTGGAAGAATCTTATACTTCCAATTAATGCGTTTGTCGAACGTGTTCTTCAATGGAGAAAAATTAGTGTGGCGTGATAACAGATTTATTTATTGAATTTATGATTCAAAATTCAAAACCGAGCGGTTTAAAGACTGCTTTAAAGATGGTAAAGAATTAAATCATAAATCCATATAAATGATCAAGGGATTCAGAACCGAGCAGTTTCATAACTGCTTTAAAGAAGGTAGAATCAAATTATGATCTCATTGGAGACTTAGGCGTAATCTTAAGACACCACAACTAGTAAACTCAAAGAAGGGAAAGTAACCAAATTGCATATTTTATATTATGATATTTTTAAAGTCCATAATCATAGAATATGTTGAAATGGTTTTGAGGCATATAAATTATGTGTGACACAACTCTAGTTTAATACTAAGAATTGTCACAAGTGCATTTGTAGGCATATGGAACAATAAGGAATATACCATTAAATGTCGAAATCACTAAAGTAGAGAAACTTATCTCAACTAAATTTTATTTAGAATGAAATTAATGTATACCTTCTAAATGGACATATGTGTTGGTCCAAATATACATTAATGTCATTTCATTTTAAAGAAAAATAAAGCGTTTGGAGGTTGAGAATAAATGTATCAGCTTTGTATAAATTCAAATTTATGTTTGAAATTGTGGGGGAAGTATTGTGTTTTCTATGAGTTATATTCTCAACACATTAACCCATGATAAAAATTTTATGGGAAAGGTTGAGAACCTTTGATAAAATTTTTATGGGAAAGGTTGAGAACCTTTGTATGAAATTTTATGGGAAAGGTTGAGAGCCTTTGTATGAATTATGATAAATGTGGGGGTATTTATCTAAGGCGATAATTTCTATCCAAAAATAGAAACAAAGATTATTCCTATTGAAAATAGGATAAACACTACTAAAAGTGTAGTATTTGGTTGCATAAGTGCATTTAATGTACTATAGCATTTCCAATGTGCATTTGTCTAGAGAAGTGTATACTTCATTGATTGAACGATAATTAATACTTAAGTACTTTGATTATATTCCAAGGTTGGAAATGATTAAAGCGTGTACACAAATATTTAGAGTAAAGATAATGGATCAAAGAGTCTAAAGTACAAATGAGTCGTTCAGTATCGATACTAAGATATAAGTGACAAATGACATAAACATTAGGGAATTATGAATATATTTTAAACAATATATGACTTTCGAGACTCGTATTCCGAGTGATATATTAGCATGATTAGAAGTGTTAATGTTTGGAAATCCTCTTATGATGGAATATGAATATTATTTCCTAGAAAGCAAGGTACCTTGACAATTTTAAAGAGGATGATTTGAGATAACAATTATAATGCATGTTCTTGCAATTGAAAATCATTGCTTGAAAAGGCATAAATCAATTTGGCAAGTCACGACTTATTAGTCATGACATAAGACCATAAAGAAATCTTTCTTTGTTAGTGATAACATTGGGCCTAATAAAATCATTGCGGATCCGCTAACAAGAGAGTAAGATACGTACATCAAGGGGAATGGGCTTACAGCCGGTTAAAACCTAAAAGAATTGCCATAATGGAAACCCAACCTAAATGATTGGAGATCCCAAGAATTAGGTTCAACGGGACAACCTAATTATGTGCGATTCAGTTAGCACTGAGAAGAAAATAAATTCTTCCTCCCATTCCTAGGATGAGTCAGTGCACTATCTGCCGCGTGTAATAGGATAAATTTTATTTTAATGATTTCTATATCTTGAACATAAGGATCAAGTGGGGTATTAGCAGGATACTCTTTATAGAAATCACCTATGTGAGTGAGAAGGGGCCACTTCTATGAGAATAACCAACGGCTACATTGTTAAATTCTCTAACACACTCATGAAACCAGGAGGTGTCCAAGGCCAAAACGGACACAAAAGTGAGAACCAAGAATGTTCGGAGAAGGACTGTGTGAATTCTATTGTCTCGGTTTACACAAAAAGGTTGATCAATTCAAGACATGGCGTTCATTGATTTGCCAGTAAACCCGATAGTCTCTCACTAGGAAAGATTCAAGGCCAAAAGCTATCTTTACCGATGCAGCCCTTTTCCACTGATACTCTGTCTAATTTGTCTTCATGTTCATTTGATTCTTCACCCAAATTTCATTCATGTGGGGGATTGTTGGAAAATATTGTGTTTTTACACAAATTATTTTATAACCAAATTAATATATTGGTCAAAGTAGGACCAAGTACGTGCGCGCTCCTTGTAGAATGTCAAGAGTCACGCGATATATTTATTTGTTTAAAACGGATAAATGATGAATAAGAAATTTGGTATCAAAGTGCCTCATTTATGTATGAAGTTTATTGGGAAATTTTATTTAAGTTTCTGGGACAGTTTTTCGTAACTGTCGCTAAAGGTTGTGCCTGTTCGCTATATAGTGACTGTTTTTCAGAACCGTCCCTAAAGGTTGTGACTGTTCACCATAAGTTGTGACTGTTCATGAAAAACGTCCCTAAAGTGACTGTTTTCTAAAAGACATGTCTTTTCATGAAAAAACACTTTGTTTTCTATAAATACATGACTTGTCTTCATTTTTAAAGAGAGGAAATAAGGAGGAAAAATATTTTCTATACTTTCCATTCCCAATCGAGTCGGATAGAGTATCAAACATAATTGGTTCGTGGGACACACACACTGAAGTGCTTCTTGCGCGTGTCGAGACCGTTTTATCCTGGGAGGCAAACGCTCATTGTTCATTGCCGTAAGCACCGTAGCGGGAGCGCATTTTGTCTTAAGGAGAGAGTGTCAAACACTTGACTCGGTCATCTTCTTCATTTGTAAGTTCTAATGGTATAATTTTTATTGCATAAATATGATTTATTTCATATTTTAAATTTGATAAAACACAAAAGTATATATTATATATAACAGAACTAAAAGTAAAGTCAAATCGATTTGGTACAAGAAGACAAATACCCCTCAAGAATAGTTAGTTAAGGAAATATTGCTACGGAAGCTTGCATATGCAAACATTTCAGCACAGATCGAAACAGAAAAGAAAAAGAGAATGACATCAAGTATTTACCGTTCACCATGATCATTAATATAGCATGCCAAAATGGAGGGACTACTTTTGGAGGAAGCAAGACAAGTAGATATAAAAGGTCACTGTTTGGATACCACCAATAAATGCAAACCACATGGAGGATGAATATCACAGTGATGCAGATTAGAACGGATATTTTCCTATCTCCCTGAAGAAAATAAGCACTTAATATTCTTTACAAAGACAAAGAGTAACAGCAAGAGAATGTTACATTACAGTCCAGTAAATATGAAAAAACTGGCAAAGAAAAGTCTAACAACACCTTTAAAGCTGTTTGCTTTCGTAGAATATCATTTGATTTGAATAGGACTGCAGAAATCCAAACTGTACCAAAAAAACCTGGAAGAGTACCCAAAATGATACATGTTACATGATTGAGAAGAAAAATGAATACTTGTCTTGGTGTGTATATATATAATTCATCTGGTTTCTTTTTGAAAGAAGAGACCGTAGGTTGTTTGGGGGAAAAACAGTTTATGACAGTCTTGCCAAAGAAAATTTCCACCAAAGAGGGCAATAAATATGTGTTCTCACAACTAAATATTATGTTCAGACTAGATTTGCAAATTCAAACAATTTAGTTGGTGGCACTCATAATCATATATTACACACCAGGCGGTTTTGTTCTAGTTTTTTTATAGCTGCAAATAATTCCAATATATTCGTTCACAAATATTTTGAGATTATATTGTCGTTTGGGCACGTCAAATGTAGAACAACAGAGCTCCAATAAGGAAAAGAGGTTTTTTGACAATATTAATGGTCAGGAAAATAGGTAGAGTTAATGGGATTTTATTAAAAAAGGATATGATAACTTGTGGTTTAACTTAAGATATTGCTCTAAAAAGGTTGAGGGAATCAGTCTAGCACTCAGAGACAACCACTGGAAAATAGCTTTTTTGTCTACACTTGAAAATGAAAAAAAGAAAAGGAAAGGGAAAAAAACAGTATAATACAGTGTCCAGAGAATTGGGGCAAAATGGTTAAGCAAAATGCCCTAATACTATTTTACTTAACCGAAAAACAGTTTTAGATCTCCTGAACTTTAAGCATTTGGGCATTCCGTGGCAATCCAACATTCGCTCATGACTTTATGTGGCAATTGGAATGTCGCGAGGCCAATAGCCAAATTCCAACGGCCCTTTAATGACAAGTTTTTAAAAACTGTATATATACCTCCAAAATTGACCATGTTTCTTAATCTACATATTTGTAATTTTTTCACTACATACTCTCAAGCCAATGGAATCCTACTCCGAAACCCAACAAGTAATCTAAAAAAATCTCAACACTCAGAACACCGGAATATCAAACATAAAAAGGTGCAGGGAGCCACCTGAAGGATATTTTCTCTAAGAATGAAGATGCGATTATTTGCTCAGCGTGGGCGAATAATTTAGAAGATTCGATTCGCGGGGCCAAAGAAATTAGGCATGTGGGAAAAGTGCACAAAAATTTAACAGCGTGACCCTATGCGGTGAATATCGGACCACAAATTCTCTCAAAACGGGGTTTGGCACTATTAACCAGACTGTGAGCAAATTATGTGCCAATATTGGGACAGAGGAGACTCGAGCGAGGATTGAATAACTGTCACACCAATCACGACGTGCTTCCCTTCCCCTGTCAGACGTCCAAGGTGGAGATAAATGAGCCTTTTTTGCTCATGAAGTTATACCTTACTTTGAAGGATACTTCAAAATGCAACCATGAGCTCCAAACATGGAGCAAGCTGAACAAGAAGGTCAGGATCTCATCAACAT
Source organism: Sambucus nigra (assembly GCA_949130495.1). Classification (NCBI taxonomy): domain Eukaryota; kingdom Viridiplantae; phylum Streptophyta; class Magnoliopsida; order Dipsacales; family Adoxaceae; genus Sambucus; species Sambucus nigra. Next base: position 385,782,155 of record OX422217.1, read on the forward strand.
GAGTGGGAGTGCGCCCAGTATATCCTCTGCGTCCGCTGAGGAATGTTATGAATTTTCAATGGCCGGTGTGTTGTTGAGCGATGACGCCCTCCCCACGTTTACCCAGCCGAGGTTTGAGCGGCCAACGGAGAAAAAGACAGTGAAAGACAAGAGATAGGTCGACACAACTGGCCCAAGTTTGCCGACTTTATGGTGAAAATGAGCACGCTGAATCAATACCAGGCTACGGAGGCTCAAAATTAAGCAGTCCATGTTAGAAGCGAAATTAAAAATCCCCCTAAATATGCGGACGATGGAAAGAAAGGAAGAAGAAATAGTGAGCCGCGACTACTCCAACTTGGACCCCATGCACACGCATATTGGGAGGAGAAAAAGCAAACCATCCTTGAGAAGTGGGAGGCAGAGATGGCAGCTGACAATCAGGCTAGATGGGCGTGGCAACTTGATTACCGAATGAATGATGTGTTTCTTTTCCCAAAAAAATGTTTATACTTTTTTGTTTTCTGAAAAAAAAATGTCTATGTTTATACTCTGCAAGTGTTTCAATGCTATGCTTTATTATTCAATCAATTGCGTTATTAATTTGAATTAACATGAATTATCGGATTAAACAAAAAAATTATTTGAAGTCGGGTTAATAGACTATTTGTCTTAATTTTAATTTACTATCAAATTAAATAAAATAAAAGGTCATTCGAGGAAAAATCCCTCGACATTTTATTATTTAACATTTAGTTTAAGACTTTTTATTTTGTGCCAAAAAATCCCTCACCACAAATACTCTTCTCTTATACTAGATCCTAAGAAGAAATTGTCAAAAAATAAGACAACCGACTTTTTAAAAATAAAAAATAAGGTGGACTAAATATTAAATGTACTTGGCTCTTAGGGACTAAACATTAATTGTCCCTAAAAAATGGGACTAGTGCGAGACTCCATCTGTCGCGGAGGCCATTCGCACCTCACTTGGAGTGGCGGGCGTCTATTATATTTTCCACACCTGAAGTGTAAAATCTCATATCATTTTTCGCTCAAATTTGATGAAATGCTATTTTAATTAATGTTGTCAATTCTACCAAAAGCATTGGTGAAAGTAGCATTGCTCTGTGTTAGAGATGGTTTGTCACCATCTACTACTTTTATAGAAACAAATACATATGCTTTAACACAAAGTTAGAAATGAATCCACCATAACCACAGCTTCCACTCTGTTCATACAGTTCAAGAAACAGAATATAAACTACACACATTTAAAAAAAAAGTTGAAAAGAAAAGGAGGGAGAAGGAATAATATTGATACCTATTAAATGTTGGCGAATAAAAACAAGCAGGAGAAGCAGAGAAAGTGGGAGAATTTGCTCAACCCACTTGCCAAGTCTCTGTATATCATATCTCTCATAAGAGGAAGAAGAAGAAGAAGAAGAAGAAGAAGAAGAAGAAGAATCCCCAGTAACATTAGTATAGTCTTGTTCTCCACCACCAATAATCCTAATGGAAACCTCCTCATCAGCTGATACTGAGGGGTTTTCCATTTCCTGATGAGAAGGTTGTATAAAATTCGAAACCACTAAGTGGAATAAGAACCGGATAGGACTAGTACTAGTTCTACTACGACTCCTTTCAGAAATCTCCATTTATTTTGTCAAGTTTGAAGAATCTTGAACCGTGGGTGTTGGGTTAGAGGACAAGTCAAAAGTAGTATTCTATTCTACCTAAAAAAAAGTCAAGAAAAGAGAGTAGAACTTGGTGATGCATAAACTTTATGAAATTGGAGCCACCTGAATTTAGAGTTTTAACTCATACAGTCCAAGCCTTCAACGAAAGAGGATAATAGAATAGAAGCTGTCTATAATCTGGTTTCTTTGCAAATTGTTTGTATGTTTTTAGAAGCAGATATGAAAAGAGTTGATAAGAGAGAGAGATCATCGTGTTGTTGTCGCGGGGGCCGCCATTGTTATAAAATAAAATAACGGTACCATCACAATATATATGTACAACGGCTGTTGCGCGCTCTACTCCAGCCGCTACCTAACTTCTAAATTGTTAATAGGCTTATTTTGACTTTATCGATTTTTTTAATTTAAATATTTTATTTTTCTTTAAACTATTATGATTCTTATTTAAAGAGGTTATCTAACAAATTTCTTAAAAATCTATTTATACATATGATTCCTTTTAAGTGATAATTTTTTGGGCATATACTAAATACTCCCTTGAATTTTTTTTAATACATGTTTAGTCTAAGCCTTTTTATTTTGCACCAAAAAGTTCTTCACCATGCCAAAAAGGATTAAACATGCCGCTGGCGTGGAGTTTTAAAGATAAGAGAATAAGGGTCCGTTTGGTTGGCATAATTTGCCTAGGCAAATGCCAAAAAGTTGGCAAATATGAAAATTTGCCCACATTTTGGCTGTTTGGTTGCATAATTTGCCTAGGGATTATTTGTCAATGTACAACACCTCCTATGCACAATCTGTGGGCAAATTTTACTTACATATTTGAGTGGGAAATATTTGCCCACAAATTTGCCAACTTCTTAAACGATTTTAATGTTTTAAAAAATAATTTAAAAACTGTTTTAAATAATTAAAAAACTGTCATGAATATTTAAAAATTATTTTGTAATGTTTCAAAAACTGTTTTTAATATTATAAAAAAATGTTAAGAAAATGTTTACAATTTTTTAAAAAAAACGTATTAACAAAATATTGTAAAAACTGTTTTTAACATTTTTAAAAACTGTTTTGGATATATTATAAAAACTGTTTTAAAGAGTTTAAAAAAACTGTTGTGAATGTTTAAAATTTGTTTTGTAATATTTTAAAAACTGTTTTTGATATTATAAAAAATTGTTAAGAGAATGTTTTACAAATTTTTAAAAACTGTTGTGAATATATTATAAAAACAGTTTTAAAGTTTTAAAAAATAATTTTAAAGACTGTTTTAAATATTTAAAAAAACTGTTATAAATATTTAAAAACTGTTTTGTAATGTTTTGAAAACTGCTTTTAATATTATAAAAAATTGTTAAGAGTATGTTTTACAAATTTTTTGAAAAACCGTAATATAAAAATATTGTAAAACAGTTTTTAACATTTTTAAAAACTGTTTTGGATATATTATAAAAACTGTTTTAAAGTTTTAAAAAACATTTTTTAAAACTGTTTTAAAGAGTTTAAAAAAATTGTTGTGAATGTTTAAAAACTGTTTTGTAATGTTTTGAAAACTGCTTTTAATATTATAAAAAATTGTTAAGAGAATGTTTTACAAATTTTTTGAAAAATCGTAATATAAAAATATTGTAAAACAGTTTTTAACATTTTTAAAAACTGTTTTGGATATATTATAAAAACAGTTTTAAAGTTTTAAAAAACATTTTTTAAAACTGTTTTAAAGAATTTAAAAAAACTGTTGTGAATGTTTAAAATTTGTTTTGTAATATTTTAAAAACTGTTTTTGATATTATAAAAAATTGTTAAGAGAATGTTTTACAAATTTTTTAACATTTTTGAATATAATATAAAAACTGTAATATAAAAATATTGCAAAAACTATTTTTAACATTTTTGAATATAATATAAAAATTGTTTTTAAATAAATTAATTGGATTGACTTTAATTTCGCCTAATGTTGTTTGATAGCGTCATCTGAATTTGCCTAGGTAAAATTTGTCTAGGCAAATTTTGCCATGCCCACGCTTTTGCCCACTAACAACCAAACGGACCCTAAGGGACTTTTTGGTACAAAATAAAAGGTTTAGATTAAATGTGTATTAAAAATGTTTGAAGAACTTTTTTGTATTTGATCCATAATTTTATTAACACATACATATTTTAATTAATTAACGACAGGGCTAATCGATACGGTTACACTTATTAATATAGATATAATTATACTTATTTATGTCGATACAATTGCAATTGTAACTCTATCTGCATTAATAAGTGTAATTATATGTGTATTAATAAGTGTTACTGTTTTTATATTAATAAGTGTAAACTAATCTATATATATATATATAATTGTAGTCTAAAAGCACCTTAACTTGCCATGTGGCATATCATAAATTAATTCTCAAATTTTTAAAAGTTTTCATCTTACCCGATTCTCTCATCCGTCTGTTTGATTTCTACAAAGGATTTAAATGTGCTTTACAACTAGATTTTGAAAACTATCACCGAATATACAGTCACTTTGAAAAACGAAGAGGCACACAAGAGAACTTTTGGACCAAAAAAGTTAAACAGACTTAAGAACCAACATATAAACAAACAAGCACCACAAATATTCCCCAGGTTTAGACGCAACATAATACAAATATGGGTATGGAATTCAAAGATCTAGGGGGCTCCATCACCACCCATTAACTGCAAGTTTGTAAACTCCAACTCTGTTGATTGCAGCTCAAACTATATGGAGATAAATTGATATATGAAAGTTGAAGGATGAGTTAGAGAATTTTAAATATTTACATATAAGAGGTTTGTCTCTTTATTTCCCTTTTCATGCAGAATTTTGACTTTGCATTTAATTGTCTTGGATATGTGATTCTATGCCTTTTTTCACATCACTCACTTTAGATTTGTTTCATTCACTATTGCTTATTTTACTATTTAAATGTAATTAAGAGAAAGTCTTTCTTTTATTGTATTACAATATTCAAAGAAAGGTATTTCATATATATCCCATTTATCTTTCTATATTTCCCATCATACTACTTTTGATAGTAATTTAAAATTCAACCTCCTTTAATTCGTAGAATATATTATGTGTAACAAGCTATAATAACAAAAAATTGAAGTTTACATAAATTCGGCCATGCATTGCGTGGCTTGAATGCTAGTATATATATATATTAAAAAATTGTATCTTCGATTTGAGTTTTGACACGTGGATACCCAATACCCTCTATGCTTCTCTTTCCCTCGCTCAAAGCACTTCCCTCGTTTTCACCATCTAACTATTTCATTTTCCAACTATTAATTTCTAAAAGCCGCCATTTCTTCAACTCATACTCCTAAAATTCCTCATATCGATGGTCTCTCTATCTCAAACGCTTGGTCTTCTGAGAAGAGGAGTATATTTTTGCACGTCTTAATCCTCTGCCATTATTCTCCTCGCTTTATCTCTCAAACCATTCACAACAGTGGTATGCCATTCATTTCGTTATTTTATTTAATGTTGAGTGATGGTCGTGAAACGCTGGAGTTGTTGTTCCATAGACCATGTCCTCCACCTCAATCACCGCCTCTGATATTTTCAAGGACAAAACAGGTATATTATATTTCTCCAACAATTATAATATATTATATGAGTGGAGTGAGAGAAAAGAGAGCACTACTCGGGTGGCAGCTTTGTTTCCAAAGATTTGATTATAAATACAGTTGATCCACCCCAAAATAGGCATAAGCACGGGGTTTCATTAATAGGTTCAATAAAAAAAACAAATGGATACAAATGAGAGAGAGAGGATATATTATTAAACAATACACAGACCCATATGCATATGTATATGTATGGCGAAATGGGTTGTCGTGGTGTAATTGGCCCGAGATTGGGAGTTGTTATGGACAGTCCATATGCTACAATTGGTAGTGATTTTGAGATAAGGCTGAGCACCAATCCTCTTTGTATGGTACTCACTCTCTTTTATCTCCATATTATGCCTTTGTTGCTCTATAATATACCTTGATTCAAATTTGTGTAATATTCATATTTAAATCTAAAATTTGATGTGGATTTTTAGATCATATGTTTTCTTATAGGATTGATGTGGTGTTTAGTCATTTGGTTAATTTTTCCTTTTGGTGTTTGGGAATATTGGTAGTGGTGGTATGTGTATTTGATTTTGTTTGAGAACGTTCAAATTTGCTTTCAATTTAGTTAATTTATAATCCAACATATAATCTATATTTAATTACATGCTTCATTTACATTAATTTGAAGTATTATCTTAGATATATTTTAGGGTCATTTACTGTCTGGGGTACATTTGTTATCAGTATTTTTTTCTTGGGGTACGCTAGTTTGAGTTATTATTGGATGGGTGTTAAAGTAAAAGTTGGCCTCAACGTTCGTCAGCCAGCTGAACAGCCAGACCAAAATACCCACACTACCCTTGGTCAAAATGACGTATGTATCCTTTGTACAAATCGAAACATTAATTTGCCTTTGGGGGTTTATGTCTCTAACGATCGAAGCAAAAACATCTTCAGTTTTCAACAGCAACTATTTGCCTTTGGGGGTTCAAGCATCACTTTCGGGTAATGCCTCTGTATTCTGATTTAGTTTTTTTTATGTTTGGTAATTGTTTGTTATACTATTCGTTTTCAAAGGTTTCTTTAATCAATTTTCTAGGTTTTTGTAGTTTATAATTTTCTTTTGCTCTGTCATGAGTAAAGAATAATTTGTTTGTCTAGGGTTTCATTTTTTAACAATAATTTTACTGCATGCCTTGTCTTTTTTAGGTTTTGGTAAATGGCTTTGCGTGGGAATAGAAATTTGGTAATACACTTTGATGGAAAGTGGAGTAAATATGGTAGATCATACAGTGGTGGGAGGAGGGTAGTTTTGAAAGACATTGATGGAGATATATTATGTTATATGGACTTGGCAAATGATATTGAAAAGTACACTGGTCTTAAGGGTATGAATATTAAATGGGTTAAAGATGGAATCTTGTGAACCATTGAAAATGATGCTCAGGTAATAAACATGTGGGATAACTTGGTAGAAGACTTTGGAGAGTACCATCTCTATTTAGAAGACCCAAATTTGCCATCTACATTCATCCCTCCCAAGAAAGCACCAAAAACTCCTCAAAAAAAGTTTAAATCACTTGTATATATAAGAAAATCCCCAGGACTCAATGCTGAAGCCACCTCAAAAGTGTCCAAGCAAACAAATCCTACTTCTTTGGGCTTGAGAAGATCATATAAGATCAAAAATTTGTTCTCCAACACCTTTGCAAACACTCCTGATGATCCATTAACACTTAGTAAGGAGGAGGCAGAGTTTGAGTATGCAAAAGGTGCTGGCGATGACTGGTCATTCACCAACTTGCTTCAGAGTACATTGCATATTGGTGAGCAGCCTATTGAGTAGCCTACCAACCAGTTGAATGGGTGGTTTTTAATAACTTCACACACTCTCAATGCTGAAGAATCTTATCACTCAGATAGAGAGGGTGATGAAAATTAGGGTGGGTATTTTGACTCTGAAGGGGTAAGGCATGATCATACAGAGGATGCAGAAGGCACAAAGGATGCAGAAGGCGTATATGATGCTAAGAAAGAGTTTAAAGACTTTGTAGCTGATACAGAAAATGTGTACAAAGATGAAATAGTGTATGGAAGCCAATATATATTTGGGGATGAAGTTTTACAAGAGTTGTCACCAGGAATGGAGTGGCCTACAATGTCAGATTGTAGGAAATACATGAGAAAATTTGCAATATTTAAGAAGTTTGAGTATAAGCAGAAGTAGAACAACAACTCAAAGATTGATCTGATTTGTAGGGATCCTAAATTCAAGTGGATGGTGTATGTAAGGAAGTTACCACATGAACCAACTACCAAGGTCAGAATATTGATGGGAGAACATACTTGTAAATCCAACCCCAAAGGTAGTAATGCAATGGCAAAGGCAACTTGGGTTGCTAATGAGGTTGAAGAGATAATGAGGAATCACAAAGAGATGAAACCAAGAGATATTCAAGCTGCAATCTGGGAAAAACACGTAGTCAAGATATCATACCAAACTGGATACTACGCTAAAATAATTATCAATAAGAGGATACATGGTAGTTACAGTGATGCATTTAGGTTTGTACCTGAAATTGCTAGGCAGGTTCATGTTTCAAATCCAGGGAGTATTATTGAATGGACTAGGGAACCAAATAATCAACAGTTTATCTCATTTTGTCTTGAATTCAAGGCCTCTATAGATGGTTTTCTTAATGGTTGTAGACCAATTCTTGGTTTAGATGGATCATTTCTGAAAGGGAAGTATGGTGGGGCAATTGTATCCATTATTTCATTGGATAAAAGCTATGACACATGGAGTAGATTCTTGAGAATTTTACAACCTCATCTGATGAAGCATAAATTGCCATTGACTATAATGTCTGACAGACAGAAAGGGCTTATTGAGGCAGTTGCAGAGTTGTTCCCTCATTGTAATCACAGGTATTATTTTAGGCACATGTATAAAAACTTCAAAATGCAGGATACAAGGGTCCACAGCTAGAGGCTTTAACTTGGGGGGCAGCAAGGGCATATAATAAGGAAGATCATGAAAAGAATATGGCTCAAATATTTAAAGATTACAAGGGATCAAAACTATGGCTAGACAATGAGGAGAAGGCTACTTGGGCAAGAGCATACTTTGATACAACAACTAAATGTGAACAGGTCACCAACAATTTCTTAGAGCCTTTCAATAAATTAATTTTGAGTTTAAGAAAAGTACCAATTATAAAGATTGTTCAAAAGTATCAAATGCTTGTTATGTCATTGTTGTACATAAAAAGAACCAAGGCAGAGGAGATGGATACCGGTGGACTTATACCAAGAGTAGAGAAGCATTTGAATGACTTGAAGAAGAAATACAATGAGTATATTATAACTGGTTCAACAGAGTTCTTACATATGGCAAAAAATAGTCACAATCAAAGCTGGACACTTAATATTCAAACACAAGAATGTAGTTATTTTGAGTGGCAGATAAGTGGCATCCCTTGTGTACATGCTATTGGGGTTATAACACCAAGAAGAGAGCCATGGAATAAGTAACACTTATCTTGGCATGTTTTATGTAGATGGTAATACTTTTCTTATGTTCATATTTTTTATGCACAGGTATTGCAGTCCTATGTTTGATGTAGCTGCTTACAGAGCAACTTATTCAGCTTATGTTCATCCTATGAAAGACCATCAATGGTGGTACAAGGCAAGTGTATATAATTCACCTCAAGTGTATATAATGCACCTCAATTTTAATCATATTAATATTTTTTATTTATATCCTTATAGCCACAACATGTAGTCAATCCTCCAGAATTAACTAGAGGAACTGGAAGGCCAAGGGTTAAGAGGAGAAGAGATCCTGATGAACCAATTGCACCGAAGAACAAGAATAAAAAATGCAGCAGATGTGGGGGGTTAGGCCATAACAAAGCTGGTTGCCAGGGAAAATCAACCAAATTTGGTAATAAAACACAAGCTGTTGAGGGACCAAGCACTATGGAGGGATCAAACAACCCACAAATTGTTACATTAATGTCAGTTCCAAGAATAAAAGAAGGTGGAAAGAAGGGGAAAGTGAAGAATGTGGATACAACAACAAATGTTAGTCAAGGTTGTACTCAGTAGGTTCATTACTATGGGTTTAACTCTGTTTTGGGACAAAGTACTAATCTTTTTTATGTAGCTTTGTGTTTTTGTACAAGGTACTTACCTTTTTGTTTGGGGAACTTTGTATTTTGGGACAAAGTAAGTTATAAATGAAGGTAAGCTATGAATTAAGTTAAGTATGAATGTGTTTTGGGAACTTTGTGTTTCATAGAAAATTAGAAAATTTCATTGCACAACACAGATTACAAAGACATTTCATTTCAAAATACACATTTCATTCATTGCAAAATACACATTTCATTCATTGCATACATTGATCACAAAGACATTTTACACATTTCATTCATTGCATACATTGATCACAAAGACATTTCATACATTGAATTTCTTTTTAAAGCCATCACAAAGATCATCCAAACTAACTTCTACTTGAACCCTGACATTCACTTTCCTACCTTCATCGGATTTTCTAATTGCCTCTATTAACCACTCAAAATCCCCACATTCACTTGAGAAATTTTTTACCATAACTTCTTTCTTTTTTTGAAGTCCAGAGTTTCCTTGTCCCTTGGCATTTATTTGGGCATGGTGACTCTTTCCATGGACAATTTCTAAACCAATGATCTTCACTGCCACATTGAAAACATCCATTACTTGATGATGATCCTCCAGTGCTTTACTTTAAATCCATTACATGATGCATGTTGGCACTTCAATATTTTTTGGCCATTTGATGACTTCAACAGCAATATGAGACCATTACGCTAATCAAAAGTGCATCTGTTGTAAACCCATGGACAATCAATTGCAGTGTGATAATTTTGATCACACAATTGACAAACCTCCTCTTGAGTTCCTTCACCATCTAAGCTGCCACCCATTTTAATTTCGTAAGATGTTAATTGTTACTGTTGCTGCTTGGTGAAATGATGGAAATGCTGTAACAATATATAAAGAAGAAGTTAGCCGTTATAAAGAACATGTAATAAATGTAGGTTTTGATTTTTTTTGGATGGGTAATGTTGGTAATTGGGTTTGGTAGGTACAGTTGGCTAACAGCAATTAAGGTCAGCCGTTACTTTAACCCCCATCCAATAATAACTCAAACTAGCGTACCCTAGGAACAAAATACTGATAACAAATGTACCCCAGACCGTAAATGACCCTATGGTTGAGTGAAGTTCTGTAATATATTATTTTGTCTTAGTAAATGTCATGTACTATTATTGGGTTGTGGTTATTTTAATGAGTTATTGTGGGGGTGGTCATGCTGGTAACAAAATTTCATTTTTCACTTTATGTGTGTATTTGTATTATTGATTTTGAATAATGAATAAGTATGATTTTTGTTTATTGTTTTATTTTAATAATTTCATCTTATAAACAGTTTTGGGCAATTTTTGGAATAGAGTCATCCGTGACCCACATACTCTACCAAACAGCAAGCACAATCGATGGAGCATTAGTCGACTTTTGCTAAATCTGGCACAAACTACCTAAAATTCATATCAGATTTTAGCGGAGGCACCCAAGTTTGACTTTTGTTATTATTTTGCTATTCTGCAATTTTTTGTATGTAGTTTGAAATCTCTGTGATAAATTTATTAAATTATATTATATTCATAAATGTGTATGTTTTGTGGAGATTTTTTTTCCTTTCAAATAGTGTGCAGTTATCATTTGTGAAACCTGTCATTGCCTCTTAATTAATGTTGAAAAATGTTGGTTCCAAGAGCTTTTTAGAATTTTTTTTAATATGCATCTCTTTGTTCAGGACTAAAATATCACATTTTTAGAGGTTATTTTATGATTACATTATATTTTTATAGTTGGTATCATACTATCTTGAATTGCCTTCACTAGCTGCTATTATGATATACTTAATAATATTTAATCCTATTCTCTTTAGCTTGAATCAATTTATAGTTACACTAAAGATATTGTCAGTGACAATTAATTCTGTGACTTGATTGATCCGTTTCAAATAAGAGAAAATTCTCCTAACACTAAAAAATAATAATTTATTTTTGGTGTACAATAGTTGTATCTTTTTATAAGTTTAGTTGTTCAACGGAGAAAATATGATTTTCTATGGGAAGAGAAACAAGCTCAATTTGACTAACCCTAGGTAGAGTAGTAAATGCGACACAAGTTATATGGTTGTTGTATAAATGAAAATGGCATAATATTAGTTCGGTGTTGCTTTTGAATTCTTCAAGCAAATGAAATTACTAATGTGCCAAAAAAATTTGTAGATGGTTTTGCGATTGCTAAATTAGTTTGTTGTCTATTAAGAGATATGAAAGTAATTCCTTACATAAATATATATTTTTGAATTTAGTTTGCCACATTGTTGTCTTGGAAAGGTAAAACTGGATTGAAAGTTGTGCTATAAAGAAGTAAAGAGGTTTGAGAAGATTATGGATATTGTTATAAATATTGTATTTATCCTATTTAAGTGGATGTCCACTCCTATTAGGACTCTAATCACTTGTACTATAAATAAGGGGTGACCCCCCCCCCCATTTGTTAGACACCAATTAATGAGAACTCTTTCTCTCTCTAAAATTCTCTCTGTGCCCTATTTTTCTTAACACGTTATCGGCACGATATCTCGCCAATATCTTCTTGAATATTTGTTCCGTATCAATCACCAAAAGAAGAGGTATGTATTTTTTTTCTCTCTTCTTCCGCGTATGTATTGGTATTGCATGACAGTGTATGACGTTGTATGTGATGTAAGCTGCTCTTATATTTGAAGAATATGCTACTTTAGTTCACAAAGTTCACACAGAATCCTTTTAAACATGTATATACCATGGCATGTCCATATATATATATATATATATATATATATATATATATTTATATGATAAGAAAGTCAAACTTGCACACTACCATACAAACACAAAGTTATAAGCTACAGTTTGTTCTTACACATATAGGCGTAGTTATATATGATTTTAGCCTTGTAAGCATGAATGATGTTTATTAGAAAATTAGATTGATTGATATGGAAACTTTTTATAATCGTACCTATTTGATTCAATTTGGGCAACAACTGCTTTCATACCTAAAACATAAATAATATGTTATTTTAATTTTGCTCCGCCCATGTCACATTTTTGTGTTCATTACTTATTATTATTATTATTTTTTTATCATATTAGCATGTGAATAATTAATTATATTTTGAGATATGAAATTCTCCAATAATTAATAATTTTGGGGCCTGAAGTTCTCAATTCTTATTTGAATTCTTGCGGCTTGAAGTTCGCAATTCATGTTCAATTTTTGGACATTATAATAAAATATGCCATAAAATCAAACCTGAAGTTTTGATTTTAGGGACTTGAAATTTTCGGTAATTGGGGCCTGAAGTTCTCAATTACCATTAAATTTGAGAGTTGAATCGTTATTTATAATTTGGACCTGAAGTTCCAAAATAATATATACCCTCGATCAAAACCCGAAGTTTTGATTATTTCTATTATAGAGTTAGGGACATTAAATGTCCCCAAATAATTTATAATTTGTCCCTGAAGTTCCAAATATATATATATATATATATATATATATATATTTTAATCTGATCAAACCTGAAGTTTTGACACAATAGGGTAAATGAAGTCCTTATACTCAATAAAATTGACCCGAAGTTCAATTATTTTATGTATTAATCTGACGTTCCAACAAATAAATAGCACGGACCTGAAGTTCTAATTATTAAATCAAGGGCTTAAGGTCCTAATCACACACATGATATTCCAATCAATATTGAATTATTAATTTTTCTTTATTATGCATTACATATTTCTGATTATAATTTATTTATTGAACAGTTTAAAAATGTCAAATATTTCTAAACTCGAATTTGAAGCACTTGAAATTTCTGGGGTAAATTATTTGAATTGGTCTCAAGACGCTGAACTCCACCTCCAAGCTCGAAATCTTGGTGATGCAATAACACTTGAAAATACCATGTCCCAACAGGACAAAGCTAAGGCCCTGATATTCCTTAGGCATCACATACACAATGATTTGAAAAATGAGTACCTGACAGTGAAAGATCCTCTTGATTTATGGAACTCCCTGAAGGAGCGTTATGACCACCAGAAATCGGTCATACTTCCAGGTGCACGCCATGAATGGCTCAACTTGAGATTTCAAGATTTCAAGACTGTGTCTGAATATAATTCTGCTATGTTCAAGATTACCTCCAAACTAAAGCTATGTGGAGAAAAGGTAGAGGATGCAGATATGTTAGAGAAAACATTCTCAACTTTTCACGCCTCGAATATGCTCCTACAGCAGCAATATCGAGAGCGAGGGTTTAAACGGTACTCAGAACTAATCTCATGTCTCCTAGTTGCTGAACAGAACAATGACTTACTGATGAAGAATCATACATCTAGACCCACTGGATCTGTAGCACTCCCTGAAGTGAATGTTAACTCTGTTCAAAACAATGAAAGAGGCCAAGAAAATATGCGACGGGGCCGCGGCAACTCCAGAAGAGGTGGCTACAATAATCATGGCCCTAGACAAAAATACGAAATTTAAGAACCACCGGAAGTGGAATAATCACGGCAATAAAGGGAATCAGAAGTCAAATCCACAAAATCCAAATGATATTTGCCATAGATGTGGCCGCAGTGGGCATTGGACACGTACCTGTCGTTCGTCCAAGAAATTGGTTGAAAAATATCAGGCCTCGAAAAAGAAAGTGGAGACAAACATTGTGGAAGGTCCTGAAGACCGTTGGAAACTTGACGATACTGATCTCAATTTCAATGATTTTTTCGAAGATGAGGATGGAGATGCTATTGATGATGAGACATTTGATAACATGCTTGGAGAACCACCTCAGACGGTCCTGAAGACCTAAATGATTATGATTTATTTCTTAATTTATTTATCTGCTTCATCTTTCCTATTGAGACATTAGTAGTTTATCCTTAGAGCTTAGACAATTTTATATCTTTATTTCGAGATTTTAGTAGTTAATGGAATGGATTTTGATCATTTTTTTATGCTTATATAATTGGTGGATTGAATTTCAATTTATGTTTAATTATGTTAAAGGTATGGATCCGAAAGTAAGCGCAAGCAATGATACTTGTCTGGTAGACAGTGGGACAACCCACACCATTTTGAAAAACCAGAATTTTTTCTCAGACTTGGTATACAATACAGCGAATGTTTCCACTATAGCTGGTCCTGCTAAGATCATTGAAGGCTCCGGAAGAGCCCACGTGGTGTTACCTAATGGTACCCACTTATTCATAAATAATGCTATATACTCAAGAAATTCCAGAAGAAATTTATTGAGCTTTAAGGACATAAGAGTGAACGGGTATCATATTGAAACATGTAATGAAGATAATAAAGAGTTTCTTTGCATTACATCTAGTGTTGGAAGCCAGAAGCTCACATTAGAGAAATTGCCTGCATTATCCATGGGGTTATACCATACAACAATTAATGTTGTAGAATCACATACTGTCATGAGCCGGAAGCTCAATGATCCTTATAATTTAATATTATGGCATGACCGATTGGGTCACCCTGGATCAAACATGTTGCGTCGAATCATAAACAACTCATACGGGCACTCGTTAACAAACAAACAACTTACCTTACCCGATGATCATTTTTGCACCCCTTGTTCTCAAGGTAAACTAATCACTAAACCATCTTTTCTCAAAATTGCCTCTGAGTCACCATCCTTTTTACAAAGAATTCAAGGGGATATTTGTGGACCCATCCACCCTTTTAGTGGACCTTTTAAATATTTTATGGTTTTTATTGATGCGTCCACTCGTTGGTCACATGTTTGTTTGTTATCTACTCGTAATTTGGCCTTTGCAAAATTTCTTGCTCAAATCATAAAACTTAGAACACATTTTCCTGATCAACACATTAAATCCATCCGTTTAGATAATGCGGGAGAATTTACTTCTCAAGTTTTTGATGACTATTGTTTATCACAAGGTATTGATGTTGAGCACCCAGTCCCGCATGTCCACACTCAAAATGGTTTAGCTGAGTCTTTGATTAAACGTTTGCAACTTATTGCGCGACCTTTGCTTATGCAGTCTAAACTCCCAGTCTCTGCCTGGGGACATGCCATCCTACACGCTGCTAAGTTAATTAAGCTTAGACCCACGGCTTATCACCCTTTTTCACCTTTTCAACTTGTGTCTGGATGTCAACCAAATATATCCCACTTACGCAAATTTGGTTGTGTAGTGCATGTACCCATCCCTCCACCCCAGCGTACCAAAATGGGTCCCCAACGTCGTTTGGGAATATATGTTGGTTATGATTCACCCTCAATTATTCGTTATATTGAGCCACTGACAGGTGATACATTTACCGCTAGATTTGCGGATTGTCATTTTGATGAGACACTCTTCCCGCCGTTAGGGGGAGGAAAGAACGTACCAGAAGTACGGTCCGTTCCTGAAGAACGACGAGAATTAACACGGAACACTTCCACTTTGTCTCATCTAGACCCTCATACTACTCAATGTGAGCATGAAGTGAAAAGGATATTGCATCTTCAGGAAATTGCAAATAAATTACCCGATGCATTCAATGATGCTGCAAAAGTAACCAAGTCTCATGTACCCGCTGCAAATGTGCCTGCAAGAATTGATGTACCAGTGGGACAAACATTGACATCAGCAGCAAATGAATCTGTTGCACGCCAGAAGCGTGGAAGACCTGTAGGTTCCAAAGACTCTGCTCCCCGGAAGCGGAGATCAAATGAAAAATCATGCCCTAATCACCATCCCGAAGAGGTTATGAATAAAAGATCCACTTTCTCTGAAACCCCTGAAGAGGTTATTGTTTCTGAAAACACACAAGTCACTGAAGTGACTATACAAGCCCCTGAAGAGGCAAAGGTACCTTATAATAATAACGAGATCTCTATGTTTTATACATATTCGGGAGAAATGTGGGATCGAAAAGAAACTGTCATTGATGATGTTTTTTTATATGCAGTAGCTACACAAATTTCAAAGGGCAGTGATAATGATACTGAACCACGTACTCTAAATGAATGTCGACAAAGAGTAGATTGGCCAAAATGGGAAATTGCCATCAAGGCAGAACTCGAGTCTCTAAATAAACGTGGTGTATTTGGACCTATAGTACAAACCCCAAAAGGTTTTAACCCGGTAGGTTATCGATGGGTTTTTATAAGAAAAAGAAACGAGAAGAATGAAATCACTCGATATAAGGCACGACTTGTGGCACAAGGTTTCTCACAGAAACCTGGGATTGATTTTGAGGAAACATACTCCCCTGTTATGGATAGTATAACTTTCAGATATCTGATTAGCTTAGCGGTCTCTGAAAATCTTGATTTGAGACTCATAGATGTTGTGACCGCTTATTTATATGGGGACTTAGACACAGAAATATACATGAAAATCCCTGAAGGATTTCCTTTGCCTGAAGCAAAGCCGAGGAGTACGTACTCGATACGACTGAGACGTTCATTGTACGGTTTAAAGCAATCCGGAAGAATGTGGTACAATCGTCTTAGTGAATACTTGTCTAAGGAAGGGTATGAAAATAATCAAATTTGCCCTTGTGTATTTATAAAGAAATCCTCAAAAGGATATGTAATAGTAGCAGTCTATGTGGATGACATAAATTTAATCGGAACTCCAGAAGAGCTCGAAACAACTGCTAACTATTTGAAAAAAGAATTTGAGATGAAAGACCTTGGGAAAACTAAATTTTATCTCGGCCTGCAGATCGAGAAAAATTCTAGTGGGATTTTAGTCCATCAGTCTAATTATAGTGAAAATGTATTAAAATATTTTAATATGGATAAGGCGCATCCCCTAAGTACCCCCATGGTTGTTCGGTCTTTGGACATAAAGAAAGATCCATACCGTCCTAAAGAAAAAGATGAGGAAATATTGGTGTTGATACCAAAATTAGTATGCTGATATGGACGAATAATAAGAAGACACGTGTCAATCTACGTGACACAATAGCAACGAGGAAGATTATTCCCCCGACTAACATACTCACTCCGAGGAACACCAGTCTTCCGAGGAACACCAACCTTCCGAGGAACTCTTGTCCTCCGAGGAACTCCAATGCTCCGAGGAACTCTTGGACGACGAGCAACTAAGGCGGTTCGAGCTGCATCTCGACCGCAGCATTAATTGCCAGCTAATCAACAGTTCAACTATTCATTGAATGCTTATCATCTTGACGCACACGTTTAAAGAGCATTAAATGAATTATCCTTTCATATGCATATCATTTAATGTAACACCCTTTCATGTACAACCTAAGGGCTATAAATACCTTGTATCACCCTCATTCAAGGGGACCGGAATTTCTTGAGAGCACTGGTAATCGAGAATTCCCAAACACTCAGCAATAACATAACAATGGACGTAGGCCATTCATATAAGGCTGAACCACTTTAAAATCTTTTGTCTCATTTATTTATCTGTGATTAAATAATTAGAGTAATCTAGTTTTTTACATCAACAGATTGGCGCCGTCTGTGGGAACGATTGTTATTATCATTTTTTACCAAAAATCGTTCATCATCAATGGCGGATAATCCAGAATCTAGCAATCGAAACGCTGGAAATGCTGGAAATCCTCCAAATCCCTCTGCACCTCCAGATCTGGCTGGGATTATGATGAATCTGGCTTAAGGACAACCCGCCATGCAAGAAATAATGAGGCAACTCATACAAACCCTTCATGGCGGTGCACCTGCACGTTCAGGATAGCGAAGTGGTCAGAGGCAAACTTATTTACTTTCTTCACGATTCAGGCGTACTGAGTCATATCGTAATGAGGAGTCTGATGATTTCTCTTATCAACCTGGGCGAACTTCGTCAATAAGGGATACAGATACTGATCAACGTATCACTCTCTCTCCAGAAAGACCCAGTGCCTTAGAAAGATTGAGTAGGGTGTCTCCTTTCAGTCGATTAGGCCCTAGGAGGAATAGGAGTCCACCTAAGACCATGTCGAGGAGTTTTCGACGACCATCAGATCTAAGAGAAGGATCAGCACAATCACGACCAGTTGCTCGTCAAGATAGATCTCAGGAGGCCACATCAGAACAATCAATTGCTCGAACTAATAAGCCCGAGGAAGGAAATGATGCGTGGAAAGGTTCCATTCAGCGCTTGGAGGATAGATTGGGAGAAATGGCCAAGGCGAAGAATCCCTTACAACGAACTTTTATTCAAGGGACACCTTTTATCCAGGCCATTGTGGGTTTTCCTACCCCCGTCGAAATTTAAAGCACCAGGAGTGACCCCCAAATATGATGGAAAGACAGATCCTGTTCTTCATATAGAGTAATATCAAGCTGCCGTCGATATCTATGCTGTCCCCGACGAGATGAGATGCAGAGCATTCTCAGGAACTCTTACTGGAGCTGCCCAGATATGGTACAACAATCTTCCTCGGGGTAAGATTTCAACTTTCTTTCAGTTGGCCGAGTTGTTCATCGGCAATTTCTGTTTTGGAGCAAAGCCAGTAAAATGAGTAGCACACTTGTTAAGTGTTAGACAAAAATCTGGTGAGAGTATTAGAGATTACATAACTCGTTTCAATAACGAGAAGCTGGAAGTCATAGATTATGAGGAAAAGACAGCAATCACCGCCTTGATGAGTGGGTTGTTGCCTAATAAGTTGTACTACACTTTGGCGAAAGATCCACCTAAAACTATGTCAGAGTTGATGGCAAAAGCGGCCAAAATCATGAATGCCGAGGAAGCTATGGCTGCAAAGAAGAATATGGATAAAGGCACCAAGGTGGAAGTCGACAAGTCTAAAAATAAAGAGCATAAGGGCAATGGCGGTGACAAGCGTTCCAGAAATAATAAGTCATCATGGGAAGTCCTGAAGAAATTCGATAATTATACTCCCTTGAAAATGGGTATTAATCATGTCTTGGAAGAAATCAAGAATAGCGAGGAGGTAAAGTGGCCGAAGAAACTGAGGTCAGATCCTGATGCGAGGAACATGGATAAATATTACGAGTTCCACAAAGATCATGGCCATATGACTAAAAATTACATAGCTCTTCAGAACGAGATTGAAACACTCATCCGAAGAGGAAAGCTAGCAAAGTATGTTGATCGGGGAGGTGAAGGAAGAAATAATGATCGAACTAGAGAGAGATCTAGATCTCCTCGTCGAGGAGAGGAGAAAAAGAAGAGAGGCCATGAAGATGATGCCGAGGATGACCCCGATCTTCCCAAGAAACCAAGGCAGCCAGAACGAGAGGTATTCTCCATACGTTTTGGGTCATTTGATTGCAATGTTATTACAGGAGGAGATGCAGGAGGAGGAGATCTTGCTGCAGAAAGAAAAGCTTACCTCGGAGAGGCACAAGCTTGCTCGTACATTCAGCGAATAAATTTGGCCGAGGAGGATCGTCCGAGGAAGGTAAACAAAGAGAAGATGGTTATTGGCTTTTCAAAAAATGACCTGGCAGGTGTTCTTTACCCTCACGACGACCCTTTGGTGATCAAAATGAGGATGAAAGAAGTAGTGATTTAAGGGTGCTGGTAGACAATGACAGTTCGGCAGACATCATGTACTATTCATGCTTTGACAGTTTAAATTTGAAATTATCTCAATTAGAACCTTATCACAGACCTCTTCTGGGTTTCGCTGGTGAGAAAGTTTTTCCACTTGGGATGATCAAGTTGGATATATTCATTAGAACTTGGCCTGCTTGTCGAACAGAGAGAATACGCTTCTTTGTGATGGATAAGAATGTGCAGTCAGCCTACAACATCATCATGGGAAGAGTTGGTTTGAAGAAGTTCGAAGCAGTCCCATCTACAGTACATCAATTTTTAAAATTCCCAACAAATTTCGGAGTGGGAGTGGTAAAAGGTGATAAAAAAGTAGCTCGAGAATGCTATTATTCATCTGTCGAGCAAGAGGAGCTTGAAGAGTCAAGGAAAAAGACTATTACTTACCAGGTGGATGAAAGTACAGAAATTAAAACACTTGATCCAAGAGATGAATCCCAACTTGTAAAAGGACAGGTGGTTGAATCTACAGAAAATGTTATTCTGGACGACGAACACCCTGAACGAGTAACCCAGATAGGTTCGTTGTTGGATGTTTCAATAAAACAGGAGTTGATAACTTTCTTGAGAAACAGAAAGAAAACTTTTGCATGGAGTCATGAAGACATGCCAGGAATAGATCCAAACTTCTTATGTCATGAGCTCAATGTGAATAAGGAGATCAAGCCTGTAAAGTAGAGAAGAAGGGTATTTAGCCCCGAGAAGAATCAAGCTATACAAGAGGAGGTCGACAAGCTGCAGAAAGCCCAATTCATTGAAGATGTGAAGTATCCAGACTGGTTGGCAAATGTGGTGATGGTAAAGAAGAAAAACAATAAATGGATAATGTGTGTTGATTTCACTGATCTCAACAAGGCCTGCCCAAAGGATCACTTCCCATTGCCCATAATTAACCAACTAGTGGATGCTACCTCAGGGCACGAGCTGATCAGCTTTATGGATGCTTACTCTGGTTACAACCAGATCAAAATGAAACCTGAAGACAGGGAAAGCACTTCTTTTATTACCCCTAGGGGAACTTATTGTTATAATGTTATGCCTTTTGGTTTGAAAAATGTAGGAGAGACATATCAGCGACTGATGAACAAGGTTTTTACCGAACAAATCAGTTGCAACATGGAAGTTTATGTCGACAATATGTTGACAAAGAGCAAGAAAGCTGCTGAGCATCTAGTTGACTTAGGTCAGACCTTTGATAAACTGGATAAATACCAGATGAAGCTTAACCCGACGAAGTGCACCTTCGGAGTACGAGAAGGAATGTTCCTCGGGTACATCGTCAACCAACGAGGCATTGAGGCAAATCCAGCAAAGATCAAAGCTCTTTTAGGGTTGCGATCTCCAACGACGAAGAAAGAAGTGCAGAGTCTTACAGGACGAGTTGCAGCGCTCAATAGATTTGTATCTCGAGCAACTGATAGGTGCCTTCCATTCTTCAAGACACTCCGAAAAACTTTCGAGTGGAATGATGAATGTGAAAAAGCCTTTCAAGACTTGAAGAAATATCTGGGAACACCTCCACTACTGTCCAGGCCAGTGATGGGAGAAAAGCTGTACTTATACCTGGCAGTATCAGAGAAAGCAGTCAGCTTGGCATTGATCAGATTGGAGAATGGAGTCCAGAAGCCAATTTATTACACAAGTAAGGCTTTTCGAGGTGCAGAGATCAGGTACCCAAAGTTGGAAAAATTGGCATTGGCATTAATTGAAGCAAGTAGAAGAATGAGGCCTTATTTCCAGGCCCATACCATCGTCGTGTACACCGACATGCCATTGAGATAAGCTCTTCATAAGCCAGAAAAATCAGGAAGACTGATGTATTGGGCGATAAAGCTTGGTGAATATGATATTGTATATGAACCCAGATCGTCATTAAAAGGGCAGGCTGTAGCAGACTTTATAGCAGAATTTACATATCTTGATACCCCCGAGGAGCAAAAGTTGCTCGCTAACCAACCTGTGGATGTTACAGGATCAACAAACATGAGTCCAGATCAACTCCGGTTGGTAAAAGGGCTTGTGGATGTAGAAAGATCATCAAATTCAAACCCAGACCAACTCCGGTTGGTAAAAGGGCGAGAAGAGATGGTCGACGAAGAACAAAAAATACCAGGGGAGGATGAAATGAAACAGCAGATATTTCACCGAGGAACTCTGTCAGAAAAGAAATTTAAAGACGAGTTACCTACATGGAAATTATATGTAGATGGGTCATCTTGCACAACAGGTTGTGGGGCAGGGATTGTTTTGAACACCCCAGACGAGATTGACGTGGAATATGCCTTACGATTCTAATTCAAAGCTTCCAATAATGAGGCTGAGTATGAGGCCATAATAGCAGGTCTTAATTTAGCAAAGATAATGGAAGCGCAACAAGTGATGGTATTCAGTGATTCTCAATTAATTGTGAATCAGATGATGGGAATGTATGCAGTTAAAGGAGAATTAATGGTCAAGTATCATGCAAAGGCGATGGAGTTGTTGGCAGAATTTGATGCCATTCAGTTAATCAGAATACCAAGAATGGAGAATGCACAAGCAGACGCACTGGCCCGACTAGCATCAGCTACTCGTACCGAGTTGCGAAGAACGATACCAATTGAGGTGTTAGAAAGTCAAAGCATAGATGAAGGCCTGACGATGAATGTTATTTCCCTTGATTTAGGACCATCTTGGATAGATCCCATCAGGGCATATGTCGAGGAAGGAGAATTACCAGAGGACAAGATCGTTGCCAAGAAATTGAAGTTTAAAGCTGCTCGGTATGTACTAACTAATGGTGTTTTGTATAGGCAAGGAATTATGGCAGGCTTACAAAGATGTGTACATCCCTCTGAGGTGAAAGAATTGATTGAAGAGATCCATGAAGGGTCTTGTGGAGCCCATGTAGCAGGGCGGACACTGTTGCAAAGGGTGATGACACAGGGATACTACTGGCCAACGATGAGGGCTGATTGTATAGCCTATGCTAAGAGATGTGATAAATGCCAATGTTTTTCTTTCGTCCGACGAACTCCACAAGCATTGTTGACACCCATAACTTCCCCTTGGCCTTTTGCCATGTGGGGAATCGATTTGGTTGGACCACTGCCAACGACCCGAGGAAGATTTAAGTACCTCGTCGTCGCAGTGGATTATTTTACTAAGTGGGTAGAAGTTGAGCCTCTGCTTGATATGACATACGAGAAGGTGTACCAATTCATTTGGAAGAATATCATCTGTCGATATGGTCTCCCTCATGCCTTCATCACAGACCATGGAACACAATTTGATAACGAGGAGTTTGCCGCCTATTGTCATCAGTCAAAGATTTTGAAGGTTCATTCAGCACCAGGCCATCCTCAAAGCAATGGGAAAACTGAAGTGATGAACAGAACATTATTAAATGGTTTGAAGAAGAGGCTAAGTGAGGCTAAAGCTAATTGGATTAATGAGCTACAGTCAGTATTGTGGGCTTACCGAACAACTCCCCGAGCAGCGACTGGAGAATCACCATATATGTTGACGTTTGGAAGTGAGGCTGTAATACCTGTTGAGTTGGGTCTCCCAACACACAGAGTGCTGAATTTCAATTCCCCAGTCAGTGACTTGATGAGAAGATTAGATTTGGACATGCTCGAGGAGGTTAGAGAAGAAGCAGCCATTAGGAATGCTGCATATCAACAACGAACAGCTCTGTTCTACAACAAGAGGGTGAAGAATTGCGATTTAAAAGAAGGAGATTACGTGCTAAAGAAGGTCATTCAGAAGCACAATAAATTGGAAGCAAATTGGCATGGACCTTACCGAGTTACAAAAGTTATTCGACCAGGAACTTACCGAATAGCAACTCTAGAAGGAGAGGAATTCAAGAATGCATGGAATGCTGAACACCTACGCAAGTATTATCAGTAATGTAAAATGTAAAGCAGTTCTATCAATATGAATAAAACGATGATGTTTCACCATCTTCTCTCCTTTTATTGAAAGTTTTTCGGGGAATACTAGTGTACAACACTACGCTGCTCGACAGCAAAAAGAAGACGATAGTTCAGACCCATGACCAACTCCGGTTGGTAAAAGGGAGAGAACAAACTATACTCCTTTGGTTAGGAGGCATACACTAGCGTGACCAACTCCGGTTGGAAAAATAACTAGTGGACACTGATAGTTCAGACCCACGACCAACTCCGGTTGGTAAAAGGGCGAGAACAAACTATACTCCTTTGGTTAGGAGGCACACACTAGCGTGACCAACTCCGGTTGGTAAAATAACTAGTGGACACTGATAGTTCGAACTCAGACCAACTCCGGTGGGTAAAAGAGCGAGAACATATGATTCCTAAAAATGCCAATCTCGGTTGGTTAAGAAACAAAATATGCCGACTTATATTGGTCGGAAGGTAAAACTATTCCAGAAAATACAAAATATTCCAAACTGAACCAAGTATGGTTGGTCGGGATCAATATCCACTAACTGTAGTTGGTCGACGAGGATAAAATTATCGACCTTGGTTGGTCGGACACATTTTATGAAAAAATTTACCAAGTATGGTTAGTCGGGGATAAAAACTCTCACTAACTATAATTGGTCGACGAGCACAATTTAACAACCTTGGTTGGTTGGAAAAATTTTAAACATTTTTATACTCATTACTTTATTATTAAGTGATCGAGCAACATTACTGATACTTGTAACTTTTTATTACTAGATTGGTCGATGAACCACAAAGTATTGTTATGCAATCACAAATATAAAAGTGTTAGACAAGTACAAAACAATAGCAATACAGATTTGCAAACAGAAAATGAAAGTCTTTCATTAAAATTCAAAACGAATTACAAATTACATGTATACTAACTATTACATTGAGATCCCTACTCTATTGGTTTCTTTCCCTCAGCTTTTGAAATAGGTTCCTCGCCAGCAGGTGGATCATTTAAAGTCTGAGGAGAATTAATAAAATTCAAGTCCTTCAGCATTCTGACATTCATTACTAAAGGTGTGTCCAATAGACGCTCGGGACGAGATACCTCGATCTGAGAATGAAGATTGTAATCACCGAGGTATTGTGCAATTAAGCTCCGAGGAATGGCACGAGCTGGGATCCATTCCTTGTCCAAATTGAACGGTGTCACAGGCAAGTCAAGTACCCCAGGGTCATAATAGTCCCACAAGTAATGTCCATATTCAAGTTTCAACACGCATAAGGCATTCAACCAGCCTTATTTATAGCCCTCATTAGTGGCATTCTGGATACGAGCATCTAAATGGAATAGTGCCTCGTTGTACCCAGCCATCTAAAATTCCCTGGGCTGCTTATGGAATTGAAAGGTTAGTCTCTCCAATTGCTCGTGAAGGTTTTTTGCAAAAATGTCCTTATTCTCTAAAGCAGACTTCGTCTCAGTAAGTTGATCCTCCAAAGTTAGGATTTTCTTGAACATTTCAGACAAAGCTCGATCTTTTGCATTCAATTGGTATGCTTGAGTTTCCAATGTTGACAGAGTACGAGCTTCTTCAATACTACGAGGAGTTCTTGATCTACCCCGAGCAGGTGGAGTACTTCGTTCCTCGACAACATCCTGGGCAACTCTTCCTCGCCCACGAGAACCTCTTCCTCATCCCCGAGTAGAAGTAGAAGTACCAGATCTTCTCAGGATATCTAACTCTTGCCTTAATTTGGCATTCTCAACCTCTAAGAAGGAAAATCCCTCATCGGTCACTGGGATTACCGCTGTTGAAGAAGAGGCTGCAGACTTATATTGTGCTAGCTCTTTCTGCAAATTATTATTCTCTTGCTCCAGCAGTTCAGCAATTTGTCTACAAGCTTCAACTTCTCCCTTTAGGATCCTCTCCCTGACATCATACCCAGTAAGGAGTTTGTCGTAACCCTTCTCGGTAGAAAGCTGTTGATATTTCTTTTCATACCCCTCATGTAACAAGGCATTTGACTCCTTGTACTGAGTCTGAAGATCTTCTAGAGTATATTGAAGCTCCTCGATCATATCATAGTAAGCCACGTTATTGGCCACAGCTCGATCAAGTAAGCCCTTCAGATATTGATAAGCTTCTACTTCCTGCTTAGAAGCACCATGGCTAAGGATGTCGGCAACTTCTGATGCACTGAGGTCTGTGTGACCAGCTTTATAATATTCATGGCATTGCTGCATCAACTTTGTGTCATTAGCAGACAGAAGATCCATCCTGGCCAGAAACTAACAGAGAAAGAAAAAGAAGCTCAAGACATAGTGCAGATAAAGAAGAGACAATCATATGGAAGAAAAGAACTCAAATTTTATTAGATCATAAGGCAAAGTTACAAAGATCTGGGATACAAAGTACAAGTAAAAGAAAAACAGAAAGAGAATACCGAACAACTTCACACCTTTTCCTTGTCTCCCAAGACTTTCTCGGGAGGTTGGGACGAGGAGCTTGGTTGCTCGGTGGAAATAATGAGTTGGTCGGCGGGAGCTAAAACTTGTTCTGGAGGAGCTGGCATAGATGAAAGCTCCTCGTCAGCAGGCTGGGTAAGGATGAGATCACCCACTACCAGTGAAGATTCTTCTGAGGCAGCTTCGTCCTCTTCTTCAACCTCGATGGCTGGGGGAGGACCAGGGAGATGCTGTTGAAATAACTCGGAGTCCTCGCTCACCTTCAATTCTTGTAAAGCAGCAACCCAGCCATCTCGGAAGTATTTTAAACTTCCATATTGCACCTGAGTCATCATGGCAGCTACTCCCTTGTTCCACCCTTTGTCCCAACCTGTGTTGAAAGACTTCTTTATTGCCATCTTTCTTTTCATTTTCTCCGAGGAGAGCTTCTCGGATAGAAGGTCCTCGGAGGCTTTCAGCTTGGCCTCCAACTCCTCCTTCTGACGATTTGCTTCACGCAGAAGGGTCAGCTCTTCCTCAGCTAATTTCAGCTTATTTTCAAGCTCCCCGAAGGTAGTGAGCTTCTCGGCGTATTTTTTATTCTCTCTTTCCAAGTCCTTCACTTTATTTCCCAACTGCACCTTCTCTGCTTCAGATGCAGCCAATTTTTTCTCCCATTCACCTTTATCCTCGTCGTACTTTTGACGAGATTCCTTCAGAGATTGGGCCAAACCCTGGAATGCATCCTCTACTCCAGACGAGGAACTTGAAGCCTTGAGCGCTTCATCTTTCTTTACAATGGTGTTAAAGCAACTCACCAGCTGAAAACAGAATGTAGTGATGAGTTAGTGCCGAGATACATATATTGATAGAAGGAAAGAAGAATTCAAGATAAGAAGAAACTTACGGAAGCAATGTGACGAGTAGCTAGGGATGTCAGCATATCCCTAGACATGTTTTCCTCGATGCCTTGGACTTCAGGAATAGTCCAAGTCTTTACCGAGCTCATTGCAGAGCTCGGGGGAATAATAGTTGGAACACCAGCTCCACTAGTTTGGAGCTGGGGAATGACTTCAGAAAAACTAACCGACGAGGACTTCTTCAATCTCCTCTGTGTCTTCTCAACAACCTTAACCAAAGAAGAATTTTTGGTTGGAGAGATAGTGATTACTTCCACAGGCGCATCCTTCTGTACAGGAGCCACTGGGGGCTTCTCGGCGGCCTTCTGAGGAGCAGTAGAAGGGGCAGCATCCATTTTCTTTGTCCCCTTTGGGACATCAACTTTATTTCTCTTTCCATCTCCAGCAGAGGAGGTCTCTTCAAAGAGAGCAGGAACTCTTCTCTTGCCCATCTTCTGACTCAAAGGAATGTGAGAGTCTGGTGAAGAGTCTTCAGAAGATGGCAATGGTTCGCTAATGCTAGCCACAGGACGAGCAGTATAAGAGGATGTATAGCTCCTGTACTGCAGCAAGTATGAAGCAGACCTAATGTGCTCGTCTGCAACCTTCTGATGCAAACTCCAGATATGTTTTAAATGCTTGATATTAACTTCTGTTTCTTTTGGAGTTTTTCTCTTGCTGTCAACTGCAAACAAAAACATAGTGAAATATTAGTCATACATTTTGTCAAACACAATGAAATCATAATTTCAAAAAAAAAATAAGATGAAAATAACCTATCCCATTGCCATATGGGGGGCATCTGGGACCCTCATATACTGCATCTCCAACCAAAGGGGCATGTTGCCAATTTTTTATAACTACTCCATGTTCAAAATAATCCCTGTTAGCATCAGGGAGGTTGACTACTAGAGCCCTATTCAAAAATCTAGTTTTTAAATAATAAACATTGTCTAAAACAGCCCATCTATAACAGTACATAATCTCAGGAATTCCTATACGAGTTCCATGAGTTTGATTTAACCTATACACCCCATTAACTATCCTCCATGTGTTGGGGGCTATTTTTGCAGGGACAACATCGAAATACTGACAGAACTCTAAACACAAAGGGTTTGGTGGAAAAAAAATCCACATTCAGTAATAAAGAGGCTAGGGAACCAATGTCCCTCAGCCAAATCAAAATAACTTGAAGGCTCAGAAAGAACCTCCAAAATTACCCAAGATGGAATAGAGAAATCAGAACGGAATTTTTCAAGAGACTCAATAATGTAAACCATGATGAATAAAAGAAGAAGGAAGAAGAGCTTACAGGGAAAAAGGAGATCTGTTGACAAACAAACGAAGAAAGGGATGGACGCACAGGAGAGAGAAAAGCTATAGAAAACTCGAAAGCAGAAATTGAAAAGGTAGAAGACGATGGGATTGCCTCTGAAGCTTAAATACTTTGCCTTGGGAAACGGCGAAATAAATGATTACAAAAAGGAAACTATTACGCTACCGGCGGCTAAAAGGACAAAAAGGGCACGAAGATCGAAGCGCCTATAAAAATGCAAAAAGGCGGATTCTGCGAATTTGGAAGGAAATTCAAATATGAAGAAAAGGCTCCCAAAACCCAGGAAGGTCATTTAATATCGCCATATACCAAGAAATAATGTTCCATACTCCTCAAAGTTCGAAATATGAAACATTGGGGGCTTCTGTTGATACCAAAATTAGTATGCTGATGTGGACGAATAATAAGAAGACACGTGTCAATCTACGTGACACAATAACAACGAGGAAGATTATTCCCCCGACCAACATACTCACTCCGAGGAACACCAGTCTTCCAAGGAACACCAACCTTCCGAGGAACTCTTGTCCTCCGAGGAACTCCAATGCTCCGAGGAACTCTTGGACGACGAGCAACTAAGGCGGTTCGAGCTGCATCTCGACCGCAGCATTAATTGCCAGATAATCAACAGTTCAACTATTCATTAAATGCTTATCATCTTGACGCACACGTTTGAAGAGCATTAAATGAATTATCCTTTCATATGTGTATCATTTAATGTAACACCCTTTCATGTACAACCTAAGGGCTATAAATACCTTGTATCACCCTCATTCAAGGGGACCGGAATTTCTTGAGAGCACTGGTAATCGAGAATTCCCAAACACTCAGCAATAACATAACAGTGGACGTAGGCCATTCATATAAGGCTGAACCACTTTAAAATCTTTTGTCTCATTTATTTATCTGTGATTAAATAATTAGAGTAATCTAGTTTTTTACATCAACAATTGGGTCCAGAAGTACCCTATTTAAGTGCAATCGGTGCATTATTGTACTTGGCGCAATGCACTAGGCCGGATATTTCACTCTCTGTGAATCTGCTTGCTAGATATAGTTCTGAACCAACCAAAAGGCATTGGGCTGGTATCAAACATATCCTAAGATATCTATGTGGAACCACTGACATGGGTTTATTTTATTCATATAACTCTAAAAGTTCCAAATTAGTTGGTTATGCAGATTCTGGATATCTCTCTGATCCTCATAAGGGTCGATCTCAGACAGGTTATGTATTTCTTTGTGGTAATGCTGCTATTTCCTGGCGTTCTACTAAACAAACTTTAGGAGCTACTTCTTCTAATCACTCTGAAATTTTGGCTCTTCATGAAGCTAGCCGTGAATGTGTATGGCTGAGATCTTTAATTCAGCATATCCGTAGTTCTTGTCAATTGTCTTCTATTACAGATATTCCAAGTACTATCTATGAAGATAATGCAGCATGTATATCACAAATTAAAGAAGGATTCATCAAAGAAGACAGAACCAAGCACATTTCACCAAAGTTTTTCTTCACTCATGAGCTTCAGAAGAAAAATGAGATTGAAGTCATGCAAGTTCGTTCAAGTGATAACCTCGCTGATCTCTTCACAAAGTCACTGCCAAAGGCAACATTTCAGAAGTTTGTGTACGAGATTGGAATGCGTCGGCTCCACCAACGGTGAAATTGGACATATCAATCAGGGGGAGCATCTTATCAGGGGGAGGAGACAAGAACATGTAATTTGGGACATTTGTGCGCTGTACTCTTTTTCCTTTAACTAGGTTTTATCCCACTGAGTTTTTCTAGTAAAGGTTTTAACGAGGCAGCATTAAGCACGTCCAACACCGACTCAATGGTCACAATAAACTGTACTCTTTTTCCTTCACTACGGTTTTTTCCCAATGGATTTTTCCTTAGTAAGGTTTTAATGAGGCAATAATCATTGAATGGTGGATATGGTGTACATCCAAGAGTGAGTGTTATAAATATTGTATTTATCCTATTTAAGTGGATGTCCACTCCTATTAGGACTCTACTAACTTGTACTATAAATAAGGGGTGACCCCCCCATTTGTTAGACACCAATTAATCAGAACTCTTTCTCTCTCTAAAATTCTCTCTGTGCCCTATTTTTCTTAACAGATATAACGGTTAATGGCTTAGCAATAGCAAAATAATTATAGTTACAAATAATTGTTATATGGGTTAAAAAAATTGTTTTCAAAATGTATAGAGTATCCTTTTACTTCTTTTTTTACTGTTAAGAAATTTTTACTCTCTTTACTTTGAATGACACGTTTCAAATTTTTATGTAAATTGTTCTACAAAATAGCGTAGCATCATAATTATAAAATGCTCGTGCATCGCGCGGGTTAAAAGCTAGTTGTATCTATACTAATGCATCCACATTAATAATTGGAACACATGTAGACTTGTTAAAAAAACTGTTTTTAATTTGCCATTATCGCTAATTTCTACAAAATCTAATGATTTATCACCATGTTTTCATTTTATATTTGTAGATATAGTCCCTACTTTTAATTAAGTTAATTTTAATTTTTGAAATACACCAATTTTATCCTTAAATAAAAATAGTTCCTATTATGATTTTATAAGAGTTCATTTTTCTTTTATAAAAATGGTCTTTATATCTTTTGTCCTTAATAAAAAATCATTTAAGTTTAAACTTCTTTTATAGTTTTAGAATAGAAAACTTTTCTTTTATAAAAATTGTCCATATTTCTTTTTTCCTTGTTAAAAAAAAATTTGAAATCGCATTTTCATAAGTTGTTTTTTGTTTACAAATCTAGCTACTATATTTTTATGTCTGCTTAAAATGAATGCTTTATTAAAAAAATATATTAATTCTATAGTTTTTTCGAACATTAGACAACTGATGTTGTTGTCGTACTTCCGGTCGTTAGGGAACATTTATTGGTGCCCCCTCATCAAAATGTAAAATTAAATTTGCACTATTATTTTTTTTATTTTACAATAATTTTTAGTGTTTACATATTTAATTTTTCTTTTTCATTAAAAAATATAATTACTCTAAATACTCAATTTTTTACTATTACACTGTGAAATAAGTTTGTTGTATCAACACTGCAAATTTAATTTTGAAGGAAAAAAATACAAATATAATTTTGTAATCTAGTTACCGAGCGATGATAATAAGGTGATCAAGAGTATGTCAATTTTATTACATCTAAAATATCAAATATAAAATATTTAAGTTGTAAAATTAATTTTGAACTCTAACAAGAGTAGTGGTGGAGGGAGTTTTGATGACAGGAGGTTCGATGACATTCTTAGTCCAATATTTGAAAAGAAAATAAATTTTTTATTTAAAAAATAAATAAAACATATCATTCTAAGAAGAAAAAAAATGCCTAGATTTAAAAAGAAAAAGAAATGATAAATTAATTTTTTTAAGTATAAACTTTAATTAAAGACAAATAAAGTGGGATATAAAGTTTATTATGCTTTCGTAGAGTGGACTATGGGTGGAAGAAGATGAATGATATACTAATACAATTGTATTTAAAGATGGTAAAAATATATTTTTTGTATTGAATAATACTAGGGACTAATTTTATAATAAAATTATTGTGTGTCCAATAAATATAATTAAAATGTTAACAAGTCATTTTTTTACATTGCCCCTTCCAAAAATAAATAATTTTAGTTAAGGATAATTAAATTATGGACTATTTTTATAAAAGAAATGTTGATTGTTCTAAAAAATAAAGGTGATAAAAAGCAATTGTATTTTAAGACAGTAGAATGACATTTTTGGTATTGAAATATTTTAAGAACTAATTTTATAACAAAATTATTCTGTGTCATTTACACATAATGAAAATGTTTACATCTCATTTTTACATTCTTTTTTTACATCGTCCCTTTTTATAATTATCCAATATTTTGCTTTGCTTAAAATTATTATTATGCTTATTTAAAGCTTAAATTACTTGTATTGTACGTTACTAGTTAGTGTATAGAATATGGATGGTGTTTGATTGACATGAAATTTTTTTCATGGGAAATAATTGTTTAAACTCATGTTTTGTCTTTGTAGCACTTTGACTACGAATACTTTATATAAGAATAACACTCATTCATATAATAAGTGCTCCATCGTGAACCTCATTTTTAGTAGAAAATATTTCTTATCCACCCATCCAAAAATTGATTTTCATAAAAAATAAAAAATAAAGTACATTCAAAAACTCATATATTTTTTCACTTCTAACTCAAATAAATTATTTTCTACACATTTTCTATATCTGCAATCAAGTGATAGTTTAATTTTTTACATTCGATAAAGAAAGCGAAATTTTCTTCGCTTCACAAACACAATCGTGGAAAGTAAGTAAATTTTATCCGATTATAAAGATGAAGGTTTATGAGTATACGTTGATGGTCATGGAAGGAGATTGTAAGTAGACTTCATTCGTACCATATTCTTAGATTTGATGAAAGATGGCAAGCAAAGTAATAAATGCTTGAACTTTGTGAAAGACAATGACCATTGTACTGTGATATCCATTATGTGCAACCATATTAAAATTTACATATATGAAATTGTGGGTGTAATTTGGAGACCTATATGGAAACTTGAGGGTAAGAGAAAATTAGTTCCATCTAGTATAGTCAAAAATCATTCAATCACAAAAGCTAAAAAAAAAATGGGGTCACAAGTATTTATTATCAATTTTAAAGATTCATTTGTAGTCATTCCCATATTTTATATTTTTAGTTGTTGATCATATTGCAAGAAGTATAGAGCATATATCATTCTTTGCGAAAAAGAAGAAGGGTGGTTATAAGGCGGTTGATGACAATTTTGGATAGTTATGAGACTTAATATAATTTTAAAAATACATGGGAGTAGAGCCCAACAAAACTTTAAAAATTGAACTAAACCCCAAAAAATTATATCTTGTGGGAAAAATAGTGATTGGTTGGGGTAGATCAGTCGATGGAGCAATAAAAACAGTGTCGCGCCACCAATATATTGAATCTAGGAGCTACATTATGGTTTAACCTAATTCTTTTTCAAATTTCTCTACCATAAATTATTTATCTACAATATAAATTATGGATTTACTTCCAACGAGTCCATTTTCAAAATCAAAGTTAATACAATTTTTTTTAATAAATCAACAATGTGGAGAAAGAAATGATGGAACAACTAATATCCTTTATGAAGCAGCTTCACCGTTACTACAACATTTATACATATAGCATCCCTTCTTCATTTCCTACTGAAACTAACATTTAATAAAATTTTCCATGTTACTTATAACAAAGTTTGTTAATTATAATTCATCTAAGAAACTGATTGAGATTGACATGATAAAAAACCTTGTTACCCTAAGGGCTCGTTTGGTTTGAGGTTTGGTAAGGGAATTTAGGATTCCTGGAATTTAAGATTCCTGGAATTTAGAATTCCCCTCATTTAGAATTACAATGTTTGGTTGGAGATTTAAGGAGGAACTTAGAATTCCCACGAAATTGGATTCTCCTTTCCCCTCTAAAATGGGGGTAATCCCATATTCCCGGACATATTACCTTACTTTTGTGGTGAGACAAAAATACAATTTCATATAAACTCATACGTACACTCTCTCTCTCTCTCTCTCACACACACACACACACACACATACTCTCTCTCTCTCTCTCTCTCTCTCTCACACACACACACACACACACACACACTCACACTCTCTCTCGCACACACATACATATACACACTCTCTATCTCTCTCACTCACACACATGCTCTATCTATCTCTCTCACACACACAAACACTCTCTCTCACACACATACACATACACATACACATACATATACACACTCTCTTTCTCGGAAATTTTTTTGATGTGTTCAACGACATCAAGTTTTGATGTCGTCCAATCACATGATTTTTTAAGAAGTGTTCTCTCACTTCATTTAATGATTCATTATCTTATTTTCAAGTGATGTTCTCTCACTTCATTTAATAGGAAATAAAATAGTTTACACCATTTATATATATAAAAAAAAGAATGACATTTTTATACTATAACATTTTTTCTTTAAAACAGTTTTAATATATAAAAATATTACAAAAATGTTTAAATGTTTTTAAAACTGTTTTTTTAAAATAAAAAAGTTAAAAAATAATTTTCTATATAAACTATTAAAAATGTTTTATATATGTACTATTTTTTTAAATAAAATATTAATATATATTTCTAATATATAAAAAACAGTTTTTTTTAATGTTTTTTCGCCATTCAAAAAACTGTTTTTGAACAAAAAAAATGCAAAAAAAAAACTGTTTAATATGTTAATATATAAACACATTTTTATTTATATAGACACATTTTTTAATGTTTAATAAACACATTTTTTAATGTTTAAAATATGTGCTATTTGTTTAAAACGTTAAAAAATGTGTTTTGTTAAACAGTTTTTATATATAAACAAATTTTTTTTGCATTTTTTTTTGTTGTACAAAAATAGTTTTTTGAATGTTTTTATATTTCTAATAAAAACATTAAAAAAACTACTTTTTATATATTAGAAATATAAAAACATTCAAAAAACTGTTTTTTTACAACAAAAAAAATTGTTTTTTCACTTAAGGAAAAAAATGGAAAAAAAAACGTTTTTTACAACTTTATTTTTCAGGAAAGATTAATAAAAAAAGTTATTCAAAAACTTTTTTTTGTTTTTATTTAAAAACTGTTTTTTTACAACTTTATTTTTTAGTAAAGAATTAAAAAAAAGTTGCTAAAAACTATTTATATTTAAATAAAAGTGTAACAAAACACGTTTTTTTAAACTTTTTCAAAAAATAGTATATATTTAATACCATTTTAACAGTTTATATAGAAGGGATTTTAGATGCCGGGAAAAAGAATTCCTGCTTGAACCAAACAATGGAAAGGAATTGAAGATTCCAGGAACTTAGAATTCTTGGAATTATGAATTCCCATTCCCTTTCCAAATCTCGAACCAAACGAGCCCTAAGAACTTAGATTGATCACGTTTCAAAAAGTAAGCAAACCATGTGTGTGGGCACTTCCGAAGATGAAATATTGATGATATGTAAGAGAAATCACTTTCTCTCTCGTCACCCCTTCACAAAAATATAAGTAGTATATTTACTCTCCCTCTCTAACCCTTGTGGATGTCTCATGTATCTTAAAACCCTCCACTTGACCTATATAACTAGGTACATGAAGTAGGATTGGGTCATGTAACACCTCGCCCGCCCGGGGAGAGCGAACGGAGCGCTACTCATCGATAAAACTAACAAAATGCACATTATAACAAGGTATAGAGCATCTAAATCCCACAATAAAAAAAACCACTAATCTCAAATCTCTTCAAATTAAATACAACCAAAAACCTCTCGAAATAAAACAACTATCTATCGAAATAAAAAAAAAAATATCCAATGCTCTATACATCAAAAATAAATACAATTCTTCCAACTTGTATTCTCGAATAATCTTCCCAAAATAATCCATGCTTGAAATCCATTCTCCAAATCAAATCCATAGCGCCCAAATTCGTGCTAACCTGCCACTAAAAGAAAATGTGGGGAAGTACACAATACAACAGGAAAGATGCTCAACAATTATTAGCGGTGAATGAAATGTAACAATAAGAGTATAAATATTCAAATCAAATGCGAATCTCATAAGCAATTATATCAATATAATTTCTCAATAACACATTAACTGGGTCACCAGGCCTCACCACCATACCGCGCTTATGAATTTTTAAGCATATCTGGAATAAGAAATATTGGCGGGTGCCCAACCACAGTGCCATATTAAAATCTCATGACAACATACTCAACACCAAATATAATACCACATGAATCGTAATTAGATTCCAACAAATATTTCCAGATTTCCAAATGAATTTATCAATTCAAATATGAGTCAATAATCACAGAAAACAACGAGGATAATACTCGAGAGATTATGGAGTATATTGTGTAAAATCCCATACCTTAAACCACCAATAAGAACCAACAACAATCTGCCCAGAACTCACAAAATAAGTCATCAAAAAATCTGCTCCAAATATCACCAAAAACTCCTCCAAGAACAACCTCAAAACTGCCCCAAGAACACCTCCAAAAACCTAAGGTTGAATGAATAAATCAAAGGGGAAAAGTGTGTATAAAACAGAGGAATTAAAAACATGTTTGCTGCCAAAAAAGTTCTACCAAAAAGGGTCACCCACGACCTTATTTTATAAGGCAAAAACACAAGAGTTGTAAACAAACCAAACTTCTCAAAGTTACCTGTCGTGCACGTTTTCTGCCGGGGTCGATCGATCGACTCCCTCGATCGATCGATCGAACAGGTACGCCGCCACTTCCCTTATCCTTCGTTTAATACCATTTAACTAAAAATTAATTTTTTTATTGGTCACGGACTAAATCAGTGACAAACGTTTTTTTTAGGCTAAACTTATAACTCTCATAAAAACTTCATTTTAAATCCGATTTCGATTCCTCTTGAAATTTTATTCTTCTAAAATTATAACCAACATATTTAACCAAAAAAATATAATTTTAACTCAAAATTAATTTTTTCTCTTCATTTTGAAAATGCCCCAAAAATTACACGGGTTGTTACACTTTCCCACTAATAACGGAATTTCGCCCTTGAAATTTGCCGAATACCTAACTCTCAAAAATCAGGCCAACAATCTCCACGTCTCCAAAAATAATTTCCTCACATCTAATCTAGATGCCTAACACGAAACGATTTTCTAAAAAATTCTATCTCCAAAAATACGCGCAACAAAAACGCAACAATCCCAAAATCCAAAACTCGAGGGTGGTCGTATACCAAAGCTCTGATACCATTCTGTAACACCCCACCCGCCCGGGGAGAGCGAACGGAGCGCTACTCATCGATAAAACTAACCAAATCCACAACATAACAAGGTATAGAGCATCTAAATCCCACAATAAAAAGACACTAATCTCAAATCTCTTCAAATTAAATACAACCAAAAATCTCTCGAAATAAGACAACTATCTATCGAAATAAAATAAATATCCAATGCTCTATACATCAAAAATAAATACAATTCTTCCAACTTGTATTCTCGAATAATCTCCCCAAAATAATCCATGCTTAAAATCCATTCTCCAAATCAAATCCATAGCGCCCAAATCCGTGCTAACCTGTCACTAAAAGAAAATATGGGGAAGTACACAATACGACAAGAAAGATGCTCAACAATTATTAGCGGTGAATGAAACGTAACAATAAGAGTACGAATATTCAAATCAAATTCGAATCTCATAAGCAAATATATCAATATAATTTTTCAACAACACATTAACCGGGTCACCAGGTCTCACAACCATACCGCGCCTATGCATTTTTAAGCATATCCGAAAAAAGGAACATTGGCAGGTGCCCAACCTCAGTGCCATATTAAAATCTCATGACAACATGCTCAACACCAAATATAATAGCACATGAATCGAAATTAGATTGCAACAAATATTTCCAGATTTCCAAATGAATTTATCAATTCAAATATGAGTCAATAATCACTAGAAAATAACGAGAATAATACTCGTGAGATTAAGGAAAATATTATGTAAAACCCCGTACCTTAAACCACCAACAAGTACCAACAACAATCTCCCCAGAACTCACAAAATAAGCCATCAAAAAATCTGCTCCAAATATCACTAAAAACTCCTCCAAGAACAACGTCAAAACTGCCCCAAGAACACCTCCAAAAACCTAAGGTTGAATGCATAAATCAAAGGGGCAAAGTGTGTATAAAAGAGAGGAATTAAAAATATGTTTGCTGCCAAAAAAGTTGTACCAAAAAGGGTCACCAGCGACCTTATTTTATAAGGCAAAAACACAAGAGTTGTAAACAAACCAAACTTCTCAAAGTTACCTGCAACGCACGTTTTCTGATGGGGTCGATCGATCGATCGATCGAACAGGTACGCCGCCACTTCCCTTATCCTTAATATAATACCATTTAACTAAAAATCAATTTTTTATTGGTCACAAACTAAATCCGTCACAAATGTTTTTTTTAGGCTAAACTTATAACTCTCATAAAAACTTCATTTTAAATTCGATTTCGATTCTGCTTGAAATTTTATTCTTTTAAAATTATAACCAACATATTTAACCAAAAAAAATAATCTTAACCCAAAATTTATTTTTCCTCTTTATTTTGAAAATGCCCCAAAAATTACGTGGGTTGTTACACTTCTCCACAAACAATGAAATTTTGCCTTCGAAATTCGCAAAATACCTAACTCAAAAAATGAGGCCAACAATCTCCAAAATAATCTCGTCTCCAAAAATAATTTCCTCACATCTAATCTAGATGCCTAACGCGAAACAATTCCCTAAAAATTTCTATCTCCAAAAATACGCGCCACAAAAACGCAACAGTCCCAAAACCCAAGACCCGAGGGTAGTCGTATACCTAAGCTCTGATACCATTATGTAACACCCCACCCGCCCGAAGAGAGCGAACGGAGCGCTACTCATCGATAAAACTAACCAAATCTACAATATAACAAGGTATAGAACATCTAAATCCCACAATAAAAAAAATCACTAATCTCAAATCTTTTCAAATTAAATACAACCAAAATCTCTCGAAATAAAACAACTATCTATCGAAATAAAATAAATCTCCAATGCTCTATACATCAAAAATAAATACAATTCTCCCAACTTGTATTCTCGAATAATCTTTCCAAAATAATCCATGCTAAAAATCCATTCTCCAAATCAAATTAATAGCGCCCAAATCCGCGCTAACCTTCCACTAAAAGAAAATATGGGGAAGTACACAATACGACAGGAAAGATGCTCAACAATTATTAGCAGTGAATGAAACGTAAAAATAAGAGTACTAATATTCAAATCAAATGCGAATCTCATAAGCAATTATATCAATATAATTTCTCAACAACACATTAACCGGATCACCAGGCCTCACCACCATACCGCGCCTATGCATTTTTAAGCATATCGGGAAAAATGAATATTGGCGGGTGCCCAACCTCAGTGACATATTAAAATCTCATGACAACATGCTCAACACAAAATATAATACCACATGAATCGAAATTAGATTCCAACAAATATTTTCAGATTTTCAAATGAATTTATCAATTCAAATATGAGTTAATAATCACAAGAAAACAATGAGAATAATACTCGCGAGATTAAGGAGCATATTGTGTAAAACCCCATACCTTAAACCACCAACAACAATCTGCCCAGAACTCACAAAATAAACCATAAAAAACCTGCTCCAAATATCACCAAAAACTCCTCCAAGAACAACTTCAAAACTTCTGTAATACCTCGTCCGCCCGGAGAGAGCGAACGAAACGCTAATATCGATAAAACTAAACTAATTCCACAATAACAATGTGTATAGAGCATCTAAAAAATTCCACAATATAAATCCACTAATCTCAATACTCAAATTTAAATACAATAATTGTCTCTCGAAATAATACAACTGTCTATCTCGAAATAAAAATAAATCACCAAATGCTCTATACAATAAAAATAAATACAAATCTTCTCTCTAAAATATTCTTCCCAAAATATCCAAGTTAAAAATCAATCTCCAACTAATCCATAGAGCCCAAATTCGCGCTAACCTGCCACTAAAAGAAAATGTGGGGAAGTACACAATACGACAGGAAAGATGATCAACAAATATATTAGCGGTGAATAAAATGTAACAACACGAGTACGAATATTCAA
This sequence comes from Sambucus nigra, assembly GCA_949130495.1. Taxonomy (NCBI): domain Eukaryota; kingdom Viridiplantae; phylum Streptophyta; class Magnoliopsida; order Dipsacales; family Adoxaceae; genus Sambucus; species Sambucus nigra. The sequence continues at coordinate 385,822,480 of OX422217.1, forward strand.
ATCAAATGCGAATCTCAAAGCATTTATCAATAAATTTCTCAACAACACATCAATGGGTCACCAGGCCTCACCCCATCCGCATATGCATTAACAAGACATAGCTCCGGGAAGCAGAAATTTTGGCGGGTGCCCAATATTCGTGCCATATTAAATTCTCATGACAACGTACTCAACAACAATATAATGATACCACATGAAACAAAATAATTCAATAATTATTTTTCCAGATTTCAATGAATTTAACAATTCAAATATGAGCTCAATAATCGCAAGAATCCAAATGGAATATCCCTTGAGAGATTTAAAGAGCATATTGTGTAAAACTCCATACCTCAAAATCATCGCATGAATCGTCGCATAAATTCAGCCTCAAAATATGATCGCACTATCACGTTCCTCTCGCGAAAATAATCAATTCATGTTCTAGCGCCAACACAAGATAACCTCAAATAGGCCTATTTTAAAAACCCAGAAAAATAAGATCCAAAAATTATTCGAATCGCTGATCCGACTTCAGATTTGGATTCTCCACGAAAAATTGAGTCAGTTATGTGTTTTGGTTTTTTCTCAAATCTCATTTCGAAAGCACTCAAAACGAAGATCTAAACATTCCAAATTGGCTCTTCTCATTCCACTCGTTTTTGCCTCTTTGGATTTCATTTTTTGCCTCTCCTTTTCGTATCCCTTTCCTTATAATCACCCATAACATTCCTTATATAACTCCTCTCTCAGACCCTAGCTTGGAGCCTAAGCTAACGCATATTACTATATTGCCCTTTAATTCAAAATTATCAACTTTACATATTTAAACCATTGTAAAATGTCCAAAAGTCAATTAAATTTGAATTTAAATATTTGATTAGATTTCAAACCAAAATAAATTATTTTATCCCCGATTAATAAAATAATAATATTACTGAAATTTGGTATAATATTCATAAATAAATCCCTCAAAATTATGGGGTATTACAACTTCCCCAAGAACACCTCCAAAAATCTAAGGTTGAATGCATAAATCAAAGGGGAAAAGTGTGTATAAAAGAGAGGAATTAAAAACGTATTTGCTGCCAAAAAAGTTGTACCAAAAAGGGTCACCCACGACCTTATTTTATAAGGCAAAAACACAAGAGTTGTAAACAAACCAAACTTGTCAAAGTTACCTGCTGCGCACGTTTTCTGCTGGGGTCGATCGATCAACTCCCTAGGTCGATCGATCGATCGAACAGGTACGCCGCCACTTCCTTTTTCCTTCGTTTAATAACATTTAACTAAAAATCAATTTTTTATTAGTCACGGACTAAATCCGTGACAAACGTTTTTTCTTTTTTTTAGGCTAAACTTATAACTCTCTTAAAAACTTCATTTTAAATCCGATTTCAATTCCACTTAAAATTTTATTCTTCTAAAATTATAACCAACATATTTAACCAACAAAAATAATTTTAACTCAAAATTTATTTTTTTTCTTTATTTTGAAAATACCCCACAAATTACGAGGGTTGTTACTGGTCAATAAGGGTTTTTAGAGTTTTGGATTTGCTACTTGATAAATGGAATATATTAAGAATCTGAAACAAAAAATGAAATTGGCTTCCAAAAGGATATATGAAAAGCCCATATCATAACCCGTAATATATTTTATGTTCATTTAATTCTAATTAGTTCCACTAAATAATTATCTCATAATTACTCGAATAATGAGGTATTGTTTGCAAAGTTGGATAGCACATAATATATAAATATGTATAAGATCTGACTTGAGTTTTAGGGATACTGTAGGAAGAATCAAAGTCAACATAGTTCAGACGTAACTTTTAGAGAAAATAGATGTTTGGAGAATAATAATAATAATAATAATAATAATAATAATAATAATAATAATAACAACAACAACAACAACAACAACAACAACAACAACAACAACAACAACAACAACAATAATAATAATAAGAAGAAGAAGAAGAAGAAGAAGAAGAAGAAGAAGAAGAAGAATTATTATTATTATTATAATAATAATAATAATAATAATAATAATAATAATAATAATAATAATAATAATAATAATAATAATAATAATAATAATAATAATAATAATAATAATAATAATAATAATAATAATAATAAGAAGAAGAAGAAGAAGAAGAAGAAGAAGATTTTGGCTGGTGTTCTAGCACAACACCACCCATTTAGGTTTTAAAATTCAAAATAAACGAGTTAAAAGGTGTAAATGCGATGGTACACGTGCACCTTTTCATTTTGGAAACTTTTCGGCTTAAAATAAACCTTTTGGAATATAGATCCAAGGTTTATTTCATGGAAACTACATTTTTAAAAGAAAAAGAAGAAAGATAAAGAAAGAAGAGCTTTTTGGTCTTTTGGAGTTTATACGAGAAGGAAAAATATTAGGATTTTGGGTTAGAGGTTGAGATATTGGCTTAAGAGGGGTTTGAAAACAAAAGAAGAGAATTTTGAGATTTTTCTAGAGAGAAATAGCTCCAAAACAAAAGGACAACATTTAAGAGGCAGACATCTTGTGTATGAAATGGTTGGTAAGTCCCCCTTATTATAAACAAACTGCCTAGGGCTCAGGAACGGTCGGTCTTTTAAAAGGATCGACCAGTCATGGTATATTACACCCTAGGTCCAATCGGTCAGGGGCCCATATTTTTTATTTGGTTCTTATTTCAGGGCTGATTTTGAGTTTTTTGGATCTTTCTTTTGGGCTAGTTAAAGTCTTGGGGATTATTTAGGTGTTCTTTGGGTTGTTCCTTGGTTTGTTTAGGATTTGGGCTTTATTTTGGACGTGAAAGTTTATATATTGCATCACATTCCTTTGAGATATCAAAGGGAGAGAAATAGGGTATCTACAAATATGTTGCTTTTATAAATGTGTACTAAGTTTGACTGTTTGAGTAGGTAACTTGGCAGAAAGATTAATTTTTAGTTAGAAGCCTAAATCTTATTAAGTTGTATATTCACAACCTTTAGGACAAAATCCTTAGTTCAAACCTCTAACTCATGGACTTGATATCATATATGTGATCATGACACGTTATTGAATTCAAATTGTAATACATAAACTTTTAATTAAATGATAATTGCGCAATGTCGTTGGCTAATCATGAATAGTTTACGTAAATATGTACATGTGTGAGTTCGCATGGGTTTTGTATAAGTTATATGGTTTATGCATGGGTTATCATGCGTAGAATAATGAATTTTTTACGTAAAGTCTACACCAAACGCTATTTTGCGTAGTATTAATTAACGCGTACTAATTAATGGGATATTTTTTATAAAGTCTCATATATAAAAATGGATATTTTATTTCAAGAAGAATTACTGAGCAAAAAGGATATTTTTACGTTTGGGATGCACATATTATTTCAATTTTTGCATGCGATATTATTTTACAAGTACATTAGTTAATAAGTATTTAGTGAAATGATATATTTAATTGACTATTTTGCAAGAGAAAAACCTTTGGTAAGAAATTGTTTATATGATTGTTTCGAGGAAATTAATTGGTTTATTCGAACAAACTTACGAGTTCATTTTCTGGAGGTTTTAATTATATTTTTAGAAGGAAACTCATGGAGTGCACTTCGTAGGGGTTAGGATAAATTAGTATGTGTGTTTTTATAATTGGGATGATGATGATGTGTGTGTGTATGTGTAGAGATAAAGAGGGGGGATTTGGATTAATGTAATATATGTGGATTTTTGTATAACAACTATAGCCCAAAGTACTATGAGTATTATTCAAATAGGCATTAGATGATACTTGTACCTTTTTTTTTTGGTGTATGAATTTAATAAAAAGGGGATTAGTTTGTAGCTCGTGTGGAGAAATGAAAAAAGGGGGGCCTCACATGTGTCTTTTAATTTATCCACAGGGTTAGTGTGGACATACCGATTTGTAATGAGGGTGTGAGTCATGTGTCACCCCTATCCTTAATGGCGCATCGTTTTCATAAACCACTTAATTCCCAAACTCACATTTGATTTCCTAAAATATTTTACTTCTATGATTGGAAAACCTTAAACCTCTCGTGATCATAAGGGCACTCCTATAAACATGAAGATATTAGCCCACCATGGACCTAACCAACTTTACAAAAGTACCCAACATATCTAAACACATTTTATCACATCCCCCTTATGCCTGTTTATGCCTCACTTCAAAGGTCGAAGCCAAATGTAGTCCCGATTGAGACGATTTAAAGTAATATCACTTTATGGATATTTTTTACCTTCAAAACTTCGTAATTTGAAAACATACATAAAATTTATAGATAATTGAAATATCTTTCCAACAGTGAAGGATAGGTGTCAATCAGAGCTTGCATCGAAACCTTAGGGTCCCTGGACTGCAGAAATACACACAACATACCACTTTAGGGATATTTTGCCTACCCAAATTCGTGATTGAGTAAGTTGGGAACCATAAATAGGTCTTTGTTTGAATTATCTTTCCAATGGTGAAAACCACGTGTCAATCAAAGTTACGAGTCAAACGTTATGAAAATAATACAAAGCTGTGAGAAATGCGAACTCATGTCAAATCCTTTAACCGTTCGGTCAAAGCCCCTTTGACTGTATTGTCAAACAATTTTCATTACTTTTTTCCCTCCTAAATCACTCAAAAATCCCAATTGACCGAACAGTTAACCCCTTTGACTGAACGATTAACTATTTAACTGAACGATTAACCATTTTTAACAGTTGTCCCTTAAATCTCATCCAAAAGACGAATGTCCCTAGTACTTTAACCGAAAAGTCATCTACCTTTGACCAAACGGTCATCCCTATAGATCGATGATTACCAAATCTTTTCACAACTATCCACATGTTACCCCACCCCGGATCGATCGTCGATCTAATACCTTTAACCATTCGGTTAAAGTCCCCGAATCATATCCTATATAGAGGTCCCCACCAACCTTGACACCCAAAACCCAATGTTGATTCGGTTTTCTAATTTTCTCAATCCTGAGCGCATGAGATACTCAAGCTCATTCTGAAAAGTCCCGAAGAATTTCTTACTTCATAAAATTCTCTTTCCCCTCAAGGAAATCTCATACTTTCGCGGAGTAACTTCAGTCCTAAATGAGGTTCGTACTTCTAAAAAGTCTCCTTTGAAAGAAAAATAGAGGCAAACCTTCGCGTGCATTCCGCGAATATAGAAACTTCTAAATGAACCTATGCCCAAATAAATGGAGCTCTTTCCACCTTGGCCACCTCACGTTAATACACTCCCCTAGGAAAAATTCGGTTCATGCTACAAGGGTAAGGAAACTTTGCCCAAATTTTGAATCAAACACCCCACATATATATTGTGATAAACAGTCTATATTTTTTATATCTCTTTTAACCCGATCCCCGTTTAGTGGATCGAGTATACACTTTACAGAATTCATATTTTAAATCCTAATTTTTAATCAAGCACATATGTTAATTGACTTGGCATGCTTATATGTTAAGTAAATGCTAATAAAATTCCACAACTACTAAATACAAACATGATAACATACTTTTCAAAATCGTTTTGGGGAAGTGTCAGTGAGTCGAGTGGGTTCAAAATTTTGCACAAGCCAACATCTAAAACCCGACTACTCCCACTGCTTCTCCAAATGAATAAATCTCATCTCATGACGGCACCCCAAATATGTGTTTTCATATAAAATACTTATTAAATGTCAGTATTTAATTAGACATATTTTTAACATATAATTGTAGGGGATATTGACCCATAATAAAGCAATAATTAGAGATTGACCCTAAAACAATTGTGAATGTAAGAAAGAACAAAGAACACGAGATGTATGTGGTTCAGCAGATAGGTTTGCCTACGTCCACGGGGAAGGGAGCGAGATTGGTATATTACTCAGGATAAACAATGGTGATTGGAGTTCTAAGGTTGCTAGCTGAAATTTCCAAGTCACCATGTGTCGGTTATAATATCTCCCCCAATTGGGCGAGGTCACCCTTATTTATAATGCTTAGTTTTTTCTTAACTTAGGTCTTTTATGTTTATTATATACACAGAACCTAAAGTCCTTATGAGAGGTAGTCTTCTAACTTGCCAGTGTGATCTTCCAAGATTTGCACATATCTCCTTATATATTCTTGATCTTTTAAGATAAGTCGTGTGGCATCCACTTGACACAAATTTGGTCAGTCTCCCTTCAATTACCCCCAAGGTTAGGGCGATCGCCTAAGATGATGATCAGTCCAACCTTGTTTTTAAGTCCTTGTCCACGTGCTATTAAAATAATTATTAAAAGTATATCCCAAGTTCGTACATGCCTACGACCACGCGATAGGATTTAAATCATTACTATGGGAATCATTTCACACATATCTCACTCCTTGGGCCATGTGACCATACGTTACTTCCCTAGGTAATGATGGCGCGTGAGAATTTCCTGACCCAAGAAGGTAGGCAACGGCTGAGTTGACTGTCGAAAGTCTAAGTATAAGGCTTTTAAGCCCCTTTTACCTTGTTGTTTCAGTCTTATGAAGGTGATCTCTTTTCTAACTTCTTATCGCTAAAAAAATTCATTGACGGTGCTCTCTCTTCGTCTCCTTTTTCCTAACCTTATTTTGTCGAGGCATATAAAATATGAGGTTATTACAACTGATGATTTTCGTGAACTTCGTGATAAATATGGAATTCACAAAAATTTCATGATTAGGTTAATAACGTAGGAGGAAGACGTGATGATTCTTCCCTCTCGTGAGGTTACCTTTATGATAGTTGTGATATTGGAGGTGGAGTTCGATTTCCTCTCCACCTGTTTCTTGTGAGAATACTCCGCTACTATGGAATACTCCCAATCCATGTAAATGGTAGCTTTCACCAGATTGTTATGGGGATGATTTCCATAACCCGAATTTATGGGACAGACCTGGGCCTTGAGGAAATTAGGTATTGCTATGATTTGAGGGTTTCTTCCTCATCCTCGGACCTATTCCACTTCCAGGTCAGGGAAAAGGATCGTTATTTGGTTACATATTTTCCCCTAACACAAATGGACACTGAAAGGAATATCCTTGTGTTTTTTGGAGAACTATACAACGAAAAATATAGCGATTTCAAGGTTCCTTCAAGAAAAGGGTCACCTGGTAGGTTGTCCAATTTCTTCATTTTATTCAAATATAGGATTTTCCATTTACATCATTATCAATCTTATTCAAATGTAAAGGGAGGTCTAGGCTTAAAGTTGATTAAGCAACGCCAACACTTCACAGGAAAGATCAAGGATGGTCTGTCGCACAAGACTGAAGTTGTTTGAAGGATTTCCCATAAAGATGGCCATTCGCAGAAGATTGAAGCTACTCGAAGGGTCTCCTAAAAAGATCAATCACAGTTGATAACCTAGGAAACACACAACCTGAAATAAGAACTTTAATGTACTTGTATTTAGCTTTCTTTATAAATATAAAGTTCACTTTGTAATGTTGTGAGGTTACTCGGTACCCTCGAGGGACCATGTCTAGCAGGGCATAAGAAAGCTTACATACTCTATCAAAAAAACTCATTTTGGGTATCTCGTAGGGATTGGGTTTGGAGAATTGGGTGTAAGTCAACATTGAAAGATACCAACCCCTTTAGGGTACTTAGGCAAAATCTTGGTTTATACACAACATGGTTCAGTAGTCCCTCAAGACACCATCTCTGGGAACCCACTCGAGGGTCCCCGATCCTAAACAGTTGTCCAAAAAGTTAACCTTTAATGTTTCCATACATATCACAAGTTTCTCGAGAAATCATCAGTCGAGCAACTTTCAATTCAATGAACTACCTTCGTGAGTGATGTAGTAGCACATCCCTTACATGTTACTATTTACCAACTCTTTAACGTCAATATGTCTAACATTCAGGTACTCGATAAAATAACACTCGAGTGAAAATATTCCTAGGATAGTAAGTCCGTAGCTGACACATCATGTCCTAAATAATGTTATCACAACTCTGAGTGTCCAAACAGTGTTCCCGCCAAAAATATCATATCTGCAATATCTTCTGCATTAAATGTACATGGCTGTTGACATTAAAAGTGGTTAGACCCATTTAATATAGACAAGGTCACTCAAATGACCTTATTGTCCTACAAATACCCCATAGTTGAATTATTCCAAGATCGTACTTTTCTAGCCCAAAATTGTTGCCAAAATACTCCTAGACAAGAGAGTTTGTTGTGAGAACATGTATTATGTGACCAACCTCATTTATTCCAATAACATCGTTATTTAGCATCCATTTGTGTTTAAGGTTACTACTACCTTGCCTTTATTGCACTAAAGGTGCTTGTTCCTACTTCCTCCAACCAAGTCAACTGTGGGATCCCCCTCATTGATTATATTATTGTAGCATTTATGTTGTAAGAACACATTTAATACATGAGTTTTATAAATTGAATATGCTGACTTGTGACTTGTACTTATTATTTTTGGTGATTGTTCTAATGCCTTGATATCCATCTTGATAAGGGGTTACGCCTCCCTTGAAATTAGTATCATTTCAAGAGCTCATACTAAATTTGGAGACTCCGCTGGGGAGGTATTCTCTTTTAAGAGATGTCTAACGATAACATGACGAAGAACATTGATTTTGATGCTATACAACGTGAGGAAGAGGAGGATCTCGCTATTTTGTCAGACAGAGAGAAAGAGCAGGGTGATACGAGACTAATGCGTCCGACATTAGTAGGACAGTCGATGCAGGTCCTGCATGGATTACAGTGCTAATGAGCTTGTTCATTGAACTTATTAACACTCCGACAGCTCAGGCAGTGTTAGGGGTTATAGTGGGGCCTAATTCGTTCGTAACCCCACCAACGACTCTACAAGCTCCCTTTATCTCAAGGGGAATGGCTCAATGATGACCAACAGTGTTTCTCCGTCAACACCATCATTGAACGTTTCCTCTACTACAGGAAAGGGAACACACAACACTACTACACCAGCTATAGTTTCAACTACTTGTCCAGATAATGACACACCGATCACACCACCTATGGAAACTCTCGTGACGATGGCTCCTACTTAGCACAGCTCAACTCCACTTACGATGGAGGAAATAAAAAAAAAGCTTTTTATAATGATGGTGGCCTCCAAGTCGGAGGAGAAGCTTCTTCAGTATATGACGATTTTCTTACTCCGTACCCAGAGGAGTATAATAACAAACCTTACCCCGTGGATTATATTCCACCTATCTTTGAAAAGTATACAAGGAAAAGGGAGGAATCCCAAGGACAATATTAAAAGGTTCGTGGAGAATCTTGGGGCCCACTTTAACAATAAGAAGCAAGGTTGAGAGAGTTTTCTAAATCTCTAATCGATAAGGCTTACGCATGGTATTCCCATTTGGCTCCAGGCAATGTGGAACCTTAGGAAGATCTTCATGTTTAGTTCATACAGAAGTTATTCTTGGTAGATGAAAAATTCACCCTTACGCAACTGGCTCGAGAAAAATAGAAGCCCGACGAGGATGTGGTGACATACATTGGGAGGTTCCGTGAGCGCTCTCTAGACATGAGTGAGGAGATGCGAGAGGCTAAACTTTTGTAGGTTTGTAGAGAGCGCTTATTTCCCATATATATGCCATATGATAAATTAAACTCGAGAGGGTACACTCGCCTCATTTTTTTCAAATCCGTAAGGAACATTGCTTTGGTTGTGAAGCCACTGCCAACACCATCACCGTCCTTGTCAAGTTTGTTATTGAAGCCATCGGGTAGCTCGGGAGGGGGGTACCTCGTCGTGTGAAATATCCCAATAATGAAGGTCAAAAGCAATATGGGGGAAATAACATATAAATGGGAAGAGGAAACAAGAGGAAATTTGACAAAGATGACCCCCCTAAGTTGCCTTCCATAGTGTAACAGGCTATTGGTACCTATGATCTTAAGATCCGAGATAACATGTCCTGGCCTATTGTGGCCGACATAACACCTAGAACGCAATAAGATAGAGAAGGACTAAAGTATTACGTGGTACATAACAGGGTGGGACACCCAATGAGCAAGTGTTCTGCACTTCGGAAAAAAATAGATAGGAATGTCAAGAAAGGAGATATCCAGTTGTCGCAAGCCAAGGTAAACAACAATCCTTTGCCAGCACATGGAGCAAACATGAATAGTACATTTGATGAGGAGTTAAAATGATTAATGATGAAAAATGGTCTCCATGAGGAAAATTTTGAGCATTCCTTAGAGGAATGTTTGTCGCAAATATTTCGTTTAACGTTGGAAAATAAAACTAAAGACGAGTGGAGTTCGATCGATGATTTGAGCAGGAAACTAGAGGCTTTCTCCCTAGGAGGGGTAAATATTGTAATAGCATGTAATGAATCAGCATAAAAGACGTGGAGGAAGTCTACGAGCTAGAGAAAAAATAAGTTGACCCTCGGGTAGAATACGCTGCAGTAGCGCGATCACAGAAGTTTGGTTGGTTCTTCGACCAATTGGAACTAACGGAGGATTCTCGATTGGAGTTTGATCGAGCAATCTTAAAAATTGCTATGAAAAATATGGCTCCAGACCTTCGATGGAAGGGTCCAATGGCCAATCTAGTGAAGAAATTTCTCTCATAGGTTACTTTTTTGGAGGCAGATCGATTGGTCCGATATCCCCATAACATACCACTCTATATAACGGCGAGTGTGAACGGGTGTAGTTTTAATCATGTCTTGATGGACGGGGGAGCCTCTATCAATATCATGCCCATGGGGTCATTATATGCCTGCAACATCTCTGAGACAAGGATTGTGCAAAACTCGTTGTCAATCGCAGGGTATGATAATTGTTGATGCAAAAAACTAGACTAAGCTAATTAACTGATCACGAATAAATAAAAATTAGAGATAAGAGATTTTTATAGTGGTTCATCCACTGTTGTATATTGCCTTGGGATTGTTTAATTGCCTCTATTTTTGTGTTTTTTTTTTGTTATCCCTTGGATGTAGAGTTTATAGTGTACTTATAAACTCAAGGGGGTGTACAAGAGTTGGAATATCAAAGGATGGAATGTATTTATATCGTAGACATTTACATCTGTACAATCATTAATGTATACAATTATTAGTGTTTGCGCTTCATCGTTGGTCAGCGTCCCTGGTGTTGGTCGGTATTACTGGTGTTGGTTGGCATTTCCTCCTTAATGACTTAGATTAATCTCCCACTGTACAACACGTGTCAGTATTCGAATGGTCCACGTAGATGGATAATTTTTGGTCTCAACAGAAACCCCAATGTTTCATGCTTGAAGTTTTTACAAGAGTATGGAGCATTTTGCTCTTAAAGTTGCTCGGGCAACAATTTTAGGCCTAGTCGATTGCTGACTTCCCCTACTTGTTAAAATTTATGGTTTAATTATGGAAGTATAATGCGCGTGGCATTTTTTAAATTATCCACAACTTTCACGAATCGTTTTTGGGCAAATCCATCTTTTCTGTCTTTTAGCCGCCACCAGTTCAATCGACCCTGCCTTTTAATCATTACCTTTTCAATTTTTGAGGCAACCTATAAAGAGCGGGAGAAAGCCATGAACATTCATTGTCTCAAATTCTATGAGTGTTTTTGGCTACAGTGTCTTCAAGCCTTCTCTCTATCTTCTTGTGTGATCGTTTTTCTGTTCTTCAGTTCTTGCTAAATCCTTAATTACTGTAAGAACTCTTTCTTTTATCTTCTATTCTTCATCGTGGTTTACTCTGTTAATTCTCTTGATGCATTCAGAAATGAATTTAAGATTCCATCCTGGGTTATTTTGGAACACGCTATTTTACCTACTGATTTTTTCTCACTTACTGAGGGTCACTGGTTTCCCTCTCTTTTTATAGTTGAGTGCGGGTTTACCTTTCCTCCCAACCCACTGTGCCTTAAATTTTTCCAATACCTTGACATTATCCTAGCTAGGGTAGCCCCCAATACTTGGAGGGTTGTGAATGAGTGTATTGGTTGAATCAAATTCATGAAAACCATATGGGGATTCCATAAATAATGTTTTGTTATAAGTGGGTGACTAGTAACATAACTTTTTATTTAAAGACTAGGGTTGTTAATAAAGTGTTAGTAATCAATCTTCCAGACTCCAATAGGTATTATTTTGAGCATGGAATTATTATAAAAAATTATCAATACGCCCCTTTGATCAGAAATGCTGAGTACTAAGGGCCTAGATGCCCTCCTTATGGCATTGGGATAGGTTATTCCTCATTTAAGTATTTTGCCCTGTATATATCTGTTTAAATGTAATATTAATTGTTTCTCTGTAAATCTTTATTGTAGTTGATCAGAAGAGAAGGTGTCCCAAGGAAAGTGAAGTGAATCTTAGAGAGTTGAAATTCATTTGGGGACTTCATCAAAGGATTGGCGAGGAGCACGTCAGGTCTGCATCTTATTTGTTGCAGTACAAGAACATAATTTCTTCCTTTGTTGCCAGTCTTAATCATTCCCCTGTAATTGACCTTGAGCAAGAACCTCCTTCTACTTCCTCCGCTACTACATCTGGCAGTGATGATCTTACTGCCCTTTCTCCCTCTTCCTTATATTCAAATTTGCCCTTTACCGTATCCATGTGAAGAGGAAAATTCCCAACATTTTGGGAGACATATTTGCCAATCCTCCTTTCGAAACAAGCTAATGCAGGGGTGAAAAATTAAAATGAGACTAGAAAGAACCCCCCAACGAAGCAAATGGAAGAGAGCCCTTTGAAATGAATAAAGAAAGGTTTACCTTCTAAGTTAGCATAAGGTTCTTCTGCTCTTATTGACCAGCGTGAGTTGGTCAATATATCTCCTTCTGCCTCTCCAGTAGTCTTTATCCCTGGATTGGCAAGACAACTAATAAAGTCTGGGACTTTTCCAGACCACAGGAGTGCTGCTGCTGCATTACCTCGCTCCAAGAGCTCTGACAAGGCTGCTCAAAGCCTTGCTCTGGTATACTCTTTTTGCCTTCTTTAATTTTATGTCTCTTAATTTGTTCTTCATAATACTGACTTTCCATGTTATTTTTGTGCAGATCCTCATTGACTTCAATAATATATTAGAGAAAGATGAGTCTTTGAGAGCTTCTTCCTCTGGTGAAGTTGAAGAAGCTTTCAATGAGTTAAAAAAGTCATTGTTTGATTCCCAACAAGCATTGGATAATGAATAAAAGAAATGGGAGGAAAAGATGAAAGTTATTGAAGAAGCTACTGGGACTGTACGGTATCTGGCTAATAAGTTGTATAAGGACTTAGATGCTGAGAAAGCCAACTCTGCCCAGCTACAGAAGGACCAGGGTGTTGAGAAGGTGAAGAGGGCTAAGGCCAGAGAGGCTGACTTCGATAGAGGTTGGGATAAGGCCTTTGGGGTAGCTTCTTCGTAAATTGAGTTTATGAAGAAAAAATAATTCAAAGATGACTGGTCTGTTGCTCTGGTGGAGGTCGACACTCCACAAGATTCTGAGCTATTCTTACGACATGATCCGGGGAGTCCTCCAAACTTAGATGAGAAAGTTGATGGGGGTTCCATTGAATCTTTGATAATGGTGGAGTCTGTCGATCAACATTAGGATGTTTATTCTACTGTATCCTCTAAAGTTAATCCTTCTATTCCTTCTACTCTTACTTCTTCTTCAGTTAATCCTATGGTAGATAAGAAGAAGGTGTAAAACTGAGAAGCTTTTGTTTTCCTTTTTCTATAGTTGTACATTTTTTCTTTATTTAAAGATGTATATGTACTTCCCTTTTTATTAATGAAAAGAGAAATATTTATGCTCCTCTAATGGTGTTTTTCAATACTCTGCACCTTGTTGATTGATGACTTTTTTCTTCTTAATAGTTTATGGATAAATTGGAATACTTATCATCTACTGACTCCGAGCTACTCCAGATGTGTAATGAGATTTTCAAAGCTGGTCACTTATCTATGACTGATGCCGACCTACTGAAGTCGCTCGGGGAATGGGTATCCGAGTAAGCCAAGGAGGCCTATGTTCATCTAAAGGGTCTTCTTGATCGGGTAGTAGCCAATAACGTTGCCTATATGAAATGATTAAAGAGCTGTAAGATTACCATAATGAAGCTAAGGCATGCTTGCATGAGGATTATGAGAAAAAATTCCAGGCCCTTAGTGAAGGTTAGGGCTTTGATCAAAAGTTGGATAAATTCGCTTCTCATTTTTGAAGACAAGAATTCTTGTTGAAACGTGAAGTGGATGAATCAAGGGACATTGCCAAGCTTCTAGTGGAAGAGAAATATAGCTTGAGAGATGAACTTGATTCCTTGAAGTCATCTACTGGTGTTGTTGTTACTACAGATGAATATCATTCCTTATTGGATGTTGAAAACGCAAGGTTAAGTGAGGAGTTGGAGGCTCTGAAGAAATTAAAACCTGCTTCTTCATCTTCCCGAGCTAGATTCAAACCTATACGAGGTAATACAGAGGAAGTCGGGACCCAACATGCCCTTTCCAATCAAGCTACATAATTAAAAGCCAAAGATCAGGCCATTATTGAGATGTCCCAAAAGCTACAGGCCTTGTCTAAACAACTATCCACTCAATCTTCTCAGTTACAAGCTAAGGATGGAGTGTTAAAAAAACTGCATTCCCAGGTTGACAAATTAACCTTTCAATTCCATAAACAACCAAGGGAAGTCTGGTTGGACGAGTATAATGAAGCTCTGTGGAATCTTTATGATAACCTTCAACAAGTTAAGAATGAGAGCTATAAATGGGATTGGATAAATGCTTTGACAATGATGAAAGTGGATCATAACTACTCATTGTGGGACTAGTATGATCCAGGCTTACTTGAGCTTGACAATCCTCCTTTTATATTAAATTTCAATTGGATTCCAGTCCATCGTATTCCTCAATGCTTGATTTTAAAATACTTGGGAGATTATGAGCTTCAAGATGAACTAGAAATCATCCGACCTCCTCGCATGTTTGATCATCTTAGTAGCAGCAATACCAGAATTCTTCAGGATTTTAACTTCATTAATTCTCGTTATACTCTAGATGATCCTCCTGCTAGAATGGATTATGTTTACAAAGTTGAAGGGAAGTGTCCTGCAGAATGAATCTTTGTATTTTGTTTTGTTAACATAGTCTTGTAATTAATTTGATTGAATGAAATGGAAATTGGATCAACTTATCTTAGGTTAAATATTAATCCTTTCTTTATCATTAGTTCTATCAATACACTTTGATTAATTTGAGTATCAATGACCAACGAGTGCAGATGTTATAGTAGCATACTTAGATTAAAATCTAAATTTAGAGCTAGTTAGATGAATACATAGGTTCTACTAGCATACTTAGATTAAAATCTAAATTTAGAGCTAGTTACCCATGTGCCTCCAAAGGTTTTACTAATGAACCCAAGTAATGGATTTTTGCATTAAATACCAATGGTGTGACCAGGCATTTGTGGAATATGTGCTTACATTCCTCTTGATGAACCTTTGCAACGTTCTTCCTGTACTTTGGCCAGTAGGATAAAGATCTTGTTTTATCCATATGTTTGTGGACCAAGTTTCTTGAAGATTTGACATCCTATTGACTTGGACTTCGTGTATCAATGATCAAGTTTATGGATGCTCCGAGCAACTTATTGCTTCTATCGAGCAACATTTAAAGCATTAATTGTTGAGTCGAGCAATAATTTGCTGAGCAACGTTTAAAATGTTTTGTCAATCAGTTAGAGTAGTGCATAGCACTAGTATTCCTAAAGAATTAACAACAAAAATGAAAAGAACTGAAAATTTTATTAATTCTGCAAGTTGATTTCAAACTGATTACAATATCATTGATAATATTTTCTGATATGCTCTGCATGCCATGGGTTTTTGAATTCTTTGCCTTCCAAGGTTTCAATTCAATAGGTTCCACGTCGGATCACTGTTGACATACGGTATGGTCCATGCCAGTTGACCTCAAGCTTGTTGTTTTTCTTAAGCACTTTATTCAACACATAATCTCCTTCCTTCAAGTTGGTCGATTTCATCCTTATATTGTAAAAATGAGTTATTCTCTGTTGGTAGGTTGCATTTCTTAAGGCGACGTCTTCTGTCACTTCTACTAGCATGTCTAGATCCAACCTTCTCATTAAATCACTTACACGAGAGTTAAAATTTAAAACTCTATGGGATGGCAAGCCTAGCTCGACAGGAATGACAACTTTAGTCCCAAATGCTAACATATATGGGGATTCCCCAGTTGTTGTTCGCACTGTTGTTCGGTATGCCCATAAGACAGAGTGTAGCTCATTTATCCAATTTCCCTTGGCATCATCAAGTCTTTTCTTCAACCCGTTGAGCAAGGTTCTATTCGTAACTTCAGTTTGTCCATTACTTTGAGGATGTACTGAAGCTGAATGCAATTTTTGAACATTGGACTAAGCACAGTAATTTGCGAATTCTTCATTGTCAAATTGTGTTCCGTGGTCAGTAATAAAAGCATGGGGTAACCCCATACCTACAAATGGTGTTTTTCCATATGGATTGATGGACCTTTTCATAAGGCATGTCTATTAGAGGCTCTGCTTCAACCCATTTTGAAAAATAATCCACAGCGACAACTAAGTATTTAAATCGGGTGGTTGGCAGTGGTCCGACCAAGTATATACCCCATATGGAAAATGGCCATGGTGAAGGGATTGGAGTGAGAGAAGCCTGTGGAGTTCTACGAAATGTGGAGAATTTCTGACATTTATCACACTTCTTGGCAAAAGTTGCACAGTCTGCTTTCATTATTGGCCAATAATACCCTTGAGTGTTGATTCTTTGCAGAAGTGTTCTCCCTGCTACGTGAGCTCCACATGATCCTTCATGCACCTCCTGAATTAGATCTTGGACCTTTGATGGATGCACACAGCGCTGCAAACAGACTGTTAGTCCTCTCCTGTACAAAACACCTTTATCTAATACATACCAAGCTGCTTTGTATTTCAACTTCTTTGCTTCCACCATATCTTTTAGGAAAGTTCCCTTTTTAATGTATGCTCTGATGGGTTCCATCCATGATGGACCTATATCTATGGCAATAAAATTGATCATCAAATCCTCATTTATGCTCCTATTGTCCAAAATCTCAATAGTGATAGGTCGCCGAAGTTCAACTCTGGTGGCAGAGGCTAGCCGAGCAAGGCATCAGCTCGGGAATTTTTCAACCTTGGGATTCTATTCATCTAAACAGCTGGCAATTTTATAATGACTTCCATCCCCTTGGATAAATACATGGTCGTTAATTCTCCTTTAACTACATATAAACCTAGTGTTTGGTTTACCACCAACTGAGAGTCAGTGTGTGCCACAACTTGCTCGGCATTTAATGATTGGGCAAAACTTAAGCCCATCGTACTCTGATTCATTCTTTGAAGCCTAGAATTGAAAATGTAATACATACTTAATATCAATACCATCAGGAGTGTTGAGTATTATACCAGCTCCACTACCGGTTGAACTAGATGATCCATCAACATATAAGTTCCATATTGGGACGTTGTTGTCGAATGTTTGATCTATTAAACTCCCGTAGTGGAATATTTTTTCTTTGATTCTTCATACTTCTTGGTCATCTCCTGTATTCGAGAAGAGGAGTCTGGTAGGTCTGCAATCACTTCTTCTAAAGAAAGTTCTTCGGTAGCTTTCTTGTTAATATTACTTTCTCCTGATTCTTATTCTACCTGCTCACTTTGTTGCTCGGGGATCTCAGTGTAAGTGAACTCCACTATGAGATCTGCCACTGTTTGGCCTCTCAAAAAAGACCTTGGCTCATATATGATATCATACTCCCCTAATTTCATAGCCCAATACATTAACGTATCAGATTTCTTCGATTTATGCAAAGCATGTCTTATAGGCATATCAGTGTAAACTATGATTGTATGGGCTTGGAAATAATGTTTCATGCATCTGGATGCTTCAATTAGTGATAAAGTCAATTTCTCTAAATGAGGGTACCTGATTTTTGTTCCTCGAAAAGCCTTACTGGTATAGTAGATGGGTTTTTTAACTCTATTTTCTTCTCGAATAAATGCACAACTTACTGTCAATTCAGAAACAGCTAAGTACAAGTACAACCTTTTGACTGTGAATGGTCGAGGGAGTAATGGAGGTGAACCCAATTACTTTTTTAACTCGAGAAAAGATTTTTCGCAGTCTTCATTCCATTTAAAGATTTTTCTTAGCACCTTTAAGAATGGCAGACATCTATCTATAGCTCGGGACACGAATCTGTTCAAGGCTGTTACTCGTCCAGTCAGTCTTTGCACGTCATTCTTGCAAATTAGAGGTTGCATTTCAATTAATTCCTTGATCTTGTCTGGATTTATTTTAATTCCCCTTTGATTTACTATGTATCCGAGGAACATTCCCTCTTGTACTGTAAAAGCACATTTGGTTGGATTCAGCATCATCTGGTGCTTTTCAAGTTGATTAAAAGTCTGGTTGAGGTATGCAATGTGATCAGACGCCTTTTTTCTTTTTGTTATCATATCTTCTACGTAGACTTCCATATTCTTGCCTATCTGTTCCTCGAACACCTTATTGACCAGCCTTTGATATGTAGCACCTGTATTTTTCAAACCAAAAGGCATAACATTATAACAATATGTTCCTCAGGGAGTAATGAAGGAAGTGCTTTCCCTATCCTCGGGCTTTATTTTTATCTGGTTATAACCAGAATAAGCATCCATAAAGCTGAATAACTCATGTCCTGATGTTGCATCCACGAGTTGATCTATTCGGGGCAAAGGAAAATGATCCTTTGGGCATGCTTTATTTAAATCTGTGAAGTCTACACACATTCTCCACTTATCATTTTTCTTTTTGACCATAACTACATTAGCCAACAAGTCTGGGTATTTCACTTCATTAATAAAAGCTGCTTTCTGAAGCTTTTCTACTTCTTCCTGTATGGCTTGGTTCTTCTCGGGGATGAACACTCTTCGTCTTTACTTTACTAGTTTAACTTCTTTAATTACGTTGAGCTCATGACAAAGGAAATTGGGATCTATCCCAGACATATCTTCATAACTCCAGACAAATACATGATTTCTCTATTTAAGGAAGCTCACCAGTTTTTGTTTAAGAACATGATCCAATATTGTCCCTATTTGAGTGATGCGTTCCGATTCGTCATCGTCTAACACAATGCTTTCAGTTGCTTCTACAATCTTTCCCTTTACCAGCTCAGTTTCCTCTCTTGGATCTAAGGTATCAACTTCAGAGTCTTCATCAAGCTTAGGAGTATCCACTTGGTAGGTAGTGGTATTCTTCTTTATTTCTTCCAAGTCTTCTTTCTCGGTAGAAGAATAGTAACATTCCCAAGCTACTTTCTGATCGCCCTTCATAATTCCTACACCAAAATTAGTAGGGAATTTTAGACACTGATGAACAGTGGATAGTACTGCTTCCAACTTCTTTAGCCCTATTCTTCCCATGATTATATTATAAGTTGAATGGACGTTTTTATCCATTATAAAGAAAAGGATCTTCTCTGTTCGGCTAGCTGGCTAGGTGCCTATCATGACCTCCATTTAATGGTTCCCAGAGGAAAGACTTTCTCACCTACAAAGCCTATTAGTGGTCGATGATAGGACTCTAATTAGCAGAGTTTAAAATCCAAGTTATTTAAATAAGGATAGAACATGATATCCACCGAGCTACCATTATCTACTAATACTCTAGAGACAATGATTTCTTCCTTTCTGACTTTGATTACTAGTAGGTCGTCATGAGGATACAATACTCCTGAAAGGTCATTTTTAGAGAAACCAATTATCAGCTTATCTTTGTTAACCTTCCTTAGTCGATCTTCCTCGGCAAGGTTGATCATTTATATCTGCGATCAAGCTTGTGACTCATTGAGGTAAGATTTTCCCTCTGTTGTATGATCTCATCCTCCTGCATCTCCACCTGTAATCATTTGGCAATCAAAAGAACCAAAATTGATACAGAATACCTCACGTTCTAGTTGTCGAGGCTTTTTGGGGAGATCAGGATCATCGTCCTGGTCATCTTCATAAGCTCTTTTCTTCTCTGCTCTGGGCTTGCAAGGAGATTTTGATCTACGCTGAATTCCTTTGTTGTTTTGTCGATGAACATATTGATTCAACTTTCCTCTTCGAATGAGAGTTTTAATCTCATTTTGAAGAGTTATGCAATGTTTCGTCATGTGACCATGATCCCCGTGGAATTCGCAGTACTTAGTTTTATCTCTCTTGGTCGGGGAACTTCTCAACTTATCAGGCCAACGCACATATTTATTATGCTTGATTTCCTCCAAAACATGGTGAATTCCCAAGGTTAGCAGAGTATAGTCATTGTATTTCTTGAGTCGCTCCAAAACTCCTTTTTGTCTTGATTCCCTGTGTTCTCTAGGGGTTTTATGACCTTTCTTATCATTTTTACCATCAACTTTTTTGCCCAAGCTACGCTTGTTTGTCATTGCTTCCTCGGCATTCATGATCTTCGTTGCTTTAGCTATAAATTCTACCATTATCTTCGGAGGATCCTTGGCAAGAGTGTAATATAGTTTTCTAGAAGTAATCCACTCATAAGGGAAATTATTGCAGTCTTCTCCTCATAATCTACGACTTCTAGTTTCTCATTATTAAAATGAGTGATGTAATCTCTAGTGCTCTCTCCTTCTTTCTATTTCATAGCAAGTAAGTGTGCCACCCTTTTCACAGGCTTTGTTCCAAAGCAAAAGTTGTTAATGAATAGCTCGTCCTGATGGTTGAAGCTAGAAATTTATCCCCAAGGAAGATCATTGTACCAGATTTGGGTAGATCCAGTAATGATTCCAGAAAATGCTCTACACCTTATTTCATCGGGTACGACATAAATATCAGTAGTTGCCTGGTATTATTCTATATGGAGGACTGGATCAGTTTTTCCATCATATTTGGGTGTTACTATTATAGCCTTGAACTTTACTGGAGTAGGGAAATCCAGAATTGCTTGCACAAATGGAGTCCCTTTTACAAAGCTTCTGGTAGTGGGTTTCTTGTCTTCACCATTTCTCCCAATCTGTCTTCCAATCTCTGTATGGAGCCTTTTCTTGCATCACTGGCAGCACCGGATTTATGCGTTGCAACTTTATTAGTGGCTGAGCTTTCTTTTTGTAATCGTTGCTCGGTCCGAGTAATAGTTTGTCGGGCTTTTGATCTAGATTGATCCGTGCTTTCCTTTTGATCAGATGGTCATCTGGTATTACCATATCTTTCCCTAGGAACATCTTTGCTCCTCGTAGGTCCCAAACGATCGAATAGAGAAGAATGACTTAATCTCTCTAAGGCACTTGGCCTCTCTGGAGAATAAGACTGCGTGTGGAAAGATTCAGATGTCATGAGTAATGAAGTTGACCTTGGATAAAAGGTGACATATCTTGTTGATATCGAGTGGCCTTGCCGACCATCTCTTGGTGGGGGTGGTGGCATATTTCCTCAAGGAGATAGAGTAGGTGCCCCGGCTTGAAGAGTTTGTGCAAGTTGTCTGATAGTATCTTGCATAGCCTCTTGGCCTCTTACAAAACTAGCCAGAATCCCGATTAAATCATTTACAGATGGAGAAGCAAAAGGGGCAGGCGTAATACCTTCGTTACTGAGACTTGATTCAGGAATTTTAGCCATTTGGATGTTTGATTGAGTGAGATCGATTAGAAATATCTTTCCCATAAATGATGCCAATCTGTTGATGTAAAAAACTAGAATAGGCTAATTAATTAATCAGAGATAAATAAAAATAAGAGACAAGAGATTTTTTAAATGGTCCGGCTTAAGGGAAGAGCCTATGTCCACTGTTGTATATTGCCTTAGGAGTGTTCAATTGCCTCTATTTTTGTGTGTTTTTTTGTTATCCCTTGGATGTAGGGTTTATAATGTACTTATAACCCCCAAGGGGTGTACAAGAGCTGGAATATCACAGGATGGAATGTCTTTATATCGTAGGCATTTACATCTGTACAATCATTAATGTATACAACTATTGGCATTTGTCTGCCATCATTAGTCGGCATCCCTGATGTTCGCTGGTATT
Organism: Sambucus nigra; assembly: GCA_949130495.1. Lineage (NCBI taxonomy): Eukaryota > Viridiplantae > Streptophyta > Magnoliopsida > Dipsacales > Adoxaceae > Sambucus > Sambucus nigra. The sequence continues at coordinate 385,844,515 of OX422217.1, forward strand.
CCTGGTGTTGGTCGGTATTCCTGGTATTAGTCGATATTTCCTCCTTAATGACTAGGATTAATCTCCCATTAGACAACACATTTTAGTATCTGAATGGTCCACGTAAATGGATAATTTTTGGTATTAATAATAACCAATCCTCTAACTCGATTGGCTATGTGAATGTGGGAATCACGATGGGGAATATCACTTATCACATTAAATTCCATCTCATGGATTGTGAGTCATCCTACCAGTTGCTTGTAGGAAGGGTATGGATGCATAATCATGGTTTGGTACCTTCCACATATCACCAGTGTGCTAAGGCAAAGGTTAAAGGGAAGGAGATAGTTATCCGGGCATCTAAGAAGCCTTTAGCACGGGAAGAAGCACACTTAGTGGATGCAACATTCAATACAGAGTTGGCTATAAAAGCTAATGTACTCACTCGGTACACAGGAATAATAAATATCCCTAGAACTAGGGAAAGGGTGCGTGCACCAGCTCGCCCGGTCGTGGCTTGCGAGGAGGAAGAGATAGTTGCAAGGTAGTTAGGCCTCCCAATCTGTCTAGACAGCTTCGTGATCGGATGATGCCACACATTAACCCAATCGAACACCAAGTCTAGCAGCAAAGTGTGCTCAGAAGATTCTCAGTAAGAGAGTTAGAGGAAAATAAATGCAAAAAACCCCACCGGGAAGAAAATCCCTGCTCATGCAAAATAGTGGTTTTGGCTAATGGCAAGATCATCTACAAACTCTGAAGGTGTGCGCGTGTATCCTAAGGACTGGATGATGAGGCTAACTCGGTCTATGAATGTTATTTGGTGGACAGTTTAGGCCAGTGCTTGGTGATTGACAACTCCAATATCTAGGAGTTCGTGGAAGAGGCCGAGGAAAACCAGAATACATAAGGAAAAATTCAAAAATTAGAGCAGACAGACCTAGCTGTCGAAGGTGACGATCTTATATCAATGTTTGTCTCAAAAGACCTTGATGATGCTGCCAAGGGTTCTTAATGGATCTATTGAGGGATTTAAAAGATGTCTTTGCGTGGAAGTATACTAAAATATCAAGAGTAAATCAAGAGCTGAGTTGCCATACGTTGAATGTTATACCATCAACAATACCGATGAAACAAGCCACTCGAACGTATAAACCAGATCCAGACTTGAAAATAAAGGAATAAGTACAGAGGTTGCTCGCTGTAGGTTTCATTGTTTCCATCGAATATCCCATTTGGTTGTCTAGTATTGTTCCAGTAGGGAAGAAAGATAATAACCAAATTTGGATATATGTGGACTTCACAGATTTAAATCGAGCATGTCTAAAAGATGAGTTCCCCTTGCCCTCTATTGATATCCTGATAGATGCAACGGAAAGACATGAGATGTACAGCTTCATGGATGGCTACGTGGGGTAGAACTAGATCAAGATGAATCCAAAAGATGTCAAGAAGACAACCTTTAGCACCCCATTAAATAACTTCATGTATATTGTTTTGTCTTTTGGTATAAAGAATGTAGGTGATACCTATCAAAGGACTATGATGGACATATTCCACGACCTTTTTCATGATATTGTGGAATTTTATGTTGATGATCTGGTGATAAAGTCCAAAGTGGAGGCTACACATTTGGCAAACCTAAGGAGGGTGTTTACAAGGTGCGAAAAGTACAAGTTAAAGATGAAACCCCTCAAGTGCACGTTCGGGGTAACCAATAGAAATTTCTTAGGATTTTTGGTGAATGATAAAGGGGTACAGATGTATATGGATAAGCAAAGGACCTTCCTCAACATGCCAAGGCCCAAGACATCAAAAGAGTTGAAGAGTTTTTTGGGGAAAGTATCTTACTTTAGGAGGTTTGTGCCCGGGCTGGCTGAAATCACTCACCCGTTGATGGAGATGCTATGACCAAAGACCAAGTTCATATGGGAGCAGCCACATGATGCATCTTTGGACCGGTTGAAGAAGCTTTTACTATCCCCACGATCGATGGTTACCCTTCGAGCAGTTATTCCTTTGCATCTCTATTTCACATCTACTAGAAGATCAATAGGGGCATTGTTAGCTTAAGAAGTGGAGGGCATGGCGAAAAGAGTGTATTACCTAAGCCAAACCATACATAGGCCTGAGGCTAGATATATAAGCATTAAGAGGCATTTCTTAGCTCTGGTATTTATTTCACAAAAGCTTAGGCATTACATATTATCTTTCCGAGTTCACATCATTACTAGACGTGACTGATTGAGTTGGAAACCGAGCGTTCGTGTAAATACGCTAGTCATTGTTATCGTCTTCCGACCATAATACAAAAAAAACTAAACTTTAACTACACTCTTGCGGAGTATAGTGGTGAGTCTGGATATCGAATCCTCAGGGAACTAGGACGAGTGAACGTGACGACAAAGGTAAGACTGTTACTATAACTCTAACCCTAAAAAGAAAGGAAAAGATGATTTGTTTTGAGAATCAGATACAACTAAATGAAATTTTAAAAATAATTATTTAACGCACGAAAGTATGAATGAAATGAAGCTACTCTAAATTACTGATGATAATTGACTTGAAACTTTAAACTATATGATGAAGAAAACATGACGGGAATACAATCTCTCAACCCTAATGTATTGATGGTATAAAACTAATCATAAATTTAAGTGGATAACTAGACTCGGAATTTAGTACTTCCAAGCATTACGTATATGAGGTTCAAGCCCGCACCATACTTAATCAGAGGACGAGTAAATCGGTATTGCGATAGTTACACTCGAATTGCATTCTGAAGCATCCCGGTTACCCGAAAGCAAACGAGATCCAAAGATCTAAAATTGTCGTGTTTCTACACAATACGGTCATAATAAATCATTAAATTCAGAGGATTAACTTTATACACATGCAACTACCACATCAGGTTGAGTTCATGCATCCCGACCTTTGAAAATCTAGCCTACCATGATGAAAGTAATGAAAACTACGTTATCTACATTGCATGAACTCATAATTGCTTGGAAAGAGAGATGAAATATGAGAAATAATAATAAAAGTGCTGGAAATAAAAGTTACCAAGATTAAAGAACACAACCATGCGAGAAGAAATCAAATATTGAAGAAAAACTGGAAAAGCTCTTGAATTAAAAGTGCAAAATATGTAGATTCTTCTCCTAGATATTCCTACTTGTTATGGAGATTTTACATCATTGAAATCTGAATAAAAAGAGTCCTAATGACTAAATATATAGGCTAGAGGTCGTTTAGAAGAGTTCCCAAAATATAAAACTCTTTTGGCTAAAAGATAAGCACAAAATAAAAATCTCATATATGTCAATTTGTCACACTTAGAAAGCGTGACTAATTTTGTAACGGATCTGTAGCGTGACTAATTTCGTAACGGATCTAGTGCGTGACAAATGGGCAACCGGTTCGCGTTCTGGGTGTACCAGTTCGGGTGAATTCGCTGGTTTTGGGCCTCTTTCAACACTTAGAATATTTTCCAACTTTCTTCTTTTCTTCCTTGGATTTTTTCTCAACTTCAAATGATCATAACTCCTTCACCGTAGTTCGGATTTGGGTGCTATTTTTTCCAGTATACTTGTAATTGAAAGCTCTTCAGCTTTCCAGTTGGCCCCACCTCCTAAATAAGGCTAAAAAATTACAAAAATACCCTTCAACTCCCCGATTCTTGGTTTCTTTCACTATTTTAAGTTCTCTTTTCCATCTTTCTTGCATGAAATACCTGTAAAACACATAAGAGATACAAAAAATACAAAATACTTGCCAAAAAGGGTTAGTATCATAGATATGAGACAAATCCAAGCTATTTACACCACACGGGATCATAAAAATACCGAAATTAAGAGGATAAATGTGAAGAATTTATGCCTAATCAAACCCCCCTAACTTAGAACTTTGCGCGTCCCGAGCAATGTAAAAGAAAGAGAGTATGAGTTAAGGATCCTTCAAAAACTTTATTGGGATAGAATACCTTTTTCGTGGGCAAGCGATTGCATTTAGCACATGCAATAAGCCTTTAAACCCCTAGGTTACCCTAGTTGGGCGGGTGGTATCTCGTGAGGGTTTGCAGTGAATATACCCACAAAATTCATAATTGACTCAAAGAAATATTAAAATACTTAAAAATTGTAAAATTTAAACTCCCCAAAAACAATCACCTTAAAGTCATATTTACAAGTCTCAAGTCATAGTGTGTGTGTGTGTGCGCGAAGCCAAAAAATCGAATCGCTAACTTCCACCTATTGATCATTACGTTACTTTCCAAAAATTCGTTTTGATTCAAATGCTCACGGGATGCTCTCTCAAAAGAATCTCTCAAAATGTGGCTATTCTCTCGGTGTGCGTGATATAAAGAGTAAATATAATGGACGCAAAGTCACGCACACAAATTGAAAGACGAAAATATATGGTGACTAGATCTCATCATCAGAATACGGTCATTGGAAAACGGGAACATCGCCTCTTTTTCATACATTTAATCTCTTATATTATCTTTTGTGCCTTAGCTCTCCACGCGGTAACCAATTTCGCAATTTGGACTCGGTTAGGACTTTTTCGGGTTAAAGGTGTATTGTATAATATGGGAAAGGTTGGGAACTTCGGAATTGGAAAATTTTCTTATGATGTCCGTTAGTGCTTTTTCGGACTATTGCTCATTTTCTCTTCTTTTTCTAATTTTTTTCTATTTTTTCACACTTTTCTTTTCTTGCTATTTTTTGTTGAGCATTCTTCTATTTTTTTCTTGCCCCTTTTTGTTGCACTTTTCGGACTTAAATTTTGACTTTTTCCATTTTTCACAATTCCGGGCTATTTGTTTTCGGGTTGTCAAACGAAAGGATAAATTTTATTCGTCTCAATTGGGTTACAAAATGGATGATTTTTTCACAACTTGTTCTGGCCAATATTTTTGGGTGACAAACGAGGGCCTACTTCGTTGTTCAAAATACTAATTGCGTTACCATATGCGTTTCGAGATGAATTTAAGTTTAGAAATCAATTTTGGCACATTTTTCAAAGCAATATCACACACGTTTTTCATAACCGATCAAAATTAAAGGGTTGAGATCCTCGACAACTTTTTAGGCGTTGAAAAGAACTTTGAGTTAACAATTAACTTGGATTGATTTAAAAACTCACAAAAAGTGATAGGCTCGAATCTCACCGGGTTTGTTAATCTTCACACTTATTCTTTAAGTCGTCAATTTTCGCTTGATTTCCATCTTTAGTCAATTTCGGCTTTGTGTATGTTGAATTTTACAACTTGAGACTTTAAACCGACTTTTAATGATATTTTTGAAAATTTTGAATTCCAATTTTTATATATTTTGAACAAAAATATTTTTGGTTTTTTCAAAATTTTATGATTTTTTTGGAAAATCTGGGCATTTTTGAAAATTTGTGAAGTTTTAGAAATACGCACTTGTGACCCACCTAACATAGACTTTTGCATTGTCCTCAAGCAAAAAGGACTAAAATCTAAACAAGGAAAAATAAAAAGTTCGATAAATAAAATAAACAAATGGAGAAAATGCAGATTTTATAGAAAACAGGATTGTGGTACAATTACAAGGAAAGACATACAACCATGTGAACAGGGAAAATAAATAAAAACTGCCACAACCAAAATACACCATCACTGGGGAGGGGGTTGTGAAGAACCGGGCGCGTCGGGGTCATAGGAGTCATAGAAATAGGATGGCAATGGTTCGTAGGGATCCCCTTGGCGTCGATATATGTCCGCTTGGAAGCGAAACATCATGCTAGTATCGCGACGGTAATCGGTCAAAAAGTTATCGAATCTCGTTTCAAGGGCCGACATATGGTTCGCTAGGTCGCTACCCGCCCATTCAAAATTAGTGTCGTCCTCTTCGTCCGCCGACTCCTCATCCGCACTGACATCACCCATTTCTACATCAGCACCGACCGCTTCTGCTTCCTCTTCTTCGCTCTCACTCGAGGTAGCTTCTTCCTCGCTATCACTGTCTCGCCTCACCCGAAGTACGGCTAGCTGTTTGGCGCTCTTAATGCGGGTTCTCTGTCCAAAAGGATCGAGAATGCGAGTACGATCGAGCGGCGTCGCAATGCCAACATCCTTGAGGATGGAGGTAATCAATCTTGCATATGGAAGTGGGGCAGCACCTTTTTCATCCAAGGCTGCGACCATGATGTCGACGTATAGGGTGCGGGCTAAGTGGATGGAAGTGTATGGATCAAATAGGTGATAGGTCAATGTGGCCTGACGGGGCCGTATTGCGGAATCGTTGGACGTTTGCAAAATATTGGCGCACATAATTTGAAAAGTGAGGCGCGCCTTCTCATTAAGGCGTCCAACGGCGACAGTTTGCCTCGTCCATGCAACATCAGGGGCAATGAGTTCCATGATCACGTCTTTGGCGACCGGTGCGATGTTCCTCGGGTAAGTGAAGTCTTGAACGTCGGGAACATCGTATTTGGCCAACTTGGTCGTGAGAAGGCCCAGTGAAAAGGGAATGGTGATCCCATCCATGTATGCTTGAGCCTCGAATTGGCCCGTCCGAACAAGGGTGCCATAAAAGGAGTGGACCTCGGCAGCCCAAACCGCGTCGTATGGTTCATTGAGGAATCAACACCAACCCCTATCCATGAAGAGGGCAGTGACGGAGTTGGGCAAACCTGTCCATTGGACACCGCGCTCCATATGGATTTTGTAATTCGGACCGAATAAGCGATTGCACCAATGTTCCTCTTGGCGGGAACGGAATTCGCTATGTCCAAAGGGGAGGATGTCGGTGGAGTCGTACTTGGTGGGGGCTGGTCGTTGGGCCATGATAGGAGGGAGAGGTGGCTTGAAATATAGGGAGAGAGAAAAGAGGAGTGATTTGGTTGATGGTGTGAAGAGAAAGGGATGGTGAAGGTAGGTATTTATAGATGAAAGGGGTGGGTACGGTTTGGAATTGGAGGGAAAAGGGGGTGTATTTGGGAGGGAAAGGGAACAGTTGGTAGTTGGGGGGACGAATTGGGAGGGAATGAAAGGGATTGAGGAGAAGGGGGTGCACTTAGGGAAAGGGGGAAAATAAATCTGCCATAAAGCGGACCGATCCGCCTGGGGACCGAACCGGTCCGGTCCTTTAATTTGCAAGCCATTTCGACTATCGGACCGGTCCGGTTAAAAAATAAAGGAACCGGTCCGACCCAAAATTAAAGGAACCGATCTGGCTCTTGTTTTTGAGCTGGATTTCCCCCTAACTTAATTTCGATCGCTCTTCTCCGAAAATTTCACTTTCACAACATACTCCCTATCAATTTTGGATTAAAAACCTCTTAGTACCAATGGTCAATGCGACTTGATTCAATTTCCCAAAATTGTGAATGCTCTCTCCTAAATGTACCCTAATCCTATCGACTCTCACTACACATGCGACTCTCATCTACTATACACAAGAGTTCACCCCATACGCGTCGGGGGTGCGATGACCTCGCTATAGCATATCACTCTACCCCATAAACGGGGTTCGACAACCAAACGGTGTCGAAGTTTTCCACACACGCCTCTAGATATGGCTTTAGTCGTTGTCCATTTACTTTGAATGTATTTCCCCCTTTCAAATCGTCTAATTCAACAGCTCCGTGAGGGAAAACATTCTTCACAATGAACGGGCCAAACCATCGCGACCGCAACTTGCCCGAAAAGATATGAAGCCGAGAGTTATAAAGAAGCACTTTTTTCCCGGGAAGAAACTCTTTGCGTCGAATGATGATATCGTGTGCGAGTTTCATCCTTTCTTTTGAAATTTTAGCATTCTCATACGCATCATTGCGTAGCTCTTCTAACTCATTTAATTGAAGCTTGTGAGCTTCACCGGCCTTATCTATGGCATCATTCAATTGCTTAATTACCCAATACGCCTTGTGCTCTAATTCAACGGGAAGATGGCAAGGTTTGCCATATACAAAGCGGAAAGGGGACATCCCGAGTGGATATCTGTAGGCGGTACAATAGGCCCATAGCAAATCGTTCAATCTTAGTGACCAATCTTTTCAGGTAGGGATTGACGGTCTTTTCAAGAATATTCTTGATTTCTCGATTTATTAGTTTGGCCTGCCAATTCGTTTGTGGGTGATAAGTCGTTCCAACCTTGTGAATGACACCATACTTTCTCATTAGCTTCTCGAATAGCCTATTGCAAAAATGCGTGCCATTATCGCTAATTATCACTTTTGGTGCACCGAAGCGGGAAAGTATGTGTTCCTGCAGGAACTTTATCACCACTTTGTTGTCATTTGTCTTGGTAGCTATAGCTTTCACCCATTTAGAAACGTAGTCTACCACAATAAGGATGTATAGGAAACCAAAGGACGGGGGGAAAGGACCCCTGAAGTCAATATCCCAACAATCGAAGATCTCAATGATGAGTATGGGGGTAAGAGGCATCATGTCTCGTCGGGTAATGGCTCCCATCCGTTGGCACCTATTGCAAGATTTACACGTAGCGTTCACATCCCGAAATATTATGGCCAATAGAGGCCGCATTGCAGAATTTTAGCGGTCGTCTTTTTCATCGAAAAGTGGCCTCCACAAGCTTCCGAATGACAAAACTGGATGACTTTCGGGATCTCATCATCCGGTACATATCGTCGGATGATTTGGTCGGCTCAATATTTAAAATGGAAGGGATCGTCATAGAAAAACATGCGCGACCAAGTAATAGACCTCTTCTTATCTTGCGGTGTCCAGTCGGGAGGGACAGCTCTCATGACAAGGTAGTTCACTGTATCCGCAAACCAGGGCAAAGAAGAGGTAGCAAAGAGTTACTCATCCGGAAAGTATTCGTCTATGGATATGGGATCACTAGGTACGTCGAATGAAAGTCGTAGTAAGTGGTCGACAACGACGTTTTCTACTCCTTTCTTATCTTTAATAGAGAGATTGAACTCTTGTAGGAGTAGGATCCACCTTATGAGGCGCGGCTTTGCATCTTTCTTCAAGTAGGTATTTCAATATCGCGTGGTCGGTGAAGCAAGTAATGGGAGAACCGATAAGGTTTGACCAAAATTTATCAAGGGCAAAGACTACCGCTAGCAACTCCTTCTCCGTAGTAGAGTAGTTGAGTTGTGGTTCGGTAAGAGTCCGACTAGTGTAGTAGATGACATGAGCCTGCTTATCTTTTCTTTGGCCCAAAACAGCCCCTATCGCATAATCACTAGCATCACACATGAGTTCGAATGCTAAAGACCAATCCGAAACTTGCATGATGGGAGCGGACACAAGCATGGTTTTTAATTTTTCAAAAGAGCTTTGGCATGATTCTGTCCACTCAAATGGGGTGTCCTTCATGAGTAGGTTGCTTAAGGGCCTAGCGATGGCGCTGAAGTCCTTAATGAACCTTCGATAAAACCCCGCATGGCCCAAGAAGGAGCGCACGTCCTTGAGCGATTTTGGTGGGGTAAGATCATCTATGACATCTATTTTTTCCCTATCAACTTCTATTCCCTTGGATGATACTATGTGGTCAAGAACTATTCCCTCAGTAACCATGAAATGGCATTTCTCCCAATTCAGCACTAAGTTCTTTTCCACACACCCGGCAAGTAATTTTTCCAGTTTTTCTAGACAACAATCGAAAGAGGTGCTAAAAACGCTGAAATCGTCCATGAACACTTCGAGTCCTCTCTCGACCATGTCGCTAAATAGGCTCAACATGCACCTTTGAAAGGTCGCGGGTGCATTACACAAGCCGAATGGCATACGTTTGTAGGCAAACGTGCCAAAAGGGCAAGTGAAGGTCGTTTTGTATTGGTCAAGTACATCTACCTCAATTTGGTTATATGAATAACCATCAAGGAAGCAATAGTAAGGGTGTCCCGCTACTCTCTCAAGCATTTGATCAATAAATGGCAAGGGGGAATGGTCTTTCCTAGTTCCCGTATTGAGTTTTCGGTAATCAATGCAAATGCACCACCCGGTGGTGTTACTTTGGGGAACTAGCTCTCCCTTAGCATTCTCAACCACTGTCATGCCCGAATTCTTCGGGACGACTTGAATAGGGCTCACCCACTTGTTATCCGAGATTGGGTAGATAATCTCGGCATCCAATAACTTGATAATTTCGGTTCTCACTACTTCTTTCATGTTGGGATTTAGCCTTCTTTTCATTTCTCTTGAGGGCTTGACATCCTCTTAGAGATGGATCTTGTGAGTGCAAATCAAAGGACTTATCCCCTTCAAATCAGCAATGCACCAACCAAAAGCACTTTGGTGCTTTCTCATAATTTTTAACAATTTGCCCTCCTGCTCTTCGTCTAGGCTAGAGGAGACAACAACGGGAAATGTCTCATCCTCTCCTAGGTAAGCATATTTAATATGGGAGGGGAGTTTCTTCAACTCGAGGGTTGGAAATTTTTCGTTGGAGGGAACCATGCTTGTATCCCTCGGTGGTAACTCCTCAAATCGAGAAACCCAATTTACATCTCTCGCGTCCTCGTCCGACGTTCTCTCATCAAGAAATTCTCTCAACTCCTCAACCTCCCTCTCGAATTCGGTGTACGTCCCCTCACTCTCGTGGCTCAACACTAAACAGGACCCTAAGGCGTCTCCACAATAGTTCTCCTCAAATTACTCTTCTACTATTTCATCTATGAAAATCACCGCGTGAAGATCATCTTCTTCCCCCGTATGCTGGGCTATATGGAAGATGTTGGTCTCTAAGGTCATGTTCCCAAAAGTGAGTTGCATGTGACCATTCCTAGTGTTGATTATAGCGTTAGCTGTAGCTAAAAATGGGCGCCCACATGATTTCTTACGACGAAAGAAGGCTCCGTATCCCAAATGACAAAATCTACCGAAAAGTAAAAAGTGTCAACTTGGACGATCACATCCTCAACTAAACCTCGTGGGATCTTCACAGTTCGATCCGCTAATTGGAGAGTTATTCTTATGGGCTTGAGGTCGCCCAAATCAAGTTGCCTATAGATGGATTAAGGGAGGATATTGACACTTGCTCCCAAATCAAGTAAGGCTTTTTTGATTTTGTTTTCTCCAATGATGCAGGAAATGGTGGGTGCACCGGGATCTTTGAATTTAGGAGGGAGATCGTTAAGTAGAATGGAGCTCATGTTCTGTGCTAGAAAAACATTTTTCTTTACCTTCATCTTTCTCTTTACCGTCAACAAATCTTTGATGACTTTTGCATAAGCTGGAATTTGCTTAATAGCATCGAGGAAAGGTAAGTTCAGATTTACTTGCTTTAGCACGTCTAGCACGTCCTCATGTGGGTTTCCTTTATGGGAAGGAATTCACCTTTGAGTAAACGGTGTCGCGGAGGGTGGTTTCACTACTACCTCGGGCTCATTAGTGTCTTCTTTCTCACTCTCATTCAAGGGGACATCTTCGGCCTCTTTCATGCCGAGCGAAATCTCCTTGTCTTTCGTTGTGTCGTGTGGGGGAGGTGATAAATCAACAATTCTCCCACTACGAAGAGTGGTCACAGCTTGATATTGCTCCTAATGTTCAGTAGAGGTGGAGCTAACACTAGTTTGACCTTGGGGAGGTTATTGGCCCTGGTCAGGAAACTTGCCCTTCTCTTGAACACTCAACGAGGATTGTATCTTTGACAGACTTGCATTTATGTCGCTAATCAGGCGATCATATCTAGCATTGGTTGCAGTCTGGCTAGTGATAACTTGAATCATAGTATCCTCAAGAGTTCTCCGCGGTGGCGGAATATATGCTCCTTGAGGTGGTGGTGCTTGCACATGTCCTTGCATGTGTGGAGCTTGTTGAAAGTGTTGTGGTGGAGAAGGGGCAACATGTGAAGTAGGGTTCATCGCAGCATGTTGTTGCCCATAACTAAAACCAGGATGGTTTTTCCATGAAGGGTTGTAAGAATTCCCGTGCCGTGCACCGAAATTACCCTTAAATCCTCCTATACCACTAACTTGTTCTTGAAGCATCACTTTGTAGGCGGGTATAGTCAGGCATTCCTCAGTTAAATGACCCACCTCACAAATCGCACACACCTTCTCGACGGGGTTTGGTATGGATCCAGTTGGTCCTCTTCCATATACCTCACATAGGTCTCTAAATCCTTTCTCAAGCGTATCTAATCGACTGTCCGTCATAAAATTTTATCAACGTGAAATAGCCCGGACGCTGCTAGAGTGGTGGTCACTTGACGATTTCGATTTTGAGCATTAGGATCAAATGTATCCCAGGATTGGGTAGTCTCGGCGACATACCTCAGGTGAAGCTCAGCATCGTGGGCATCTAAGTTGACAAATGGACCACTACCCATGGTCTCAACGAGTTGCTTAGAGTTAAGATTCAGCCCATTATAGGGAAAGGAAATGATTTGCGTTGTATCAAATCCATGATGGGGGCATGAAGTAACTAACTCATTGAAATGCTCGTAACATCGATGAAATGGCTCATTTTCTGATTGTCTGAATGCTTTAATTTGAGCCTTTATGGAGATTGTTCGATGTAGTGGGAAGAATTTCTTGAGAAATTTAGATTGCAACTCGTTCCAAGATGGAATCGAGCTTGGAGGTAAAGACCATAGCCAGGTCTTAGCTTTATCTTTTAGCGAAAAGGGGAAGAGTTTAAGGAGGATCACCTCTTGTGTGCAAGTTTGATCATTAAAAGTATCACACACATCCTCAAATTCCCTAATGTGAAGATATGACTTTTCAGAATCCATACCATGGTAATTGGGTAACATCTGGATCATCCCGTTTTTAAAATGAAATTGCTCGGCATTATATGGGAGTATAATGCATCCTGGAGTGACGGTGCACTCGGGATATAAGATTTCTCTCAGCGGGCGGTATGGGGCCTCTTCCACACCGGTGGCTGCATTATCGTGTTGCGACATTTCTCTCTCTCTTGAAGACTCGGTATCCTCACTTGGTGTGCTCGAAGTGTGCTCGGAGGTGTGTCTTAAGAAGGAAAACAGAGTGTTGTTTGAGATTGAGTGTGACGGTATGGGAGGTGGAATCCATAACTATGGGGCGTTAGGAGTGTGAGGGCTTTTGGGATCGTACTCAACTATTGGATTTTCGTGAATGCTGGTTGGAGTATTATGGGGTGTAGGAGTGAGTTCAAAATTTTCATTACCATCTTATGAGAGATGATGATGAATCTTTTTTTGCTTTTGGAATTTTTTTTTTATATGTTTTTGGATTTTTGGAATTTTCTTTTTGGTCAAAGTTTTAGATTGACTCGATCTAATCCTAAGTCTACCTAATTCCCCGGCAACGGCGCCATTTTGATCGAGTTGGAAACCGAGCGTTTGTGTAAATACGCTAGTTGTTGTTATCAGCTTCCAACCACAATACAAAACAAACCTAAACTTTAACTACACTCTTGCGAAGTATAGTGGTGAGTTTGGGTACCGAATCCTCAGGGATCTAGGACGAGTGAACGTGACGACAAAGGTAAGACTGTTAACCCTAACTCTAACCCTAAAAAGAAAGAAAAATATGATATGTTTTGAGAATCAGCTACAACTAAATACAATTTTGAAAATAATTATTTAATGCACAAAAGTATGAATGAAATGCAGCTACTCTAAATTACTAATGATAATTGACTTGAAACTTTAAACTATATGATGAAGAAAACAGGACGGGAATACAATCCCTCAACCCTAGTGTATTGATGGTATAAAACTAATCATAAATTTAAGTGGTTAATTAGACCCGAAATTTATTACTCCCAAGCATTATGTATATGAGGTTCAAGCCCGCACCATACTTAATCAGAGGACGAGTAAATCGGTATTGCGATAGTTACACTCAAATCGCATTCTAAAGCATCTCGGTTACCCGAAAGCAAACGAGATCCAAAGATCTATAATTATCGTGTTTCTACGCAATACGGTCGTAATAAATCATTAAATTCAGAGGATTAATTTTATACACATGCAACTACCACATCAAGTTGAGTTCATGCATCCCGACCTTTGAAAATCTAGCCTACCATGATGAAAGTAATATAAACTACGTTATCTACATTGCATGAACTCATAATTGCTTGGAAAGAGAGATGAAATATAAAAAATAATAATAAAAGTGCTGGAAATAAAAGTTACCTAGATTGAAGAACACAACCATGCGAGAAGAAATCAAAGATTGAAGAAAAACTAGAAAAGCTCTTGAATTAAAGGTGCAAAATATGTAGATTCTTCTCCTAGATGTTCCTATTTGTTATGGAGCTTTTACATCAATGAAATCTGAATAAAAAGAGTCCTAATGACTAAATATATAGGCTAGAGGTCGTTTAGAAGAGTCCCCAAAACATAAAACTCTTTTGGCTAAAAGATAAGCACAAAATAAAAATCCTGTATCTGCCAATTTGTCACACTTGGAAAGCGTGACTAATTTTGTAACAGATCTATAGCATGACTAATTTCGTAACGAATCTAGTGCGTGATAAATGGATGAACCGGTTCGGGAGAATTCGTTGGTTTTGGGCCTCTTTCAACACTTAGAATATTTTCCAACTTTCTTCTTTTTTTCCTTGGATTTTTTCTCAATTTCAAATGATCATAAATCCTTCACCATAGCTCAGGTTTGGGTTCCGTTTTTTCCAGTATTCTTGTAATTGAAATCTCTTCAACTTTCCAGTTGGCACCACCTCTGGACTAAGGCTAAAAAATTACGAAAATTCCCTTCAACTACCCGATTCTTGATTTCTCTCACTATTTTGAGTTCTCTTTTTCATCTTTCTTGCATCAATTACCTGTAAAACACATAAGAGATACACAAAATACGAAATACTTGCCAAAAAGGGTTAGTATCGTAGATATGAGACAAATCCAAGCTATTTACAGCGCACGGGATCATAAAAATATGGAAATTAAGGGGATAAATGTGAAGAATTTATGCCTAATCAGTGACCCCATAAAATTTTTGCTTGCTAGAACTGTGTTAATAGGAAGGTCTACTGATGGTTCCTAATTATTTCTAAGTATGATCTTAAGTGTGTGGTTCCTCGAGCGATCAAAATTCAAGCTTATGCAAATCTATTGTCCATATTCCCATCGGGGACGTTTGAGCCACCTATTGAGGAGCTTCCGGGAGACAACCTTCAGGCTAACTACCTCGAGGCAAACTTAGAAGAATGGAGCATAAATTTTGATGGTTCTTCGGCCGAAAGCACATGAGGGGTAGGAGTGATTCTGCGCTAAGGGGAAGAAGAGGTCTGATTATCCTTCAAGTTGGACTTCAGATGTTCAAATAACGAAGTTGAGTATGAGGCCTTAGTGTTGGGGTTGTTGGAAGCTTTACGCAAGGGTATTCATGCGATCATAATAAAAAGGGATTCCATCCTGGTGGTGCATTAGGTTAATGGAGAGTACGCTCTCAAGCACATGTCATTGCAATCCTATTGAACAATTATACAAAGGTTACTCAGACAGTTCCACGAGGTGAAGATCTAGAGGCATCCCAGATTGATGAACAGACATGTCGATGCCTACGCTATGGTTACTCAGAAAATTGCCTTTGATGGAGAATCAACAGTTGTTCAAATCACAAATAGAACGACTCCCTCAACAGTAATACAAATGTTGCCTTCTGATGATAGTTGATAAGCACTCAAAACTGTACAATTTATACCCCGAATAGATGTATTTTAGTTGCTAATTCTCGACAATACGGGTCTTACATTCTTAAATGTTTATTTTATAGGTCGAATGTACGTTGCGGTGTTCAAACGCGTATTTCAAGGCAATTGTGCATTTTATGGAGCTAATTACCTCTCCCGTACCCTAACCTGAGCCTGAGTCTACCCTAAACCTACCCCGAACCCCGTGTGTATCTAATTTGCCCTTTTATTATTTTTAGATTTTTAGTTTGAGTTATTTTTATTTTTAGGATTTATTTTAGAGTTATTTAGTATTTTTAGATTTTATTTTCTATTTTTCTATTTTATTTTATTAATATAATTTTATTTTATATTGATTTTTATTAGTTTTTAGTCTTAGTTTTTATTTTTTATTTTATCTTATTTTATTAAGATTTATTTTGGGGAGTTTAATTTTAGTTTCACTTTACTTTTTTTTTAGATCTTTAGTTTCTATAATTTTATTTAGGTTTTAGTTTTATTTCTTTTATTTTCTTTTAGTTTAGTTTCACTTTTTAGATTAGAAGTTTTATTTTTAGTTTTTAGTAATTTTATTTTTTAGGATTTTATTTATTTTTATTTTATTTATTATTTTAGTTAGTTTTATTAGGGTCCAAATTAAACACATACACACAATCCCCTTATCCTACACTCCCATACACCCCACACACACCTAATTAACACCCTCACCCTCACCCTCACCCTCACCCACACAATCACCCCCATTCATCTTCTTCCCTACACCTTTTCTCTCTCCTCTCACCAACACCCACAACCTCCATTATCAAACACAAACCCATAAACCAATCTTATTCTACCACCATCTCCAACCAACCCCCAACCTTTCAATTACAGCCCTTCTCCGGCAGAAACCCCACCTCCACACCTCCGCCCCAACCCGTCGCCTGTGCCAGCCCGGTTCCAGCCCCTACCAGACTCTCTCTCTCGTCGTCGGCTACCATTCACCCAAGACTTGCTGCCATTCCCGCCGGCGCGCACACCTCCGGCGGCCCCATCCATGCCGACGGCGGCGCTACCACCTGCCATCTTCGGCCTACCCGAACACCCATTATCCAACCCGGATCCGACCTCAGACCCATGTCCAGCAACACCCAAACCAAATACCCATTTCAAACCCCATTTCCCACTATGTCACCTAAACACGATTTCTAAACCTTCTGCACAAAATGAAACCAACAACAAGACCCATTTCCCATTTTTAGCCACTTCAACCCAAATCGACTTCTACCTGCTTTTGTCCAAGACTAAACCAAAGACTAAGTCAACAATTACCACCCATAAATGCCTTTTGTTCCCATTACCCATAATACCCTTTCTTAATACTTTTCCAAAATTACCCCTTTAACCTCACAACCCACATGCTCCCATGTGCACCCAAATGCAAATTTAACCCAAATCATATTTTTCCAAATATCCTCACACCCCCACGCACATGTGCTCTCATCTTTCTCACATGTTCACCCAAGACAATTTTCAAAAATAACCCCCATGCTCCATGCCTTGTATAAATGAAGATGAAGACCCCATTTATAAAAAAAGAAGAGCTTTTAGATAGGAAAATTCTAGAGAGAGAACTATGACATACATATGTAAAAGTCAAGTTATCAAATGGCGCCGTTGCCATTCTTGGGATTGTGAAGCGCTCGGAGCGGATTTCAACTTGTAGTTCATTTTTTTGCACTTTATTATTTTTTGTACCATTTTTATATTTTTTAGAAGGCTTGTAATTAGGATTATTTTATTCTTGGCTTGTATTGCGGTGCATAGAGACACCATTTATTTTCCATTTAAATTTGTAATAATCGAAGCCAAGCGTGATAGGGAAACCGGACAAGGTAGAGAGAGGGCGTCCAAAGGCGAGAATTTAGAAGCTTCTCTACCTTGGGTCGGTAGGACTCCCGGGGACGACTGAGATAGGCGTGATCTCCCCCCGGTCGACTCAAATTTTTCGGCACCCCACGGCCTAAAAACCGTGGGAGGTACTTTTTCTAAACCCTCACGCCTCTCCTGTTAGCGAGTCAATTCTTTTGTGTGCTATTGTGTGCTCTTGTGTGATTTTATTCTCACATTTATTTTCTTGAATGGTGTGATGAATTAAATTACTAAGACCTACACCCGGTCACTCACGAGAATGGATTTCATCACCCGACTCACTCGCTTACCCATTGTGTGCTACCCTAGCCATCACTAAATTTAAAATCAATCAACTAGGTAGCCCAATAGGAGAATATTTTGCAAAGGCAATCACTCAGATTTTCGTGAATTTTTATCGCCCGCGAACTTAATTAAAATTTGACTACCCTTTCACTAAATTTTAAGATAAAAATTGGCTATCTGCTAGTTAGGATTTATCCTTGACTTGTGTGTGTGTCCAATATTCATTTTTCGGTAGTCGGGTTTTAGTTGGTTCGTCCAAATCAAGAGTCCATATTTTTCCCCACCCTTTTCTTCCAAAAAAAAAAAAATCCAAAAATCCAAAAATATTTTCCTTCTTTATTTTAACAAAAAAATCCAAAAATATTTTTTTTACTTTTAAAAAAAATAAAAAAAATCCAAAATTATTTTCTATTATTTTTATAAAAAATCCCAAAAATATTTTCTTTCCTTTTAAAAAAATTCCAAAAAATCAAAAAAAAATATATATCTCCTCATGGCCGAAGAACGTCCCTTACAGGACTACTTTGGTCATTTTCCATTGACACGTGACACGTGTGAGAGTGATCCCGAGCGGTCTCTTTATGATATTCTTCATGATTTCACCTCTCTCACGAGCACCGTTGGTACTCTTGACCCATCCATGCATGCACCTCCTATTCCATCACCCTCGGTGTCAAATGTCGACGTGTCTCCTCCCTTGTTGTTCACCCACTGTTATTATGCCGATCACATGTCCCATGAGTGCCCTTACATTTCATATCCATCCGAACCCACCGTAGAACATGTGTATCCATATGACACTGTTTCGGAACCCACCTCGGCCTATTCTCCCTATATACCCAATCTCGAGTTGTGTGAGTTCCCGAGCTATTCGTGGAGGCCTGATCACCCTTCCATGCAATACGTATCCCAACCCGATGTTGTGGATCCTCACACGTTCCAACAGTCGTCATGGCAACCGTGTGCACCCACTCACGATCAGCTCCCTCACCACGCACCCCATGCGCATTAACCAATTGTCCATCACGAAAGCGATCCTTTCGTGTATGATGCACTTGGCCCCATCACACACACTTCATATGAGTATTCTCCATATAGTCCCGATTATAGCGAGTTGTGTCCACCTCAACCACCACCACCACCCATCATTCCAGCAACACTTTCATCCACATCAGCTCTCGAAACCCTCTTGCAAAAGTTCATACTTGAGCAAGAGCAAGCAATTCAAACTCAAGCTCTCCAACGGCTTGAACAAAGGTTAAATGAATTGGAGTGTGCGCGAGAGTCGGATATTCCCATGGCCCCACCCATTGCTGCCACCGAGTGTGACGATGATGTGTCCTCTTGTGACACGAATTCTGAGTGTGACCAATCCTACCACCCTGAGAATCTCGATGTTGAGACCATTTCATGGTCCGGGTCCCAAGTCGACCATTGTGTTGACTTACCTTCTGATAGTGAGCCTGATCCAATTCCACCATATCCACATGAACCCCACCTTGCGGATCATATTCCCACTCACTTTCCCATCGAATCCAAAAAAATGCCCGAGTCTACACCTATCGAGCTTAAACCTTGTGTTCCCGAGGAACCACTTCATTCTATGTTAGCTCCGGCTACGAGTTCTCACCAATTTCCCGAGATAGAATCCGTGATAGTTCCTAACTATCCGGATATGGATGATATCCCACCATGCATGGCTCCCTTTGAGCCCGATATTTTTAGCGATTCCTCTATCTCCGATCTTGGTCCCTCGTCTTACCCACCCACCCCATTTACCGATGCTACTCTTATGGAGAAGTTGACCACTCCATCTTTAGAAACCACACTCCCTTGTGAGTATTCCTTTACTCCTCCCAATGAGTGTGTGTCTCCCACGCTTGAGTTGGATCATCTTCCTCCACCGTTTATCCCACCCGATACACCATTTGTCCCACCCGACCCACCCATTGTCCTTTACACCCCACCACCTGGTTTGGATCCTGACTTTACACATTTCAAGTTTCCATCCACATTTTTAGATCCTCACCTGAAACCATCCCCCACCAACGAGAGTATTTATGGTGATACTCTCCACTCCCGTGACACCGAGCTTGTTCCTCCATACCCGCCACTTCCTTGCGGTGTTGATTTCTCTTCTCAATAGCTCCCTGGCATGTCACGGCACGACCATTACCATCGCCCATTCATAGAACGGTCGTGTGATTTTTATGAGCCCTACCCCATCACTATTATCAAACCATTTTGCCTCCCTCACCAATTGGAGCACTATGCTTATCGGGACCTTGTTGCCCTCACCTTTAAGCTCAACAAGGCCCGTGACCGATACCTCTTCACCCTTACCCTAATCCCCACCCGCCCATGGTCCACCGATGCTTTGCATCGCGTGATGCACTTTTCCATACAAGTGCATTGACACCTTTTAGCCTGTTTCCAACAAGACTGGCGCTTCAGTCTTGTTTGGGGGTGATTCTCATCACCCCAATTTTTTTGTCTCCCCGCGCCATCATAGATCCTATCTTTAGGGTGAGAATGGTTCGGTCTAGCTGAAGACATTAAACTTAGCGCTACCGGGAGGCAGCCCACATTTCTTATACTAGTCTCATCCTATTTGGGGGTGGTGTTTCACATCACCCAATGCTTTATCATGCTTATAGACTTGTACACCTTTTTTTTCTCTTATCATGTATTCAGGTTTATTCTTGGCTACATCTTTCCACTTCATTAGCGGTTCAGTTTGGTAATCTCCTTCCTACCTTATGCTCTCAATTTTAAAAATCATTTTACTTAACATCGAGGACGATGTTCCTTTTTGTTTGGGGGTGGGGAATTTTATCAAAATCGTGCCTCTTTTGAAAATTTTGAATTTTAAACCTGATTTTTTTAAAATTTCGTGCAGTTCTTTCATCTCATTCATTGATGTGAATTTTCAATCATCCATCTTTCAAAAGTCTAGGAATCAAGCTAGAGAATATTTTTTATAAATAGCTTATGTAATACATAACAAGGCATTTTTCACCATGAATTTCTAGACTCAACAACATTTGTGCACTTATCACGTCAATACGATTTAGAGTTGAGGAGTACTACAATTCTACAAAGAACCTTAAGGATCACTAGTAGAGACTTTAGCCCGTGAGATTTGTGCCTTTCACGCTTTTAGAGTGTTTTACGCAATCTCCGAGTCACAAGTTGATTCAACTTCCTTTGGATCCGCACTTAAATTGTTGTATGATCTCATTATCCTTCATTAAAATTTGGCTTGATCACTGAGAATGACATCTTTTTCGAGTTGTAAGAAACACGTGTCTTGAAATTTGTCCCGAATACTAGATTTTCATCCATACACCTACCACTTTTCCCCATATCACATTTCCATTCACTTCACCCATTATATTCCCATGCTCTTCCATATTCCCATATATTTCCCCACACCATCACCTATCACCTCCATTTATATCATCCATCATCATTTTCAAATAAAAGAGTGTGATTTCAAATGTCAATGTCTTCATTGTTGGTTTGAAAAGTGAGAGAAAAACAAAAAAGAAAAAAAATAGAAAAATAGCAAAATATAGAAAGAAAAAAAGAAAAAAAAAGAGAGAGAAAAGAAAAGAAAAAGAGAGTTTGTAGTTAGTAATAAAGACATTTGTGCCTAAAAGTATACACTCTTCTTACATATCCACCAACCATCCATCATATCATCATCCCATCCTATCTCACTATCACCATCCATATTATCCCACATCATCATATCCTTCTCATCTCATTTCATTTCCCCTCACCCATATACATCCATATTTCCCATAGGTGTTCGGGCAAATGAAAGTCGACGTGTTGAATAACTCGACGTTCTCACTATAGTGATTAGCATTCTTTCATGAGATCATTTTTCTTTCTTATTGTTCATTCTTTCATATATGTGTTTGAGAGGTTTGAACTTGCTTACATTTACTCACCTCCTCACACACAAGAGCGATACACTAATCCATATCTCGAGAGTTCGTTTGTGAGAGTTATATTCCGTGAGATTTGAAGTTGAAGCATTGATTCCGAAAAGGCAATCTAGGAATTACTCTTGTGATACTCGACCCGTTTTGACTGATTCACACACACGCGTTGAATTCTAGGAAGGATGTGCCTTAAGTATTTATTTAGCTAAAATTTTTACACATTCTAGCTTGTTTTTCTGAAAATATTTCTCATGTGATGCATTGTGCGATTATTCTATGTCTAATAAGAGATTTACTGCCTTTCAATAAATTTTTGCAAAATAAGAATTTTGTGGGTATATCCTCTGCAAACCCTCACGAGACACAACTAGTCCTGTAGGGCAACCTATAGGTTTAAAGGCTTGTTGCACATGCTAAGTGCAATCGCAAGTCCCGCGAAAGTGGTACACTTTTGATTACTTATCTTTCTCTTTCTCTCTATCTTATTGCTCGAGGACTAGCAACGCTCTGTTTAGGGGTGGTGTGATAAGCACCCAAAACTGTACAATTTTTACCCCGAATAGATGTATTTTAGTTGCTAATTCTCGACAATACGGGTCTTACGTGCGTAAATGTTTATTTTGTAGGCCGAATGTACGTTGCGGTGTTCAAACGCGTATTTCAAGGCAATTGTGCATTTTATGAAGCTAATTACCTCTCCTGTACCCTAACCTGAGCCTGAGCCTACCCTAAACCGACCTCGAACCTCGTGTGTATCTAATTTGCCCTTTTATTATTTTTAGATTTTTAGGTTGAGTTATTTTTATTTTTAAGATTTATTTTAGAGTTATTTAGTATTTTTAGATTTTATTTTCTATTTTTCAATTTTATTTTTATTAATATAATTTTATTTTATATTGATTTTTATTAGTTTTTAGTCTTAGTTTTTAGTTTTTATTTTATTTTATTTTATAAAGATTTATTTTTGGGAGTTTAATTTTAGTTTTACTTTACTTTTTTTTTAGATCTTTAGTTTCTATAATTTTATTTAGGTTTTTAGTTTTATTTCTTTTATTTTCTTTTATTTTAGTTTCACTTTTTAGATTAGAAGTTTTATTTTTAGTTTTTAGTAATTTTATTTTTTAGGATTTTATTTTTTTTTATTTTTTTTATTATTTTAATTATTTTAATTAGTTTTATTAGGGTCCAAATGAAACACACACACACACAACCCCCTTATCCTACACTCCCATACACCCACACACACCTAATTAACACCCTCACCCTCACACACCTACTCTACACCCTCACCCACATAATCACCCCCATTCATCTTCTTCCCTACACCTTTTCTCTCTCCTCTCACCAACACCCACAACCTCCATTAACAAACACAAACCCATAAACCAATCTTATTCTACCACCATCTCCAACCAACCCCCAACCTTTCAATTACAGCCCTTCTCCGGCAGAAACCCCACCTCCACACCTCCGCCCCAACCCGTCGCCTGTCCCAGCGCGGTTCCAGCCCCTACCAGACTCTCTCTCTCTTCGCCGGCTACCATTCACCCAAGACCCGCTGCCATTCCCGCCGGCGCGCACACCTCTGACAGACCCATTCATGCCGACGGCGGCGCAACCACCTGCCATCTCCGGCCTACCCGAACACCCATTCTCCAACCCGGATCCGACCTCAGACCCATGTCCAGCAACACCCAAACCAAATACCCATTTCCCACTATGTCACCTAGCCACGATTTCTAAACCTCCTGCACAAAATGAAAGCAACAACAAGACCCATTTCCCATTTTTAGCCACTTCCACCCAAATCAACTTCTACCTGCTTTTGTCCAAGACTAAACCAAAGACTAAGTCAACAATTACCACCCATAAATGCCTTTTGTTCCCATTACCCATAATACCCTTTCTTAATACTTTTCCAAAATTACCCCTCTAACCTCACAACCCACATCCTCCCATGTGCACCCAAATGCACATTTAACCCAAATCAGATTTTTCCAAATATCCTCACACCTCACACCCCCATGCAGATGTGCTCTCACCTTTCCCACATGTTCACCCAAGCCATTTCCCAAAAATAACCCCCATACTCCATGCCTTGTATAAATGAAGATGAAGACCCCATTTATAAAAAAAGAAGAGCTTTTAGATAGGAAAATTCTAGAGAGAGAATTGTAGAGAAAAATACCATTTGTAAATAGTTTTGTTTTATTTTTTTAGATATTTGTGAGGTTAAATATTGATTGAGATTTAATTGAGTGTTGATTTTAATTTCATATTACTTGGATTCTCAATTGGAGGGTTGTATGCTTCTCATTCAAGGAGTGAAGTTTATTGAAATCAAGAGATTGGTTTGATTATTCTTCTCTCTACTCTTTTATATTAAATGCCTATTGAATATTGGTTTATTATGTTTGATACCATGTTAGGCTAAATCCCCTTTCAAGGGGTGGGGTAAAACCCTTATTTGATGTTATTTTATTTTAATTAGTTTAATTACTTGAAAAGTCCCTTTGAATGTTAATTTTGATCCCTCACCCTTAGATTTACGCCTCGAGAGAGGGTAAATAATTTTCGAGAGAAAATCAATATTCTAGTGATAATACCCATTTTAGATTCGAACTAGAGATATGGGTTTCTTAAGTGGGGTATTATCACTTGAATTTCAACTCTAAATTTATTTTATAAGATTGACATAAATTCTAATTGATCGATCCTAATGGTTGATTAATTAAAAGGAGTGTAAATCTATGTTTCTAGAGTTGTGGGGTGTTAAACTGAACTTTTTAAAAGATTGCTATTCTAATTACACTTACAACGAGAGTTGGTTTGTAATTTTGATATTAATTTGGGAGTATTCAAATAATTAAATTAATTAATTAGAATAACTAAAATTTGTGGTGTAATCACATTCCTTAATTGTTCTCACAATTATTTACCTCACTTTATCTTTTATTTTAGTCTAGACTTTAATTTTCATTTTAGTTACTTTCTAGTTAGTTATTTTCATCTTAGTTTAGTTTAGTTTAAAACCACACCTCACCCTATTGTTTTAATATTGAAAAAGCTAAAAAAAAATCAAAAAGTGAAAAAGCACAAAAAGAAAATAAAAAGTGAATTACAATTGAATTTGTCTCTAGCTTACTCCCTAGAAAGTGGATTGACACCCTTACTTACCTCTACACTTGAGTTTATTATATTTTGTAGGTATTTGAGGATTTTTGACTAACTTGGCTTTCATCAAACAACGATACACGCAAAAAGTTTAAGTTATCAATAGTAATGACTGGAAGGGGGAAATAAGGAAACAACTGGAAACAAGTCAAGGGTTAATGACGTTGGTCAAGCAGGCACAATATTTTACCATCTCAGGTAATACGTACTACAAAAACAATGGGGGTGGCTATCTAGGTGTGTGGGCCCCGAAAAAGCTAAGGGGGGTTGATAAAAATACACAATAAAGGTGGGGAGACCGCATAAATCTCTTTGTATTGAAGAATCCATAGGGCAGGTTACTTTTGGCCTGCGATGAGACAAGATGTCACATTACTGTAGAGAGATTATGGGAAATGCCTACTGTATTACCAAGCTGTGGAATGTAACTTCATAGATCAACCATCAGATTAGAGACAGCCATACATAGATAGGTTGGTCTACGGGATTATCCCCATTAATAAAGATGATTCCATAAGACTGAAACAGTGAGTGTCCAGATACTACTTTTAGGCGGGATAGCTATACCGAAGGGGTAACCATGCCCGACTTTAAGATGCGTCAGGCTAAAGGAAACAGACGAGGTACTAAAGCAAGCACACGAGCCAGGCCACATTGGGGGAGCAAAACTCTATGAACAACTAATGACATTGGGATATTTTTGGCCCACCATAGAAAAAGATTCGACAAAATTTGTTTCGGAAATGCAAGGCGTGACAAGTTTATGGGAATATGATTCATGCTCCCTCAATGGACCTACATTCTCTTTCCACTCATTTTTCATTTCAAACCTAGGCATTCGATCTAGTATGGGCAATTAACCCCTCCTTGAGGGGTAAGATCTAGATACTTGTGGCCACATAGTGTTTCACTAAATGGGCAGAGGCTATACTGTTGAAGAATGCTACGTCTGGGGTAGTTGCGCACTTTATGAAGGAGTTTATTATTTATCGATTTGGCATCCTGAAGGTGTTTTTGTTAGACAATAGAATCCTATTTGTGAGTAGTGATGTGCGGTCGCTCATAGAAAAGTATTCTAGCATTCACCATATCGACGGTAGCATACCCCAAGTGCAATAGGCAGGTTGAAGCTACAAACAAGACTTTGGTGAATATCCTTCCGAAGATGTTAGAAGATTTCCCAAGAACTTAGGACGATAAAATATCAAAGGTCTTGTGGGCATACAGAACTATAAAGAGGAAACCTACGGGGTACACTATTTTCTCCTTAGTGTTTGGTGCTGAAGAAATTCTCCCAATGGAGCTCGAGGTACCTTTTGCGCGGTACAACCTACATACTGCAATGTTCCCCAATAACCGACATGTATAATTTAAGGCATTGGAGGAGCACAAAGATAACGCAAAAAGGCATTTTGAGATGTATAAAAAGCAACTATCCAGATCCTATGACCAAATGGTAAAGCTAAGAAAGTTCCAGGAAAGCGACCTAATTTTAAAGGCTTGTACAAGACACATCTGGGGTCTCTCTCTACCTAAGTTCGAGGCAAATTGGGAAGGACCCTATATTGTTCGAAAGGCCCACGACTCAGGCTATTGTGAGATCTCAAAGGTTAAAGAAGATGAAACTTTTAAACTTAATAACAAGTGGCTAAAAATATATTTTATTTAGTTGTTTATTCGCCTTTCCTTCTTATTGTTGAACTTTTAGCTAACGTCGTAGATATTAAAAAGTTGAGAAGAGAGCATGTTCTCACAACTTATCAAGACATAGCAATTTTGAGGTTATATATAGCATGAACATAATGTTATATCAAATACAAAAGTTTTTTTTCTCTAATAGGCAATTTATATGAAAATAAAGAGAAATAAGAGGCACTTCAATTTAATGCATTCCAAAAACACAGTCCATACACAATCACAAAAGAGGATCTAGTACCTCGGGCTAAATAGAAAATAAATAGGGGAAATAAAAAAAATAACTGCAAAGTCCCTTCAATAATCACTTGGGTTGTCTATGACAAACCACAAGCTGCAAGAATCTAAGATCCTATAATTATAATAGAGTAATACAGAGGCCAAATAAGACTTTTCACTAGATAGATCTTCCATCTCTTGCTGGTAGCGGCCCATTCACCTCGGCTTTGATTAAAGTCCCTTGATAGCAAGAACCTCCTCCTCATCCTTAGAAATCTCAGAGTTTAAAGTGGTCATTTTTTCAGCTAAAGCATTCTGCAAGTGGGTAGTAGCCTGGATCTTGGCATAAAAGGAAGGCAGTTCATCTTTCTTGAAAGCCTTAAGCAAATCAATGAGACATTTCAAAGCAAAACCGTCACCAACAAGGACATTGATTTGGCCCATCATCTCCTTGAACTTAGAGGGGCCTAAAGAGTGCAAAGGGTTATGTAGTACGTCAGACAAGACTGTGGTAAATCCTAATAACTTACAGGCCATCATAACATGAATGGATTGAACACAACTAGAAGTAAATGTGGAAGAGTGACGTTCCAACAGTCTCTTGATCAACTCATTATAAGGAGGGGTCATAATATGTGTAAAGTCTTTTAAAGTCTACCTTACAACTTCTATAGGGGCTAATTCAGGAGGATGTACACTAAAAGTTTTGTCACTTGCAGAAGGAAAGACAAAATTCGAAGCCCTATCACCTTCTTATAAAATGGGAGTGGTCTTTCGCTCACCCCTCTCCACATTTTGGGTTGTTGTAGGTACAGTGCTTGGTTCAACAAAATCCCCAACGATCATAGTAGATTCCAGGCGAACATTTTTTGGGGGTCACTTTTTTGATAGGAGCAATAATATCCGCCAAAGTTTTTGTCTGGTTCACTTCAAACTCAAAGAATGAGGAGAGAAAATAAAGCATGGACATGATGAATGTTCTCGAAGCCCTAGTTTGCCTAAAGCACCTATATGGTTGCTCGACTAGGTAAATTGTTGTTGCTTAAAAGTATCAATTTTACTTAAAGCACCTGAATAGTAGCTCGACTAAGTAAGATTGGGCATTCTTGAAGCACCTATATGGTTGCTCAACTAGGTAAACTGTTGTCGCTTAAAAGTCCCAGTTTTACTTAAAGAACCAAAATGGTAGCTCGAATAAGTAAGATTGGGCATTCTCAAAGCCCGAGTTTGCATAAAGCACCCATAGGGTTGCTTGACTAGGTAAACTGTTTTTGCTTAAAAGTCCCAGTTTTACTTAAAGCACCTAAATGGTAACTCGACTAAGTAAGATTGGGCATTCTCAAAGCCCCAATTTGCCTAAAACACCTACATGGTTGCTCGACTAGGGAAACTGTTGTCACTTAAAAGTCCCAATTTTACTTGAAACACCTAAATGGTAGCTCGACTAAGTAAGATTGGGCATTCTCAAAGTCCAAGTTTGCCTAAAGCACCTATAGGGTTGCTCGACTAGGTAAACTGTTGTCGCTTAAAAGTTTCAATTTTACTTAAAGCACCTAAATGGTAGCTCGACTAAGTAAGACTGGGCATTCTCAAAGCCCCAGTTTTCCTAAAGCCCCTATATAGTTGCTCGACTAGGTATACTGTTGTTGCTTAAAAGTCCCAGTTTTACTTAAAGCACCTAAATGGTAGCTCGACTAAGTAAAATTGGGCATTCTTAAAATTTCTAAATTTTCCTAAAGCACCTTTATTGTCGCTCAACTAGGTGAATTACTTGTTGCTTGAAAGGTCCAGTTTTACTCAAAGAAATAAAGGGTTATTTCATTAAGAAAACTGGGCATAAGGGTATAAAAACCCAATTATGTATATATATGAACTTATCTCCTCAAGGCAAGATTCCCTAGAAGCTACTTGATCATGAGCAACCTCAGGAATCTCGACTGGAGCAATGACCGTCTTCCCCACTGCTTTAACTTCAACTCCAACTTATCCTTCCTTGGGTTTGGATGCTCTACCTTCCAAAATAGAGGGCACAAACAACCCCACCAAAAAAATTCAGTAATAGTGGCCTTGGGGGGAACAGCCACAAGGTCCCTACAAGTATTGACATTAACTTCCTCGATCGGGGCAGCGTACGAAAATATCAAAGAATATTAGAGCCAAAACACAAATGAAGACATTAAGGAATAGTGTATACTCACCACAGTAATGGGATCGATAGTTATTGTTTGTCCTACCTCAAATAATTCTTTTTCATGAGGAATAACTGATAGAGAAGGATTAGGCTCTAAGATAAGGGGAAAATTCTCCTCACGAGGAGGGAATGACGAACGGATATCATCACTAGGAGAGTGCTAGGAAGAAGGGTCTCGAGCATTGGGCATCATGTTAGACTTATCATGATATGGATCATCACTAAAGTCATCAAGAATAGCGTAATCCATAGGAATGGAATCGGGCTTCTCAGTCGAGTATATCCGGCGCATCCTTCTCGATGACGTAATTAAAGGGGAATCCTCCTCCTCCTCCTCATCCTCTTCCACTTCTTCAACCTCTTCAGCTAAAAACTCATCTTTCATATCCTTAAGAGGAAGTTGAAGCTTTGGGTTGGACCTAGCCCCCTTTCGGTTAGTAATAGGGACAAAGGGAGTAAAAGAGATACCTATTTATACCATCTGTTAGGCCAAAATGGCCCATGCATCTACATATCCTTGATCAAATTGTCTTAGCAAACTATTAAGTAGCTCTGTGCATTGATCAACTAACTGTGGGTCAGTAGAAGATTGGAATTGAGACACTTGCGGAGGGTTGGATGGTACAACTTTCTTCTTCTTCTTGGGAGTTATTTTTTTATCCTTAGCTACAACAACGCTCGAGATATCAATAGGGACCTCCTCTTCAATAGTAACTCAAAAAGTAATAGGTGGGTCTACAGCCTCCTCAACCTGTAGGGAATGAGAATCTCCTTTCTTTTTCTTTAGAATGGATTAATTTGGAGGTGCCAAAGGAGGGAGTTCCTTAGGAATGGTGTTATTAGTATGACTTCAAGGAAATGGTCTTTATTGATTGAATATGTCTGTAATCCCAACTCAGAAGGGGGAAAACGTTCAATGGCAGGATAAATGGGTTCCCGTTCAAAAACTTTAAGAAAACAACCAATTGTACTAGGCCCAAACACATTAAAAATATTCAACAGACCTACTACCTTGAGCACGTTTTACGGGGATAACAAATTGAACTTATAATTGGCTAAATATAGTGGATATTTTCTCGATGAGGAAATACCCACACGCTTTGAAAAAGTTAAAAGGTCTCCCACTAGTATTATGGTTAAGAAGGGGAACCCCCTTATCAAAACCAAACTGCATGGTTACTCGATGGGGTGATTAGGATGTACAGTAGTTGAACCATTCAGTGCGTGAAAGAAGGTAGGAGGGAGTGAGACCCAAAAGAAGTTTGGAAGAAGGGAAATTAAGGGAAAAATATTACTCGATAGCTCAGACAGGTCGAGAAGCATCCTCAAAGAAAGTATTGGTGAAAAATTGGTCAATTACTCAATGAGGGCAAAAATTGAAATGTTTAGCATTGTCAATGAATGAATGAAAAGATTTCCAGCACTGATTATGGTTCCAAGAAAGAATTCGAGGAACTTTGATTTCATGAGAAGTGGTAAGCAAATCAGTAAGGGCATAGTCGGGGAACCTAGTATATATGAACGTTATGAGAAGAATGTGATTCGCATAGTTTGACACGTTAAATCTATCAAGAGACCTGGAAAAATTAGTATGTACCTTGTCTAGCTAAGTATAAAGGGAACCAAGTGTAATGGAAGCTAGGGGTACATTCACCCCCGATGCAAGCCGAACAGCAAGATGGATGAGATCACTCATCGGGAAGCCATGAGGTTTCCTAGGTAGGTAGATCCTCGATAAGATAATCCAGATGAACCCAGCAAGATCAACTTTGCTCCCATATTGTGGCCATCCCAATCAAGATCACACTCCTGGGGTGGATATTCGAAAGGTTTCGCGCCCCTTTAGGGACGCTTTGGCCGTTGTCGGTGTGGGGTTAATACAAAGAGATGGATTCTCCAGCCTATTTTGCACAAAACAGGCAAAAGAACATGTTGTCGGCTAAAGAGAGAGGCATCGAAGACAAACTGATGCATACAAAACCAATAGTTTGAAGGTTCCCGGGTAAGTTATGGAATGGAAAGATATTAGGCACCCATCCCGCCCTTTCGGTCTCTCCTGGGCTTATGTTATTATTTTCCTTTATTTCTTCGTGAAGTGTGTGTGCGTGTATGTATAATGCAGATCGGAATTGTTCAACTCATACCATGGAAAAGGTAGGGTGAGGTCATCCATAAGAATGTTCCCAAAATACATATAGAAAATATGTTTTATGCGTTTATCGCAATATTGATCGTTATTATGAAACTATAATATGTATTGGATGAAACGCTAACAAACATAATACGTATATTAATGCAAGAATATTATAAATATAAAAATGAGGAATTTAGTAAAATAAAAAAAATTGGACTCGAGTCTCAGGTTTTAATCCAAAATGCTTACGTAGCCTATAAAGGCATCAAAGTCCACGTAGTTCGGTTGCGACATGGGGGTGGGGTTTATCCCATATATCCTAACGGGATTTTATTAAGTGTGTGTATGTGGAAAAATATGTTTTAGTTTTGAAAAAGTGTGATGGATAATCCCGTTCAAAATTTATGGGTGTAACCCTTTTTTTGTTTGTTTTGGGTTTTCTATAGAAAATAAAGTATGTGCAATATAATAATAAAAATGTAGATATTAATGTGAATGAACTAAAGTAAGAACTAGATTACGAATCTAATGAAATTTATGCAAAATAATGAATTTAAAGAGAAATGGAAGGGATTGGACCTTCTTTGAAGATTGATCTTTGATCTTGGATGAACTCTCTTGAATGTGAGATAAATGTTGGATGAAAGAGTATGAAAAGGATAGGAATATAAGCTTAAATGGAACTTCACATGGAGGAACTTCGTTGATTTCGAGAGAATGTTGTTGAGATCATTGATGCTGATGGATCTCTGATCTTGTTATGCTCGGTAGTGAGGTCATGCCCTCCTTTTATAGGGTCAGGGGGTTGCCAATCGATATACCCCTACTCCTGCCTATCGGCAGGTGACTGTAGACACACTGTTAATAGGCAGGGAACTGGATATGCCAATTGGCAGTCTTTTCTGGAAAATGGTCATAGAACATAATTCGTTAATTCGAATCATGCACGGGGCATACCATTAGAAAGGTAATTCAGAGACCTTCAAGAGTCCCCGAGACTGTTCTCGGGTCTAGGAGTTGACGTTGGGTCAAATATGGCTCAAAAGCGCACATCGGTCCTTTGGACGGGAGATCGCCAGACAAAAACGGATCGTTCGTCCGCATGGTAAGTCAAAATCGCACACGGGGCGGACCTTTAGAAAGGTAAGGGGATGTATTTCATTCCAAATAGTTTTGCTAGGTTTGAAAAGTTGACCTTGGTCAACCAGGGCCCGGTCCTAGTGACCTCTCGAAGTAAAACGGATCGTTCGTTCGAACCGTAAGCCAAAATTGCACACGGGGCAGACCGTTGGAGAGGATATTCAGTGCCCTTCAAAGATTCATTCAGTATCATTTGAGTTCAAGAGTTGACTTTGGTCAAATAGATCCCGAGAACACCTGGTGGCCTCTAGATTAATTTTTTGGGGGAAAACTGATCGTTCGTCCGAATGGTTTTGTTGTTTCGCACACGGGACAGACCGTTGAAAAGGGGTTTCAATGCCTTTTAAAGTTTCAAAGATATTTTTCTCTGATATGGAGTTAACCAGAGTCAAGAGGGGCCCGGTAGCGCTCGATGGCTTTTAGATCGATATGTGCTAGGTACCTAAGGAGTGACTTAGGGGGTCCTAGAATGTGATTTCTATATAACCCCTTAACGAGTGAGCTTAGAACAAGCGAAAGCCGTCGAATAGACACCATTTGATGTTTTTGGAAAGAGGTCACTTCTGCGGACCTAAGGGACGTGGATGACCGGTTCAGAGGGTCGAGGTCGATTCTGAGGACCTACAAGTATGCTGGGGATGGCCGATTATAAGGACCTAAAGAGGGTGACGACTGAGGTTAGAGGTAAGGAGTGACTAATTATGCGGTTCGAGGTCAGTTCTGAGGAACTAAGTTGTAGCGGCCAATTCTGCAGGTCGAAGCCAATAGAGAGGGCTTAAGTTAGAGATGGCCGATTTTGATGGTCGAAGCCAATTCTTCAAGATTAAATATAAGTGACCAATTCTGAGGGCTTAAGTAAAAGTGACCAATATTGCGAGTCGAAGACGTTTCTGAAGGCTTAAGTAGAAGCGACCAATTTCGCGAGTTAAAGTCAATTCTGCGGGCTTCAGATAGGGGTGACCAACTATGCGGGTCAAAGCCAATTCTGCGGG
Organism: Sambucus nigra; assembly: GCA_949130495.1. Classification (NCBI taxonomy): domain Eukaryota; kingdom Viridiplantae; phylum Streptophyta; class Magnoliopsida; order Dipsacales; family Adoxaceae; genus Sambucus; species Sambucus nigra. The sequence continues at coordinate 385,877,786 of OX422217.1, forward strand.
CTTAAGATAAGGTGACCAATTCTGTGATCAAAGCCAATTCTGAGGTCTTAGGTTAGGGGCGAACAATTCTGCGGGCTTAAGATAGGGGCGACCAATTCTGTGGGTCAAAGCCAATTCTGCGGGCTTAGGTTAGAGGCGACCAATTCTGCGGGTTAAAGTCAATTCTGCGGGCTTAAGATATAGGTGACCAATTTTGCGAGTCCAATCCAATTCTGTAGTCTTAAGTAGAAGCAACCAATTTTGCGGGTCTGAGGGCTTAAGTAGAAGCGACCAATTCTGTGAGTCGAAGGCAATTCTGCGGGCTTATGATAGGGGTGACCAATTCTTCAAGTCAAAGCCAATTCTGCGGGCTTAAGTAGACACGACCAATTCTGTGGGTCAAAGACAATTCTGGGGGTTGAAGCCAATTCTGAGGGCTTAAGTAGAAATGACCTGTTCTGCGGGTCAAAGCCAATTCTGAGGGCTTAATTTCAAGTGACCAATTCTGCGAGTCAAAGACAATTTTACAGGAATAAGATTTCTTGGGGAAATTTGGAGACTTCATTGGGGATATGTCTCCTGTAGTTTTTCTGGGGATTTGGGGGAGCATTTGATTTTAGGTTTAGTTGGGGAAGATAGAATGATCTGAAGGTTGGCTTTTTCTTAGATGGGGAATTTCTCGATTTTTACGGTGTCCTTTGGGGACGTTACTGGGGAGACATTAAATTAATTTCGAGAATTTCGCCAAGGAGATAAGATTTTTGCCATGGAAATGAATGTGGTAAAAATGTTTTTCATGATGAAAAAGGTTTTAAAATCCATTTGGAAATTTTCTGGGGATTTTTCGAGATTTTCTGGAATTTTCTGGGAAGTATTGTACGAAATTTTAAAGAGGGTGCCGACCGGCATGGTTTGAAGGGTGCCAAACGTTAGTGGCACGGTCTTTTGGGGTACCTCGAGCAGGTTGAGGGACAGTGATGATCAGCATGCCCCTTAACCTTCTATAAAAAGGGGTGGGATCTCCTCATTTTTCACAGCTTTCTAACTTGCCTTCTTCTGCAATTACCCTCTGTAAATCGTTCTAACGTTCTAAAGTCAAAAGATGGATGACTTCTCAAGTAGCGCAACACACATTGCATGGCTCGATGTTGACGATTGGGTAGGCTTGGAATGGAGGGCTAGGGTGCCCCTTGCTTGGGGCAGTGAAAACTCTTTTAACCCATTCGAGCCAGTGGCGGATGATCGGTCTCTCTTGTGTGAACCTTTACGCCATCGCTCTTCTAGGGTGGTGAACCCTGGAGGTTATGTAAGTATTGATGACCTTTGATATTCTCTTCCTTTTCTCTTGACGATATTTCTTTATTTCTTGAATTTTGACAAGGGTTTATCCTTTTTGCTTTTGACAATCTGATGTTTCTATGTCGACTATGCGTGCTCGAGGGATGATGGGTCTTAAGGATGTTTGGGAGAACCTTCTGTTTGTGGTGCGTTGTATGGTGTCATCGGCCAGTTTTGGGGGATTAGCGTTCGCTTTGGATGAGACGCTTCGTTCTACGACTATTCTCTATTCTCTCAGGAAGAGGTGGTGGGATACTACCCACACCTTCCCATATTGACTTTTGGGGAGATGATAGTGACTCCTATAGATGTGTAGCAGCTGATGGGGCTGGATTGCGAGGGGTATATATTGAAGTGGATAGGACTCTAGGGGTCACGTCGGAGCCGGTGATGGCGGCATTGGGTGAAGTGGAGAGGGTGGTCTCTGGGGACTATCTTCATTTGTCTCTTTTGAGGGAGTTATTACTGAGGAGGAGGATTGACGAGAGTTATGGGTGGCAGGTGAGAAAGATGGCCCGTTTGTTTATTTTGCTAGTATTGGGAGGTTTCTTGGTGGCGACGAGTGGGGATGTCATTCATTTGTGATTTTTTGCTATTCTTGAGAGTGTTTCCGAACATTCGTCTTTATGATTGGGGGAAAGTGACCTTGGTGACCCATTATTAATCTCTTGATGCATTCAATCGGTGTTGTCGACAAACTTTCACTGGGGCCACGTATCTTCTTGAGGTATTCTTTATTTTATGTATTTGCATTTTCCTTCATGCGTTTTATTCTTGATTTCTTAATTGCTGATGTTTTGCAGATGTGGTTCTATAAGGTGATTGGGTTTAACACCCAATTGATTGCTTTGAAGGATGATTCTGTTGGAGACTTCTATCGGATGTACAGGTGGCAGAAGTCCATTCGGCAGTCGAAGAAGTCTCTTTCTCTGGAGGCGGTGCATCAGGTCTTGAATGGCCCGGCGAGTGAGTGGGTGAACCTTTATTTTCTTCTTGAGATTTTTTTTCCTTTGATGATCTTTTCCTAATATTGATCTTTCTTCACTTGCTCGAAAATTAGCAGGTGACCTTTTATCCCTGGGGGATGGCTATCTAGCATACGGGGTTAACTAGGGGACATGCGCAGATGCGGCGTCTACTGGTGCATGAGTTTGTCCACTCTTGGTACCTCGGGGAGAGAGTAGTTCGAAAGATTGTAGAGGATGAAGTTTCGGTGCCACCGGTGAAGCCCCGATGTATATGAGGTAAGTGTGGGAGATGTCGAACGATGCGCGGATAGCGACGATGATGGGTGAGCCTTACTCGTCATATACCGACACGGCGGTGATGTATGACTATATGGATTTTTTGTCGAGTTGGTTGATGCCGCCCAGCATATATGACGTGATGACTTTTTCCCGTACAGGTTCGAGTCGGACGGTGGAGATCCTCTCACAGCATAGGCGGTGCGTCGACATCAGTGGCGGCGATGACTTTAGAGACTCCTTTTGTACGGTTGGATACTCCTACTTGTAACATTCGGTGGGTAGATGGAGGGTCGGTGTGTATGCTGCACCGTCCTATTGTGATGGATCCGAAGGAGTTGGGTTTGACAGAGGAGGTCCTTCGACCTGAGCTATACTTTTCACCCTTTGTCTTTTTGATTTCCGGATTTCTTTCTTTGTATCAGACTGACTGATTTTCTCTTTTCTGTTTTTTTACAGCACATCCAGGTCTCCACCACTTGGCTGAGTGATATTAGGGATTGGATATCTTCGGCATCTGCCCATACTCAGGATGAGATATCGGTTCCTTCTTATTTGGTGTCGTATACTTCGTCTGAGGAAGGGTCTGGCTTGGGGAGTGGTGGCACGTTGTCCCGTCGCAGAGGAAAGAGAGCGCGTCACAGGGAAGGATGCTTCTAGAGAGAGAGAGAGAGAGACTGTATGTGAAGAGAGAGAATATATGAGTGAGACAGAGAAATAATAGAGAGAGAGATTGAGAGAGAGAAAAATGTAGGTGGGTTCGGGCTGAGTCCCATTCTATTTTCTTATTTCCTGCAAAACTGATGTAACACAACAAATATATATGCAAATGAAATGAAGTTTTTTGTGAATTTCTCTTTTTAGTGTCTAATGCACATGCTCTTTTTACTTTGCTACTGAGACTGTGAAAAGAATTAAAAATTAATGGAGAAAGATTTTATTTTAATATGGGATAAGTAAAAACACAAGGATAAGGAAATTCGAAATTCCCTTAAAATAAAAATTGTTTTTATTGAGTTTTTTATTTGATTTTGACAAAAAAAGAAAAAAAGGGATTTCTCAAAAATAGGAGGTTGTCGATCGGCATGACCCTTGTCCTGCTTATTAGCGTATCAGTCCAGTCCAATCAACCCAAGGCTTTGATTGAACTTTCTTTAATTGCTTGCTACTTAGTGGGGTAAGTTTTCCTCCAATTTTTGCATGGTTTCTTGTCTTTGTTTGAGAGCTTTCAAGTATAAATAGGGATGTGTATGGAGGTTTTTCTTCACACTTCCACATTCCTTCTTCTTCACGCTCTTCTGTGCTCATTATCTTCTTACTTTGTGATATGTCTCTCCCTAGTAGTGTTGAGTTTGCAAACTACCTCGAAACCTTGGAAGTGATGTGCTCCTACAACATTGACTAAAATGCTTTCTGTAATACCCCGTATTTTTATGCTATATTAATTTGGGGATTTATTAAATTTAATGAGAATGTTTATTTAATAAAAATCCGGAAATTAATTATGTTATAATTATTAACGTGTCGAGAGTTAGTAATTATGGGAAACTTGTTGGATATTACTAATGAGCATAGTGATATACTATATTGGTTATATTGAATGTTATAACGTGAATTAGATGACTATTTCGGAAATTTAAGTTGGGACGTGCCTGTGTCATGTCGGGACTAATTTTATTAATTAAAAAGTAAATATTTTATAAGTTGTTTGTATGGTCGTTTTGAGTGCGCCAACGCGTCCGGAAGGGTCGAGATAGTCAGAAAAGTGTACCCGGGGGTTTAGTTTGGGTCTCGGGGTGTTTTTAGGCCTAATTAGTGACCCGGGAGGGCATTTTGGTCATTTTACAAAATAGGGTAATTAAACCCACGAATTTTAGCAGCCTTTATCAGCTGGTTAGGCTAGCCATTTAGGGTTAGAACATTCAGAACCCTAGAACGGCCATTGGAGAGGAGAGGAGAGACCTTTCAAGGAAATTCAAGGCCGAAACACCACCGTTTGCACCACCGTCACCACCAACGCATAGATCGCGAGGAGGAGAACGCAACCACACCATAATCAACAGGAAATCAGACTTCTGAAAATCCCAGGCAAGTGTTTAACTTGTGTATTTCGTTAGTGCAATGTTCATATTAGTTTAGGATTAATTAGGAATATAATCCATGTAAGAAAACCCCAAATTTTGATAGGAAGTTGCATGTAGAGAAGATTAAAACCTATGCTGGAAACTTTTGATGATATAGATGTACTACCCATGAATTTTTGATGTTATATTAGGAAGAAATTCTGGAGAAAAACTGAATTGAATCATAGTTATGAAAACTTTAGGGTTCTTGATGATTAGATGAGATTTTGGATTGTTTAACCATGTTTAATGATGAATACACGCATGCTGAACGTTAAAAACATCTGGAATTATGTTATTATGTTAGTAGTAGAATTTGTGGGTCGATTAGTGTTGAAAAATATGGAATTTGATGAAGAATAGTGGTAGAACCCGTAACTGCAATTCTGCAGAATTTTTGCCCAGACCTGCTTGATCGATCGATCGAGCATAGAGCATCGATCGATCAAGCCCCAAGCTTCGATCGATCGACCCCTCCTGACAGACTCCTATTTCCCTTGTTTAATTAGTTAAATTAAGTTTATCGTGAAATAATCTTTGGGCATCTTAAATAAAATGATTTGGGAGACATTGAGGACCAGTAGGGTATATGAATAAATGTTAGAACCTTTAATATTCAACGAGAATGATATTTATGGGATATTTACCCTAGGTTGTTAGATTTATAAATTTTAAAGGGTGAGGTGCGTAAGAGAGTTACGTTGGAATCTAATAAAGTCACTTACTGAAATTCAGATTTGTGAGGATGTAGCCCATGAGTGTTAGGTAATAAGTGAGAAAACCCTTCGAGTTAAGGTTAGGAATAAAACCTTATGCGAAATTCTTTAAATGTGAGATTAAGAATAAACGGTATAATTACGGGTGATGAGAAGAACCTATATTAATATGATAAAGTGGTATATTTATATGATTGTGTGTACATATATTATATACATGTGAAAATCATACCCACGCTACTTGCTATCCCTGAGGTTTCCGCGCTGGGACAAGTCTTATCTCGATGGGACCTTTATGGGGGATATTGACTTGTACCCTAGAAGATAGATGTCCTTGGTACAGGCTATCGATGTGATAGTTCAGACGGTCCTAAGAGACGCCGGTATGTGCCACCCTCTTAGAGACTTGGAATCTATGCTTCGCCTCAATATTGTTTGTGTATTTATGTTAATACAATTCGAGAGTGATTCCGAATGTATTCCCCTTAATATGAGTGATATGGGGCTTTGGATAGTGGAAGTATGCACGCACCATAATTTATTTCGGGGTGCTGTTATATATATATTATACGAGTAGTTAATATATATATATGAGATTATGATATTTGAAACTGTCTACTGAGATTTGATAAGTAGGACATGGTTGTTGACTCAAATTATTAAATACTTGTTTTGAAAAAGGTATAAGATGTCACTGTAAAACTTTATTGATTTTATAAAGTTAAAAATGGAAGACTGTGATTACTGTTTGGAACATTATTTTAAAAATGGAGTCGTGAATTATAAATCTTGCGGGTAATCTAAGTTAAGTTTAATCTTTTAGAAAGACTAGTACGTTAAATGATAAGAAACCGTGGGGAAAGTTAGTGCGATAGGTGTGCACATTAGAAGAGAGGTGAGTATTTTCTCAAGAGAGTGACGTACTAATATGTTATTGCATTGGCCTGTATCAATTTAAATACTTGCTAAACGTATTTTAAAATCAAACACACTGTCGGGCTCTGACCCGTTTCTTTTCTCTCTCTCTTGTATATATATGTATATTTTCAGGTGCCTAGCCACAGGGGCGTCTTGCTTAGGATCCCTTGAGAGGAACGTGTTGCAGCTTAGGTGGGAGTTGCAGGTCACTTGAGTAGACGGCTTCTTTTATTGACTCCACTTCTAGCACTCTCATTTATTGGGCATTTGTCGCCCTTTCCATTATTTCATTTGTTGTTGGGACATTTATATTTCAGTTATTTTCCAGTATTGTTCTATGGGATTTATTCAGGATGGATTTGTGATTTTAATTCCATATGTTGACATTCGATTTACGAATGGTTTATGTTATTTAGTTTATTGTGGTGTGATTCTTAATTGTAGAAATGTTGTTTTAATTAAATAAATCTTTTTCGTTAATTGAAATTTGGAAAGTTGTATGAAAATGTTTTTGACACTTAGCTTAATTATTTAAGGTGTTAAATTGGAAAATTTATTTTTATCGACAGTGATGCTGAGAATGAACCAACTGTTTACCTTGATTTAATTTAATAAAGGAGTGATCGCCCGGTATTTAATTAGGCGGGGTGTCACAGGTGGTATCAGAGCATCAGGTTCTAGTGTCCATAGGATCTGTACGGCATATTTCGCTTTCAGCTTAACGTTATTGCTATAGAGCCCTATTTTTAGGATTGTTGTATTCTTGCTTTTACGTTTAAGTCTTCAGCTATTTGAGATATGATAATAACTGTAGACTAATAAACTTGTTCACGTTTCAGATGCCTCCGAGACGTGCTCCGAAAGATAGGCGTGCCCAAGCCGAGCAGCCAGCAGCTCAGGCACCAGGCACAATGAATGCGAACGAAGTAGCCGCCATTGTTGCTCAGGCGGTGAATGCCGCAATAGCGGTGATTCAACAGGCTCCACCCCAGGTTCAGGCAGTGGCGCCAGTACCAGCACAGCTTCCATCCGCATGGGAGAGGGTTCGGGATGCTTTTCAGAAAGTGCATCCCCCTGAGTTTTCTAGTAGCTCCGATATTGTTACAGTCAGCCAATGGAAAAAGGACATCCAGCGGCATCTCCGAATGTATGAGTGCACTGACGTGCAAAAGCAGTTGTTGGCTTCCTTTAAGCTGGTGGGAGCCGCATTACAGTGGTGGGAGTCCACTACTACTTTGGAGGAGAGGGACACGATCCCTATTCAGTTGTTCTGGGAGCGGTTTGACCGCAAGTATTTTCCGCCCGCAGTGCAGACTGAGATGAGGCAGAAATTACTAAATCTGAAGCAGGAGAACCTTACTGTAGCTGAGTATGAGGAGGAGTTCACGAGACTTCTCACTATTGTGCCGGATGAGGCACCCACTGAGAGCAAGAAGATTTTACTGTTTGTCGACGGGTTAGCTTGGAGGATCCGCCAGCACCTTATTGGGAACCCTGAGTACTTTCACTGACGTACTCAATGCAGCGTTACTACATTGCCAGGATCACCGCTTCCATCTTCAGGGAAGCAAGAGAGCAGGAGAGTCCAACCAGCAGGGCAGGACCGGGGGTAATAGTGCCGGTGGGGCACCAACTCATGGACAGACTCGTCAGCACGAGCAGAGTTCCCATCAGGGGGACCCTGCTAAGCGATTTCGTTCAGGTGATTCTAGGCAGGGATTCGAGGGTTTCAGGCAGGGCCATCAGGGCCAGCCTAATCAGCAGGGCCAACAGGGCCAACACCGACCGCAGGGACAGCAGCAGGGCCAGCAAGGCCCACAGCGTGCACACCAGGGCCAACAGGGCCAGTGGCGTGGAGGTAACGGCCAGCAGGGCCGTGGACAGCAGGGTCAGAGGGGCGGTAACTTCAAAGGCAGATGCTTTGGGTGCGGTAAACATGGCCATAGGCGCCAGGATTTCCCAGAGGGCGATAGGGCCCCACAGCAGCAGGGAGCCCGTAATGAGCCGCAGAGACCACTCTTTCCACCTGCCCTCCCAGCTCCAGCCCAGGTGCCAGCCCTACCTGCCATTCCAGCAGCTCCAGTGCAGCAGGGGCAATTGCAGTATGGACGTGTCTATAACGTCCACCAGGCAGCAGCTCCACAGGCACCACCCGCGATTGAGGGTATGTTTCCTATCCATGGTACTATGGGTCGGGTATTATTTGATACGGGGGCAACGCATTGTTTTATAGCTACGCATTTCGCGAAGTCCTTAGGATTGCTAGTCGCAGCAGAGAGCACCGTGACGTGTGTCGACTCACCACTGGGGAGTGGGTCACTTATATTCTTTATATGCCGGGGAGTGGGGGTAGAGATTGGTAGCTTGGTATTACCTGCTGACATGTTAGTCTTAGACATGCACGAGCATGATGTGATTATCGGTATGGACTGGCTTGCAGCTTATAGAGCCATGATTGATTGCTTCGGTGGGAGCATTGTTTTTGCCATTCCGGGGCAAGAGATGTTTGTAGTGGCGATGCCTCGCCCAGAGGGAGGTTCGACCGCTCATTTGTATTACATAGAGGAGGATACCTCTAAGGAGGTCGTGATTCCCTTAGATTCGATCCCTGTTGTCAGGGAGTATTCCGATGTGTTTCAGTAGATACCAGGCCTACCGCCCAGTCGTGAGATAGACTTTGTTATAGATTTACTGCCAGATACGAGACCTATAGCACGCGCACCGTACCGTATGGCTCCGGCAGAGATGCGAGAGCTACGAGATCAGATAGAGCAGCTGTTAGGTCAGGGCTTCATCCGTAGGAGTACCTCACCTTGGGGCGCTCCAGTCTTATTTGTGAAGAAAATAGATGGTTCACTAAGATTGTGTGTGGACTACCGTGAATTGAACAAGGTCAAGATACGGAATAAGTATCCGTTGCCTCGAATCGATGATCTGTTCGACCAGTTGAGGGGAGCAACTTTCTTTTCGAAGATAAATCTGAGGTCGGGGTACCATCAGTTACGTATTAGAGAGCAGGATGTTTTAAAGACTGCCTTCTTGTCAAGATATGGGTCCTATGAGTTCAAGGTGATGTCGTTCGGACTCACAAATTCCCCAGCCGTTTTCATGGACTTGATGAACCGGGTATTCAGAGAGTTCTTGGATCAGTTCGTCATCGTCTTCATAGATGATATCTTGATATATTCACACTCCGAGGAGGAGCATGCCAAGCACTTAAGGCAAGTCCTTTAGACTCTATGAAAGCATCAGTTGTATGCTAAGTACGAGAAGTGTGGATTTTGGCTGCGAGAAGTACAGTTCTTGGGCCATGTCGTTTCTGAGCAGGGGATTGCAGTTGATCCGAGCAAGGTGTCAGCGGTGAGGGAGTGGTGACAGCCCACGACACCGACAGAAGTGCGTAGTTTCTTGGGATTAGCCGGATACTACAGGAGATTTATTCGGGGATTCTCCAAAATAGCGGGTCCATTGACGAATCTGACTCGCATAGGGGTACCATATGTTTGGGATGACGCTTGTCAGCTGGCTTTCGACGAGCTGAAAGACAAGCTTACTTCAGCACCAGTCCTTGCCTTACCAAAACCGGGTGTGGAGTACCTGGTTTATACCGATGCGTCCTTACGGGGACTTGGGGGAGTACTTCAGCAGGAGGAGAAGGCTATAGCTTTTGCTTCCCGCAAGCTTAAGCCGCATGAGAAGAATTACCCCACCCACGACCTGGAATTAGCAGCGGTCGTCTTTGCATTGAGAATTTGGAGGCACTACTTATTGGGCGAGAAATTCCGTTTGTTCACAGACCATAAGTCACTGCAGTACCTGTTCACTCAGCGAGAGCTGAATATGCGTCAGCGCAGGTGGTTAGAGTTTGTGAAGGACTACCAGTTCGATATACAGTACCATCCGGGGAAGGCCAACGTAGTTGCTGATGCGTTGAGCCGTAGACCGGTAGACGATGTAGCGGACATCTGGAAAGCAAAGTGGAAGGAGTTGGGTCACCAGGACGCAGTAGCCCGTTCTTTCATATCCGTGATGTCAGTCACACCCAAGATTGTTACGAGGGTGATACAGGCACAGACCACAGACCCGTTTTGCCAGGAGCAGATTGTGCGACTTCTAGCCGAGGGTGCTGAGTCCTATTCTGTTAGTTCTGATGGAGGTTTGCGGTTTAATGGGAGATTAGTGGTTCCAGAAGGAGCGGAGTTACATCATGAAGTGATGACTCATTCTCACGGGTCCCGATTTGCAGTACATCCGGGAGGTGATCAAATGTACCAGGACATGAGGCGTCAATACTGGTGGAGTGGGATGAAGAAGGACATCGTCGAGTTTGTGTCCAAGTGTTCTACCTGCCAGCTGGTGAAGGTGGACCACCAGAAACCGTCAGGATTGCTTCAGCCGTTGGAAGTACCCGCGTGGAAGTGGGAGAGTATTTCCATGGATTTCATTACAGGGTTGCCTACATCACAGCGGGGCCACGATTCTATCTGGCTGATTGTAGATCGTTTGACCAAAGTGGCTCATTTTCTGCCAGTGCGGACAGATTATACTATGGGTCAGTATGCTCAATTGTTCATTGCTGAGATTGTCAGATTACACGGGGTGCCCCTGAATATTGTGTCAGATAGAGACAAGATTTTTGTGTCACGTTTCTGGGAAAGCTTTCAGGAGGCTATGGGTACAGAGTTGAGACTGAGTTCAGCTTACCACCCACAGACAGATGGACAGACAGAGCGTATTAATCAGATGTTGGAAGATATGCTACGCATGTGTGTTCTCGATTTCGGAGGAGGTTGGGAGCCACACCTTCCACTGGTAGAGTTTGCTTATAATAACTCCTATCAGTTTACGATTGGCATGGCTCCATTTGAGGCTTTGTATGGCAGGCCTTGTCGTTCTCCAACTTGTTGGCTCGAGGTGGAGGACAACAAGTTGCTAGGACTAGAAGTGATTCAGGAGACCTCCGCGAGAATTGAGATAATCAGGAGTCGTATTCGGGTAGCCCAAGACAGGCAGAAGATCTACCCCGATGCGAAACGGTTCTTCCGGGAGTTTAATGTGGGAGATCAAGTGTTATTGCGTGTATCTCCTATGAAGGGAGTGATGAGGTTCGGGAAGAAGGGGAAATTGGTCCCGAGGTATGTGGGACCATTTCCCATCATCGAGAGGATCGGGCCGGTTGCATACAGGTTGGGATTGCCAGAACATTTACATCGCATCCACGATGTATTCCACATCTCGTCGTTGAGACGATATCTTCGGGATGATATGGCCCATACTCACATTGCGATAGATGAGATTGACTTACAGTCTGATAGCTCTTACGAGGAGAGACCAGTGGCTATTCTAGACTATAGTGAGAGGAGATTGAGGTCGAAAATAGTTCCACTTGTGCGAGTTCAGTGGGAGCATCATAATGTGGAGGAATCCACTTGGGAGCGTGAGGCAGATATACGCGAGAGATATCCAGAGTTATTTTTACCAGGTATGCCTTATTTTCTGAATTTCGGGACGAAATTCCGTTATTAGGGGGGAAGTATGTAATACCCCGTATTTTTATGCTATATTAATTTGGGGATTTATTAAATTTAATGAGAATGTTTATTTAATAAAAATCCAAAAATTAATTATGTTATAATTATTAACGTGTCGAGAGTTAGTAATTATGGGAAACTTGTTGGATATTACTAATGAGCATAGTGATATACTATATTGGTTATATTGAATGTTATAACGTGAATTAGATGACTATTTCGGAAATTTAAGTTGGGACGTGTCTGTATCACGTCGGGACTAATTTTGTTAATTAAAAAGTAAATATTTTATAAGTTATTCGTATGGTCGTTTTGAGTGCGCAAACGCGTCCGGAAGGGTCGAGATAGTCAGAAAAGTGTACCCGGGGGTTTAGTTTGGGTCTCGGGGTGTTTTTAGGCATAATTAGTGACTCGGGAGGGCATTTTGGTCATTTTACAAAATAGGGTAATTAAACCCACGAATTTTAGCAGCCTTTATCAGCTGGTTAGGCTAGCCATTTAGGGTTATAACATTCATAACCCTAGAACGGCCATTGGAGAGGAGAGGAGAGACCTTTCAAGGAGATTCAAGGCCGAAACACCACCGTTTGCACCACCGTCACCACCAACGCGTAGATCGCGAGGAGGAGAACGCAACCACACCATAATCAACAGGAAATCAGACTTCTGAAAATCCCAGGCAAGTGTTTAACTTGCGTATTTCGTTAGTGCAATGTTCATATTAGTTTAGGATTAATTAGGAATGTAATCCATGTAAGAAAACCCCAAATTTTGATAGGAAGTTGCATGTAGAGAAGATTAAAACCTATGCTGGAAACTTTTGATGATATAGATGTACTACCTACGAATTTTTGATGTTATATTAGGAAGAAATTCTAGAGAAAAACTGAATTGAATCATAGTTATGAAAACTTTAGGGTTCTTGATGATTAAATGAGATTTTGGGTTGTTTAACCATGTTTAATGATGATTACACGCATGTTGAACGTTAAAAACATCTGGAATTATGTTATTATGTTAGTAGTAGAATTTGTGGATCGATTAGTGTTGAAAAATATGGAATTTGATGAAGAATAGTGGTAGAACCCGTAACTGCAATTCTGCAGAATTTTTGCCCAGACCTGCTTGATCGATCGAGCATAGAGCATCGATCGATCGAAGGTTCGATTTATCGAGCCCCAAGCTTCGATCGATCGACCCCTCCTGGCAGACTCCTATTTCCCTTATTTAATTAGTTAAATTAAGTTTATCGTGAAATAATCTTTGGGCATCTTAAATAAAATGATTTGGGAGACATTGAGGACCAGTAGGGTATATGGATAAATGTTAGAACCTTTAATATTCAACGAGAATGATATTTATGGGATATTTACCCTAGGTTGTTAGATTTATAAATTTTAAAGGGTGAGGTGCGTAAGAGAGTTACGTTGGAATCTAATAAAGTCACTTACTGAAATTCAGATTTGTGAGGATGTAGCCCATGAGTGTTAGGTAATAAGTGAGAAAAGCCTTCGAGTTAACGTTAGGAATAAAACCTTATGCGAAATTCTTTAAATGTGAGATTAAGAATAAACGGTATAATTACGGGTGATGAGAAGAACCTATATTAATATGATAAAGTGGTATATTTATATGATTGTGTGTACATATATTATATACATGTGAAAATCATACCCACGCTACTTGCTATCCCTGAGGTTTCCGCGCTGGGACAAGTCTTATCTCGATGGGACCTTTATGGGGGATATTGACTTGTACCCTAGAAGATAGATGTCCTTGGTACAGGCTATCGATGTGATAGTTCAGACGGTCCTAAGAGACGCCGGTATGTGCCACCCTCTTAGAGACTTGGAATCTATGCTTCGCCTCAATATTGTTTGTGTATTTATGTTAATACAATTCGAGAGTGATTCCGAATGTATTCCCCTTAATATGAGTGATATGGGGCTTTGGATAGTGGAAGTATGCACGCACCATAATTTATTTCGGGGTGCTGTTATATATATATTATACGAGTAGTTAATATATATATATGAGATTATGATATTTGAAACTGTCTACTGAGATTTGATAAGTAGGACATGGTTGTTGACTCAAATTATTAAATACTTGTTTTGAAAAAGGTATAAGATGTCACTGTAAAACTTTATTGATTTTATAAAGTTAAAAATGGAAGATTGTGATTACTGTTTGGAACATTCTTTTAAAAATGGAGTCGTGAATTATAAATCTTGCGGGTAATCTAAGTTAAGTTTAATCTTTTAGAAAGACTAGTACGTTAAATGATAAGAAACCGTGAGGAAAGTTAGTGCGATAGGTGTGCACATTAGAAGAGAGGTGAGTATTTTCTCAAGAGAGTGACGTACTAATATGTTACTGCATTGGCCTGTATCAATTTAAATACTTGCTAAACGTATTTTAAAATCAAACACACTGTCGGGCTCTGACCCGTTTCTTTTCTCTCTCTCTTGTATATATATGTATATTTTCAGGTGCCCAGCCACAGGGGCGTCTTGCTTAGGATCCCTTGAGAGGAACGTGTTGCAGCTTAGGTGGGAGTTGCAGGTCACTTGAGTAGACGGCTTCTTTTATTGACTCCCCTTCTAGCACTCTCATTTATTGGGCATGTGTCGCCCTTTCCATTATTTCATTTGTTGTTGGGACATTTATATTTCAGTTATTTTCCAGTATTGTTCTATGGGATTTATTCAGGATGGATTTGTGATTTTAATTCCATATGTTGACATTCGATTTACGAATGGTTTATGTTATTTAGTTTATTGTGGTGTGATTCTTAATTGTAGAAATGTTGTTTTAATTAAATAAATCTTTTTCGTTAATTGAAATTTGGAAAGTTGTATGAAAATGTTTTTGACACTTAGCTTAATTATTTAGGGTGTTAAATTGGAAAATTTATTTTTATCGACAGTGATGCTGAGAATGAACCAATTGTTTACCTTGATTTAATTTAATAAAGGAGTGATCGCCCGGTATTTAATTAGGCGGGGTGTCACACTTTCAACATACGACAAGTCTCTTTATGGCTTTATCGACTCATAGAATGGAATATGTTTATGGCGGCAGTTGAGTTCTGGTAACCCGAGGACCACGTCTTTGGCTTCAGGTTGGACTAAATCTATTCGACTTATGAAGAGTTTTCTGCCATATAAGGGATAAATCCCAGCACTGCAGCAGCTATGCCTAAGTTTTCTCGGTCCCCTAGGGAACTGTTAGTGGGACTTCTCCACATTTCACCTTCAACAGCCAGGTCATCGGTTATAGCAGGAATGATTTCTCTTCCTTTGGTGTTGTGGTTTTAAAATTTTTATTAGTTACCAGGAAAATGCTAGTGGACCCCCAACTTGGAGCTATTGTTTCCTGGATGTCGTATCATCACAATCCTACTGCGGTGATATTAGCGGAGACTTTGAATGGTCTGGATGCCTGACGGGAAGGTCATCCAACTTTCTTAGGGGTAGCCCTGTAATGCTGATCATGTGGCTGTCAGAGAGGTTCCTTATGGTATCCTTTGTCAATGGGCCCAAATATCTTCTCACGCTATTTCATCAGTGTAGGCCTGGCCATCGAGAGCTGAAAAAACTGGTTTATAGAGCACGGGGCTCGAGGCTTGTGATGGACAATGCCTTGTTGGGGGAGCTGTTGTCCATTCTAGAACTCGAAGAATACCAGTATGTTCGGTTGGTAGGACTCCGATAGACCTCTTTCTACTTTCTTAAGCAATTTCTGTGCCAATTTGGTTGGGAACAGATTGTGCCACCGTGGACACTAGACTTATTTCCTGTGGAGGATATGACAGAGCGTTTGCGTATGCAGCTTGGATCTTTGTGGGAGAATCATTGACCATCGACCTGTCCATCCCAGTTTATTAGGAGAGTCTGGCATATCTCAGGGTATTACATGAAGTGGTTGTAGAGAAAGGTAGTTGCTAAGATGCTGGATGTGGAAGCTAGCAAAGATGGTGCACCATATCAGACACCATGGAGGGAGGTATTGTGATTTTCCCCAAGCTAGTTCGGGCTTATTATGGAGCCTCTGCAGTACTCTATTCAAGCAGGGAAAGTTCAGGGACCCCAAGATGTGGGTGATGATGGGGCTGGTTCTTCTGGCAGCTGCGGGTAGGATGTGTATAGCTTTTATAATGGGTGTGATTCTGTGTTTGAGAATAATTTGTGGGTTATTTTAGGTGAAGTGGGACTTATTTTTATTTGGTTTTAGGAAGGTAGGTGTAGGCTGACAAGGGAAGTTGTTGAACTCCCTATGCAAATGTAATCGTACCAAAATTTTGAATAATGAAATAAAGGATTTTTTTATCATCTAGTTGTGCCTCTTGATGAGTTTTGTATTTAAATTATCTATATCAATTGCTAAGTCATACATAATCCTTTTGTTCATGTATACATTAAAATGAACTGTCGTTCTCGGGGATAAGAAACGAATAGCATTTTGTGAGAAAGAAGGGAGTCGTGCTGATGTAAAGGGTATGAGTTGCCTACTTACCTCTGGGGGCTTTGAAAATTTTACGAAATTAATCTTTGAAAGCAAAAAGGATTTTTAGAGTCTCACTCCCCACATAGTTCTGAGTAGAGGTAAATGGAGAATTTTTTATTTTTTTAGAATAGAAGGGAGATGAGAAGAATCGTAGCACGCCGAAATTTCAGACTAGGGGTGGAATTTCTTGAGATGGTCCAGGTCAAATGGATGTGCCATCTCTTATTCATCAAGATCGGTGAGCATAGCGGTGTCGCCTGGCAGGATATTCTTCACAATGTAGGGGCCTCTCCAATTGGGCTTGAATTTACCTCTGAGGTCCCACATGGGCTCTATAATATCTACGAGGGCTAAGTCCCCTTCTCGAACACCGCAATTCTTGACTTTCTTATTGAATGATCGTGCTATACGGTGATGGTACCCTTGTATGTGATATAGAGCTTTCAGCCTCCTTTTATCCAAGAGTGATAACTCGTCAAGACAGCTCTGATGCCAATCTTCCTCGCTAATTTTTCTTTCTAGCACGATGCGTAGCAAAGGGATTTCCATCTCTACGAGTAAGAATGCTTCCATGCCATAGATTAAAGAGTAAGCGGTAGCCCCAGTAGAGATTCGAATTGAAGTGCGGTAGCCTCAGAGGGCGTAAGGGATCCTGTCAGCCCAATCTCAGTAACTCTCGATCATTTTACTATGATGTCTTTGAGGTTCTTATTGGCTCCTTCAACTGCTCTATGGGTTTGAGGTCGGTAGGGAGAAGATTTGCGTCTCTGAATCCCATACTCATCGACCACCTCTGTAACTTCTGCCTCGAAGTTTAACCCGTTGTCTGATACTAGCTCGTGCGGGACCCCATAACGACAGATGATATATTTTTAAATGAACTTGGCCACTTTCTTAGCATTCAGAACAGCATATGACTCGGCTTCGACCTATTTAGTGAAGTAATCAATGGAAACTAGGATGAATTAATGTGATTTGGATGCTTTCGGTGTAACCTTCCCTATTATGTCAATGCCACATGTGGAGAACGATCAGGGAGAAGTCATGTTATACAATTTTCGATGAGGCAAGTGTTATAGGTTAGAAAACTGCTAGCATTTGAGGCATCTTCGAACATAGGTTGTGCAATCTTGAACCATTGTAATCCAGTAGTAACCCTATCGGATGATCTTCTTGGCGAGCATATAGCCATTCATGTGGGGTCCGTATTCCCCATTATGGATTTTTTGGATCATATCTTTAATGTCAGCCGCTGTGATGCAGTGCAAATGGGTTCCATCGAAGTTTCTCTCAAATAGTGCTTTATCGAAAATAATATACTGGGCAGTCAGTCTGCGGAGGGTTGCTCGGTCTTTCTTAGCATAAGTTTAGGGGTACTTACCATGCTTAAGGAGGCGCCAAATATCATAGTACCAGTAGTTGGCTATCTCAAGATCGTCTTCTGTACTAAGATTAATGTGGTAGCAGTGGGTTAATTTATCTTATTTTTGGACAAGGAAAGGGGGCATGGTTATTCCTTCAGGCTTGTCAATCATAGAGGCTAAGGTAGCAAGGGCAGGCAGGTAGTGGAAGGTGATATCTTGGAATTGGGAAGCTAGATTTTCGAAGTGGACATAGAAAGGTAAGAGTTTTTCATCCTTAACTTTCAATCTCCTGTGTACTTGATCGATGATGAGGGTTGAATCCCCATAGACATCGAGGTATCTAATTCCTTTTTTTAGGGAAGCTTTAAGGCCTACCGTTCATGCCTCGTATTCATGCATGCTGTGCGTGTAAGGAAAACCTATCTTGATGGCAATGGGAGTGTGAGATTCATCATGGGCAATTAGGAGTATCCCAATGACATACCCTTTCTTGTTGGCAGTGCCGTCAAAGAATATTTTCCATCGAAGGTCTTCTTGGGATGTACAGAGGATATTCTCATCTGGAAATTTTGGAAATCCAAAGATCGGGTTCTTTCATAGGGTAGTCAGCAAGGTAATCATAGATGGCTCTTCCTTTCATGGCTTTATGTGTGGCAAACATGATACTAAACTCGGCTAAAAAATCAATCAATAGGATATTTGACTGGACAGGGCAAGCTTCTTGAGTAGGTAGTTGATGGGATCCATTTAGGATACCAGTTTGATGGAAAAGGCGAGCATATAATGCCGTAAATTTTGGGTGACCCAAACCAAGGCGACTCATGCTTTTTCTAGAGCTGTGTAGTTAACTTCGTACCCCACCAACTTAAGACTGGCATAATATATGTCTCTCTCTTTGCAAGTGTCTTCAAGGTATTGGGGTATCAATGCCCCCGTTGCGGTATCTTCCACGATTAAGTATAAGAGTACGGGAAGACCAGGCCGTGGTGGCATGGGTACCGGAGGTCGGGTGAGGAATTTCTTCATTTGGTCAATGGCTTCTTGACAAGCTTTATTCCAGACTTTGGTCGAATATTTTTGGAGGAGTTTGAAGATGGGCTCACATATGGAAGTCAACTAGCTGATGAACCGGCTGATATACGGTAATTTTTCTAAGGAATCCCCGGACTTCCTTCTCCATTCGGGGTGGTGGCATCTCGAGTATGGCTTTCAGCTTGGTAAGATCTATTTTAATCCCTTTTTCACTAACCATGAATCCTAAGAGTTTTCCTTTGGTAACGCCAAAGACACATTTCTGTGGGTTAAGTCGCATTTGATATTGTCGCAGTCGTTCGAAGAACTTCCAGAGAGCGAAAGCATGACCTTCCCTAATCTTAGACTTAATAATCATATCATCCACATAGACCTCGACTTCCTTGTGTATCAGATCGTGAAAGATGGTTGTGGCTGCCCTCTGGTAGGTAGCTCTTGTGTTTTTTAGACCAAATGGCATGACGGTGTAGCAAAAGGTTCCCCAAGGGGTAATGAATGTGGTTTTCTCTTGATGATATGGGTGCACCTTGATCTGATTATATCCAGTAAACCCATCAACGAATAACTTGAGAACATGACTGGTCGTATGATCCCCAATCACGTCGATATTATGTAGCGAGTTATCATCCTTTTGAGAGGCCTTGTTCAAGTCTCGGTAGTTGAAAAATATGCAAATCTTCTCTCCTGATTTTAACACGGGTATGATATTGGCTGGCCATGTGGGATATTCAATCACACGAATAAAACTCGCATTAAACTGTTTGACCACTTCTTTTGTTACTTTGAGCGACCATTCGGTGCGGAGCTTTCGCAGTTTCTGCTTGATCGATTTACATTCGGAAAGAGTAGGAATCTCATGTTGAGCTATCTCAGGGTCAATGCCAAATATGTCATCATAGGACCAAATGAATACATCCACAAATTCCTTAAATGATTCCTCGAGTTTCACGCGCTCATGCTCATTAAGGGTATCCCCTATCCTAATATTGCGTAGTTGGATACTAGAACCAAGATTAATAATAACAGTTTCATGTTCATTAACTTAAACGCGATTATGTTATTTATTATTAACCTTATTTAGATCAGTTAAGAATTATTCATTTGCAAAAGCATCATCATCAAGAGTTTGATTAGAATCTAGATAAATAATGTAAGGAAGAACAAGATACTCAATATTTATTCATTTCATTGATAGAAAAATAGCATTGAGAACCTCATCAAAGGAGGTTTAGATTACATCAGAGTGAGGAGGAACAACTAAAGAAGAAGAAAGGGGATAAACATCAGGGTTAGGTTGAATATCAGCAGGAGGCACATATGCGACATGCCAGCTGAGGAGAGGTGCATCAGTAGCTTTGATCAGGTGGGATGAATCCGATAACGTAGCCCCTGAGTGGATCATGTAGAGTGTTAGCCCCAGTTTCTGTAAATTGAATGAATCCTTAGAGTTATTTCCCTCGGAATCTCTGTTATCAACTATGGTCTTTTTCGTGAGCGGTTGCACTTGATGCTAGGAACCCTCGGCCCATTAGAAGTTGTCTTAGAAAAATATTTCCATTCCTGGTTTCATCTTCTTGTCCACACGATCATACCATGGTTTTAAAAATCCGCAAAAGGGTAAATCTTCACCCTCTCTGATGAATCTTTCATTTAAGGAATCTCTTAAGACAGTCTTGGCACTTTCTAGCCTTCTATTCAGTCTAGGCTGACGAATGATTCTGAGTTCTTCTTTCAATGGCTGATAGCCCATGACATATGGAGGAAAAGCCTTCTTTAACACAATGGCATCAAGTATCCCTTGTTGTCTTTGTCCCAGCTCCAGTCCAGGTATGAAGTGCATGTTCTTGGACATCTTAATTACATTGACGTTTCCATGAGGGTTATATTCTATACAAAACCTATCTTTAAAATCGTTCCCTGCTTGGAGTAAAAGTGGTTCAACTTGAAAAGTTAACAGAAGCATATCATTTATCATGTGTTGTACCTCTAGTACTGGATTATTAGTGCTTGCATTCTCGACATTGTCAACGTCACCCAAGATGGTGATGACCTGCCCATTGGCGAAAAATTTTAATTTTTGATGAAGGGAAGAAGATAACCCTTTGGTTCTATCAAGCCACGATCATCTGAGTAGCAGATTGAAACAAGTTGGTATATCGATGACTTAGAATTTGATAACCAAATTTATAAGGCCAACCCCTATTGCAAGATTTATGGATTCCATCACTTCTCAGCGGGTATTATCGTAGGCACGTACAGCGACAGAGGTTGGATCAAGGTCTCTTACTCTCAGTCCCATATAATTAAAGGTTCTTAACGGGTAGACATTCAGAGCTGATCCATTATTGACAAGAAAGAGAGAGCAGGACAATTTTTCCCATAACTTGGATGGAGATATTGAGAGCATAATTGTGGTCATAACTAATCTTGGGGATTTCTTCTTGAGAGAAGGAGAGGATTCTAGTAGAGATTAGAGATCCGATCAGATTCACTTCTTCTTCTAGGGTGGTAAAAGGAGGACTGTGTCACCTGTGAGTAACTTGATCAAGGCATTCCGGTGTAGCTAAAAAGACATAAAAAGTCCCCACAAAGTGATGTTATCTTGGGTTTTCTTTAACTGATCGAGGATCTTGCTCTCTTCGAGGGTTATTTCTGGCATAGCAATATTCTCAACACCCTTTCCTTTATCGCTTGCTAATGGTTGCAGGCTTGGTATTTGGTAATGCCTCCCTGACCTAGTCATATAGTTCATAGAAGAGGTGAAAAACTGAAACCATATTTCCTCATCAATCTCGAGTTATTCAGCCACCTTGTTTATTTCTCCTAAAATCTCCTAAAATGATATCATCCCACATATGCTGACTATCAAACTAGCCTTTCTGGACTCTGCTCTGAATTATTAAATTCGTCCCCAATCCGGTGGTAACGACATTATCTTTCCATGAAAATTTAATACACTTCGCAACTTTACTGGCTTCTTCGTATAAGTCCTCCCATTCAGTGGGTAGATGTAAAAGCGAAGGGACTAGATGCCCTTATAGTTTCAAAGCATTGAGTATCTCAGATATACTACAAATATCACCGGTCTATCAGAATAAATTCGCTATGATCTGGACCATATCATCTAAACTGAATTCGTCGATCGGTACCACCCAATTATCTGACTCTCGAGCTCATTTTTGAGCTTCTAAGAACAACACACTCAATATTTGATAGGCAATGGTAATCTGAGAGGGAAATTTCATCCCGAACTCTAGGAGTTGGTTCAATACTTCTGACAATTCCATATCTTTACCTCCAGAACAGGTGCGAACAGAGATGCATGATCTGGTAAGAAGTGATAGGGACTGATCGGCAAAGCTGATAGGGTGTAGGAGAAAGTATGGGCATGTTTAGGGAGTTTTAAGAGAGTATATAGGTATGATTGGTTGTTTGCTTGGTATGATCTGGGTAGATGGATCAAATTCTGGGTTTTCTTCTAGGAAGATGGCATTTGTATGATCCAATAGTGGATTGTGGGTAGTATTTGGTTTAGGATTGGCTGGTGGGGCGATGGCACCCCGATCAATCAGCTCTTGGATCATATTTCGGAAGTGGAAACACTGGTCGGTGGTATGACCGACAGTTTAGTGAAAGTCACAATGGGCATCTGGTTTGAAATTTGTTGGAAGTGGGTTTGGTAATGGATGAGGGTCTAATGGTTTCATAAGGTTTCGGCTCAAGAGGTCTTGATAAACTTTGGAGAGGAGAGCATGAAGCTCGATGTACTCCTTTCGAAATGGGTTAGGGTGACTTTTTGGTGCCCATGAAGTGGAAGTATGAGAGATGTTATTGATGGTTGAAGATGTGGTATTTACTGGCTTTTCAAACTTTCTGGGAGATAATTTTCCATATATTTTCTTTGGTTTAACTTCTATCTTGGAAAGACCTTCTTCGACCTTTACTCCTTCTCGGAGGGCTCGAAAATGAGGGTAGTACTGTCCTCCCATCGTCACTCGAACATGGGGTATGAAGTTCTTCTTCATAATGCTAACTTGCTCCTCTTTAAAAGGTCGGCTGGTCATGGTGGTTGCTTTCTCTCTCCACCTTGATATGAAGTTACTGACTGACCCCCCAGGATTCTTCTTGATCAACTCTAAATCACGGCGAATAGCCTCTAACTCTTCATTGTACTTATACTGTGACATGAATTCGCGAGAAACATCTTCCCAACTGCGGATTCTAGAATCCTCGAGAGATAGGAACCAACGGAGAGCATTATCCTTCAAGGTCTATTGGAACATTAGGGCCATTATTTCCTTGGAGTCCCCTAGAAGAGTCATGGATCAGTGATAGCGTCGGAGATGAACGATCGAGGGTCTGCTAACCACGAATTTCTCGATGTTGGGCAGCATCTTGAACTTTTTCCATAACCTTGCTTTAGGATAGGGAGATATGTGGGTGTAGTACATGTAGTTTCCAGAGTTTGACTTTGTCAAATTTCTTGGTCAATATCTTGAGGTCTTCCTTGACCATATTCAACTCTTCCTTCTTTGGATAAATGGTCACGGGTAAGCTAGCCCCTTGTTGGGCAAGATTCAGCATAAAAAGTTAGGCTTACGGTGTCCCATTAGCAGGAGGAACACGTGGAGCGTGCTGGTATTCCTCGGGAACCCAAATAGTCTCGGGTGCAGGCAAACCTATAGTGCGAGGGAAGAGGATCTCAGGCTCTTCAGTGATAGGAACCCAGTTTTGTTGCATCTCATGAACCTCGGTTTGAAGGTTGTCAATCTTGGCAGTAAGTTGGGTTAGGACCTTCATCAAATATGGCTGCACATTTGGCATCTAGTCTGTGTTCTCCATGAAGGGCGAATGAATTCCGAACTCGGAGGAAGTGAGGGGACTAATGGATCTTTGGGGCAGTTCTAGTGAAGATCGAAGCCAATATGGAGACAAGCCAAGGGTATGCGATCGACCTGAGGAGAAAAAAATGGGATTTATTTTTTTATTTTTATTTTTTGAAAAGAGAGAGGGAAAGTTGTTATTTTTTAGAAAAGGAAGGAAACTATTTTTTTGACATTTTTGGAAAAGATGAGGATAAAATATTTTCGGGTAAAGCGAGGAAAATATTTTTGGTATAAGGAAGGAAAATTATTTTTGAACGCTTTTGGAATTGAAAGAAGGAAAAAACAAGAGATGAAGATATCTCCTTTAGTATTTCCAGTTTTCGGGTTTAATGGGGATATTAAATTGTATGTCATTTCTTTTGAGTTTGGGTAGCATAATTCGGATAGTTTTTTATATATGTATTGGCATAGACATAGGGGGATATTAGTAAGGACATGTTTTTATAAATGTCCACTTAGAATCAAAGAAGTTTCTGTGTGTCCTAGATTATAGTTAGTATGTCTGATACCGCTTCATTCGGCACGTCACCACATTCATCCATGACGGCCTCGATCTTGATCCGAAGTTATCACGCTCCCACTATCTTCATACATGCGTAGTGCATCATCACTGAGCATCGCGCAACGTGCCTCTTCAACATTCCACATTCCCACTACTCCACTCGCATTAATGCTAAGATAATTAATTTGGAGTTTTTAATGATTACATAATTATTTGAAAATTTTAAAAAAATATTTTTTAAGGATTTAAAAAGTTTTACTTCGAATGGTGAATTTTTTCTAAGAGTTGAGGCGAAAGAAAATTGATGCTGGCGTCATTCGAGCGAGATATGCCAGTCGTTCGAGCGACATTGGTATCTCGCGCGAAGTCGTTTAAGTGACACGTCAGATCTTTCTAGCGACATCTTAATTTCGTTTGAGCGACGCGCTGCCTCAATTTCTGTATTTATAGCAGTGTTCATCATTCACATTTTTCAAGGGTCTCAGCATGATTATTATTATGTTTATTGGGTTCTCACTTATTAGGTTTACCTAAATGCAAAAAGAAATGTCGGACGGAACACGAGCCTGAAAAATTTGGGTTTGAAAAATTTGTAAAAACTATGGCTGGACTTGTTACCAAGCTCATGGGCAGGGTCCTGTTTTAAAAATTGCGCAAAAATTTGGGTGGCATGCCAACCTGGCATTTCAGCAGAGTTTCGAGTTGAAACCGACAAACTAAATATGAGTGCCCTAGGTTTGACACTTATATGCGAGTATGCAGTTATTGGGTTAATTGGAAGGTATTCTCGCTTTAACATTTCCACGATATACGTCTTGCTTTTGAGGGCAATCGGTACATATGGACAAACCATTTGATATACTTTAGTGTACGTGAATTGCCTCACTACATACCTCGCGGGGACAGTACGTGTGAGAGCGAATTCGATATGCTTGATGTACGTGAACGAGTTCCCTGAAATATACCTCCCGTCATGACTTCGGTCAAGTGGTACGATACGTGAGGAACCGTTCGATATATGTCGAAGGTACTTTGCCAATGAAGGTGAGAGTCATATCGCTTAGGCTAACTGCGCCCTGTCGGACCAGTACCCATCACGAAGTGACCCCCCAGTTACGGGATAAAATTTGGTCAATAGCAATGCTCTTTAGTGATGTAGTGTGCAATATGCATGATTCTTGATTAATATCTTATGGAGAGAGTATCTTAATTGATGAGCATCATGCCAAGCAGGGGATAATGTACAAGTATATAAAAAAATAAATTTGTACTAAGCATAGTGATGAGTGCATTATTTTGTATAAAATATTCCCAAATCTATGCCTTGTTATGCCATTTGTATCATAAATGATTAGCTTTTAGAGTCATATTCGTAAAATAAAAGAAAAATGCAAGTTTGAATAAAATTCGAGTTAAAAATAAAATTTTAGTAACCTGAAGGGGTGAAATCATAATTTTCTAAACTTTATGAGACGAAAAATAATTTTTAAATGTTTATCTAGGCAAAATAAAGTTCTCTCTGAAACTTGGTTGAATTCTGAATGAAAAAGAGCATTTTTTTAATTTCGGGGTGCTAAAATGCAAAGAGAGGTAATTCTGTAATTTTTTTAAATATTTATGCCCCAAATTTTGAATTAATTATTTTTATTTTATATTTTTATAGGTTCCCTGAAAATTCGGACAACAAAGGAGTCGATGTGCAAAAATTGCTAGAATATGTCGCAACGCGACATGACACGATTGACACAACAGTACTAAATATTTTTTATAAAATCGCTCGAGTGTCCGTTGAGATAATTATCTCCAACTCTTCCCAAGACTCCAAGAGATAATTATCAGCTCAGCTATAACCAATCAAACAGAGTTTCACTCCAACCCTAATGCATCACCCTAACCCGATAAATAGGATCCTTAGGCTCATTATTTTGGGAGAAAAAAATTAGAGATAGTTTTTTGTTCCTTTATTTTGAGAGTTTTATTTATATTTGAGGGCCAAGAATTTTATCTTTGTGGGAGGAGTTTTGTCAAGAGTATTTGTGAGACACAATATTTGTAAGTTCGTTTTATTAATGAAAATTAGTATTCGTTATTGCAATTTTATTATGTCCGCAATTATGTTAGATTAATTTCTTTACTAGGATTAGGTGAAATTTATCATGTTTGGCTAGTATTTTGTATGATTTAAATTCGTCTTTGTTCCCAATATGTTCTAAAGGTTTTAAAAATTCGGTACTCAATTAAAAAGACACGAGAGTGTGTTTTAAACCTTCGGATTTGTTTGAAAAAATCATATTTTTATTTTTTTAGTGTGAGTACTTTTTGATGGATTATGCTTGCACTCGATTGTTTTGATAGTCCATGCTTAAAGACTATACTTTAAAATTTAAAAGTGAGCTTTTTAAGGGAATATGGATTTTAGCCGTCTAAATTTAGAGACTTAAAATTTTAGTGTGAACTTTAACCGTATTATTTTTCGTATTAAATGCTACGAGAGTCGGTTTAATTTGAGTTATAAAATTGAGAATGTTGAGTTTAAATTATTGCATAATATTAGTTAAACGTGATAAATGGATCCAACGTTCTAATTTTCACACTCACTTGATTATATCTCTCGTAGTCACATTTTTTTATTTGTGTTAACTTAGTTTAATATTACATCTCATCTCTAAGCCCATTTGGTCTAATTGGACGGTCACAATTATTTTGAACGAAAAAATTAACAAATCTCTATGGGTTCGACTCGTATTTACACTCGCAATTCTATAGTAGCCCGTGCACTTACGGTATTTTATAAAATTGACAACAAGTTTTTGGCAGCGTTGCCGAGGATTTGTTCGATTATTTTTAAAAGAAGTTGTGACTTTCGGACTAGTTTTTTTTACTTCTCCGATTTTTGTTAGTAAAAGTTTCATAAAAAAATCTAAAATAAAAACAATATCTGCAACTAATATTACTGTTTTTTTAGCTAGTAAAAAAAAAGTCAGATTTAATCTTTCTTTAGTAAATAGTACATTTAGCACTAGTATAACACAAAAATACATAAAAAGTGAAAAAACTTGAAAAACAAATCCGATTTTTCTATAAGTAGACCCTAAAAAAATTACAAAAAAAAATTACAAAAATTAAACAAATAAAAAAAATTATTCTTAGTAGTAATTCTGTTTTTTCCAAATTATATATATATATAAAATTGCTTCATAAGTGTGCTTTTTTTTGTGAATTAATTACACCACTAGTGTGTGTGTCGTGTTGTTTTCTTTTCTTTTCTTTAATTGTTTTTTGTGTGTCGCACTTTACGTTTGGTGTAGTTTCTTTTTTTTTTTCCAAAAGCACATTAAAAAAGGAGAAAAAAAAGTGAAGAAAAAATCGAAAAAGTGTTCAACGGTGCGCGAACGTGAAAAAAAAATTGTGTAATCTTACCACGAGCACAAGGAACTCTCGGAAACGACTGAAACGTAGGCAGCGTTTTCCTCCAGTTGATGTCAACTTAAACTTCGGCGCGGTGTAAACTAGTGACTATAAAAAGTTGACGCCGAAGGTACATTTTTGTGTGCTCCTAAGTGGTTTAATTTTTCATTTAATTTAGCACGTTGCATAAATTGACTTAAGGGCAAAATCCGTGTGAAAGATAAAGTGAGGATTTCATTACCCTTCCATGGCCCGAAAATCATTAAATAACCAAGCATTTGCTTATCCCGAGCCATCACATTTAATTTAAAATCAAGTAGGCATTGGCCTTAAGATATCACATAGCTCACATGAAACCTCTTAACGAGGCTAGAATTAAAATCTACCCCAACGCGAACTTGTCAAATCAATCTCATTTCTCATTGTCTAGGATTGGTGATTTTTAATATGTCTTAGTACCAACCGCCAACCTAGAGGAAAAAATGGGATTTGAGGCGATAAATGTAGTCGTTCGTCTTTTAAATTCTCCCTTGTCAAAGAGTAGGAGCTATCTAATTAAGGAGATTAATTCGGAGACCCCTGATGTCGTCTATTAATCTCGAGAAATCTAGATTTTAAAATTGAAATTCCCCTCACCTAAATTAGATAATTCAAATTGCTTATTGTTAGATATTAATTACGTGGTGTGAGTCAAATAATTTTTTTTTATTTTCTTCACATAAAAAATGGGTAAAAAAAATTAAAAAGAAAAAAAAAATCGAGTGAGCTTAGTCTATGCGAAGTTGGTTTCGAGATCATACCGGTCGTTTGTCGAGCATTTCTGATACTTATGTTGGTAGGTTTTTTATATTCACCAAGATGGGAGACGAGTTAGCACCACGTGCGCTTAAAGATTACCGTCATCCGACTAGGTCTAGTCAGCCTTCGTGCATACGTCTACCCGATCACACTGCGAATAATTTCATATTCCATCATGGAACAATCCAAATGTTGCCTGTGTTTCGAGGTACCAACAAAGAGGATTCCTACTTTCATATTCAGGAATTCGAGGAGATATGTGGGACCATTAAGTATCAACAACTCACCGATGAGATTGTCAAACTTAAATTTTTCTAGTTTTCGTTGAAAGACAAAGCCAAGAGTTGGTTTAACTCGTTAACACTCGAATCCATCACCAGTTGGAACTAAATGAGTGTCACCTTCCTGTAAAAATTATTTCTCAACCAAAAGACGGCATCGATACGTTACGCCATCAACACATTTAGCCAAAAGGAGGGAAAAGCCTTATGGATGTATTTAGAGAGATTCAAGGACTTGCTATTGCAATGTCTGTACCATGGGATTGAGATTGGACGCCGAGTACAAATTTTGTATGAGGGGTTCGATTGTAATACTCGAACCATGCTCGAGTCACTCTGTAACAGTGATTTTACTGAGAAAAGTGAGGTCGACGCGTGGATGTTCCTAGAAGCCATAGTGAAAAAGTACCAGCGATGGTCACCCAATAGAGAATCTAGGTCCACCACGTCCAATGAGGGTTTCGCTCACCAAGTCGAATAAAGTTATGATTTAAATGTCAAAGTGGCCACATTAGCCCGACGTTTAGAAGCTTTAGAGACGAGCAAGGAGGCCAATCGAGCCGCACCTGCGGTCGTACAACATGTAGGTTTCCTTATGTGTATACTTTGCGACACATTCGACCACTTAGTCAAAAATTATCCCACCCTTTCGACCCACAAGGGACTTACCGATAAAGCTAATGCCCTTTACCAAAATAAGCCAAAGTATGACCCGTATTCCAATGCGTAAAATTTGGGAGGTGGGACTATCCCAATTTTTCATGGTCTAAGGGTCAATACCAAGAAAGTGGAGGCCAATATTTTGGTAATCCACCTCCGTGTTTCCAAAATAATGCCCCCCCAAACCATCGTATCCTTCATCCCAAAAAATCTAAGCTTTAGAGGATACGATGAATTTGCTTGCTCAAAGTACCCTCCAATTTCAACAGTCAACTTAAAGTGTCCTCCAATCCACCCAACAGAGCTTGCACGCGAACACTCAATCCATAGCCAAACTCAAGGTTCAAGTGAGCCAACTCTCAAACGTGTTGAGTGAGAGGAACAAAAGGAACATCCCCGAGTCAACCTAAGCCCAATCCTAAAGGTAATATACCTAAAGGTCAATATTTTGTGAAAGATAACGTCGATTCATCACAAACCCAAGAGGATGTCAAAGCCATCATCACGCTTATGTCCGATAAGGAAGTAGAGAAAAAAGTTTCACCACCCTCCGAGAGTGAATCCGAGAAACGTAAGGGGAAGGAATATCCACTCGTGGCTCAAACTTCCTCCCCGCCTTCATCTTTCGATCCATCTGTAGAGACCTATGTTCCAAAAGCTCCATTTCCCCAATGATTGATGCCCCAAAAGAAAAAGGCGCAAGTTAATAAGATCTTAGAAGTGTTCAAGCAAGTACATATCAATATCCCACTGCTTGACGCTATACAACAAGTCCCATCATATGTTAGATTTTTGAAGAACCTTTGTACCTTTAAGAGAAACACCAATGTGCCCAAGAAATCTTTTCTCGCCGAGCAAGCTAGCTCGATTATTTTGTATAGAACTCTCGTCAAGTACAAGGATCCCGGGACGCCGATGATCTATATTAGGATATAGGAGCATCACTTTGAGAAATCTCTTTTAGATTTAGGAGCTAGCGTAAACCTTCTTTCGTACACCGTGTACGAGAAACTAGGTTTGGGGGAGTTAAATCCCACTTAGATGACCTTGTCCTTAGCCGACTGATCTATTAAGGTGCCTAAAGGTATTGTAGAGGATGTCTTAATTAAAGTGGGTGATTTTATCTTTTCGGTAGAATTTTTGGTCTTAGACACACAACACCTACTAAACTCATCCACACAAATCCCGATCATCCTCGATCGACCCTTTTTTTACACCTCCGACGCTGTCATTCGATGTCATAGTGGGCAACTGAACCTTTCGTTTGGGAACATGACAATGGATTTAAATGAGTTTAATTTAGAAAATTCATCATCTGATGAGGCAGAGAATGAAGTCAAGTACGTGCAATAAGTGAACGATGTCACTACCCCACAAGATAGTGACATAATCGATCTGCGTGCTTGGCCACCTGATCTGTCTCTAGATATGAGTCTTGAAGATTTTGAGAAAGAATGCGGTCCAATTGATGAGTATCTTACTATTGAAGTTCAATATTTATTGGATTCTTTTTGTCATTTAGATGAGAGAGACTGGGAATATAGGATCTATCAATTCATACTCTGTAAACGTGAACTCGATCCTTTTGAGAGTATGCTGACGCGCGAGGTTTAATCTATTAGTGATGAGATTGAAATAATCATTTTAGCGTTTCCACTTGGTGGCACATGTTTTGTCATGAATATTGTCCTATTCCACCATGTCCACCTGTATCATTTGAGTTTTTGGATGAGATAGAGGACATGAGTAAAGGATCGTCAGATTTAGAGCCCGACTTATTCATTCTTGAGTTTGAGGGAAACCTAGGATTAGCGTGTCATTCAGAATTTCATTATGATAGTCTCTGTGAGGCTGACCATCTCTATTATAATGTGATTACGCAACTCGTTAATTTCACTCACCATATTCATTATGTGTCTTCATCTGTATACTTTGTCGATTGGGTTGACTCTCAATCGTTCAGGCTTCTGATTTATGATGAAAGGAATGTCAGAATGGTTGGAAGTTGGTAATGCGAGTGGAAATTCATGGGTAATATTGTTCTTCTACGTCTGGTCTTTATTTGCTTTGTCCATATATCTAGTTTGAGCATACATTGAGGACAATGTAAAATTTAGGTTTGGGGGTAAGGATGGTATTTTTTTCTTTTAAAGAATGAACAAAAAACAATCTAAATTTTTTTTAAAAAATCCAAAAAGATTTTCAATATAATTGAGTTTTGAAACGATTTCTTAATATAGATTAATTCATGGATCTCTCAACTTATGAAATTTTTTACTCAACAGCCATATAATATGATCGAAAATGAATATTGAGGCAAAAGTTAATATACTTAACGAATAAATGTGGAGATTTTAATCCAGTGAGATTTTGTACTATTCATCATTTTCGAGAGATTTAAATCAATCTGATTTAAAATAAATCAAACTTTACTTCAGTGATAAATTCGTTGATGATCTCAAATTCTTTGTTTTGTTCGATTACTGAAAACAAAACGTCGAAATGTGAATCTTAAAGCACTATAAGTCTTAGTAAGTCGTCTTGAGACACAAATCAACGTAACGAAACTTGAGAAATGAGATTAGGCCATCGTTTGAAACCCCAAAATTAAGCCTAACTCCATAATTTTTACATTATTCAGTTGCAAGCCCATTTAAGCCAAAAATAAAATAAACCTTTTGTTGAAAACCCGTTATCCTATTGGACTCCAAGTGAGAGTTTAAAGCCCATAAAAAGAACCAGGCCCATTTTCTGAGAATACAAGGGTAAAAGTATGGTAGAAAAAATGCCATAAATGAAAAAAAAAAGTTTGCAAAAGAATGATGTGGGAAAAGAAAAGAATGAAAAACAGGAAAGAAAGAAGAAAAAAAGGAGTACATGAAAAAAATGGAGGTTAGAAGAAAATATGCCTAAAAGTCAAACTACTGAAAAACCTCTATATTCTCAGAAGTTTTGAACTCCAAAAGCCATTCTTTCTACCCAAAATCTGAGCCAACAATACAACCAAAGAAAGTCCTAATCGATCTCAAGTGAAGTTAGTTATAGCGTGGAGAGAAGATGCAATATTTTCAAACAGTAATCGATTTTCCTTTCATGAGATCATATTCATCCATTATAAAAAAAAAAGTTCGTTTTTGATTATGTATATGTAAATTTTGTTCACTTAAGTTTACTCTTTTATTCACATATACCGAGAGAAAATAACCCATGTCCAAGTGTTCGGTTGTGAGTACATACCGTGAGATTTTGAAATCAAGATGAACTTTTAAAGAAGAAATGTAACGATCAAATCTTTAGAAATAGATGGTTATATTGGCTATGCGCACACACACACGATAAGTTGAGAGTGAAAAGTGAAGTTCTACTATATTTATGAAGTTTGCATTCAAACTTGGTTATATTACTTTTGAATCATTTGTATTGAGTCATGATTTTGAATTTTGTAGGTATATTCACTGCAAACTCACACGAGACAAAATTCATTCGCTAGGGTAACCTAGGGGTTTAACGGCAGGTTGCACATGGTAAGTGCAATCGTGATTCCTACGAAAGTGAGTTAGATTTTAAAATTTTGATTTTTGCTCGAGGACTAGCAAAATTTAGGTTTAGGAGTGTTTGATGAGTGCATTATTTTGTATAAATTATGCCAAAATCTAGGCTTTGTTAGGCCCCTGATATCATAAATAAAGAGCTTTTAGAGTTATTTTCGTAAAATAAAAGAAAAATGCAAGTTTGAATAAAATTCGAGTTAAAAATATAATTTTAGTAACTTGAAGGGGTGAAATCATAATTTTCCAAACTTTATGATCCTAAAAATAATTTTTAAATGTTTAACTAGACAAAATAAAGTTCTCTCTGAAATTTGGTTGAATTTTGAATTAAAACGAGTAATTTTTTAATTTCGGGAGGCTAAAATGCAAAGAGAGGTAATTCTGTAATTTTTAAAATATTTATGACCCTAAATTTAAATTAATTATTTTTATTTTATATTTTTATAGGTTCCCGAAAATTTGGACAACAAAGGAGTCGTTGTGCAAAAATTGCTAGGATATGTCGCAACGAGACACGACATGACACGATTGACACAGCAGTACTAAATCTATATAACTATATAAAAACTATAGACCCAAATCATCTAAGGTCACCACGTGGAAACTTAATCAAATGATCAGTATTCTCTCTCCTCAAAAGCTTGACAAGTGGCATTCAACTTAATTAATGATCAGTATTCTCTCTCCTCTAAAACTTGACAAGTGGCATTTCATAAATGAAATTGTTGCCTGCATTAACACCAAAACGTCCCTATACCTTTGTATCTTTATGCATTACCCATTTCCAAGGCAATTGATCGTCTCTTGGGTTTTGATATTTGGGTTGTTGCACTGTATTTGTGTTGGTATTATTTATGAGAGAGAGAAGAAAAAAAAAGGTTGGATTCAGTGTACTGTTAAATTTAGTCAAGTGGGGCTGCTAACATGCATGTTTATTGTTTTGAAGAATGATAGAGGGTTGTTTCCCAATGTTCTTTTTCCCTATACTCTTTTTTTATCACATTCAATATGATTTTATATATTATTTGTATTCTTTGTTTCTCAAATCTTCACTTGGTATCAGACAAATTGTAAGCCAACGCCATTATGGTAAATGAAAAAATACCAGCCCAATCAATTCTTCATCAAGTACTACAATAACCACAAACAACAATAATGGTAACTCACCATTTGGAAATGATCTAAGCACAAATTTCTTAATGGTAAGAAATACCTGCTCAACCACGTATTATTATTTTTTTCCTTTCATGTTATACATAACACTGCAGGAAAAATTGGTAAATTTCATTATTGTAGATTTAAAATTCCTGTAATTTGGTGCAGTGGGAACTTCTCCATCCCACTACCTATTTTTCCAGATCTCCCACTATGAGTTATAACCGATCATTTTGTTCCCATTAAGGAAACCGGGTCAGATATGAGATTCACATCAAAGGGCGACATCATTCACCTGATAGTTCCTCGCCTTCAAATAGTGACACCATATCTAGAGGACGTTCAATCCATCATTTTTTCCCAGTTGTCGCAATCACCATCATAATATGCCTTCTCAAGATTCAACGACCAAGAATTGTACCTCATAATTGACTAATTTATATGGGGAACGTTTGTAAGAGCGTAATGGGGAGACCAATGGTTTGCTTATGAGAATGTCAGTTTAAAGAGACAATTGAGAGGGCGGTCACATGGTCATGGATCCAACTCTCATGGGTTGAACCATTATCAGAGAAAAAGAGTTTGTGCCCAGAATTTGATAAGAGTACTAAGTATCGTCAACTGTGTTGTATACCACAAGCCTGTGATGAGTCCTATATTATACCATTAAAATTATATATATATATATACTAAATCATGTTTTTTTTCTGTTTTCACGAATACTTTTTTTGTATTATTATCTTTTTTTAATAAACATAAAGAGTTATTATTGGGAATATCTTTCAAGAGGTGGGAATATTTTTTAGTTCACAATATTCTTTTAATGAGTTTCCTATTTTCATTCATTGTGATTTGTTAAAAGTCATGCTCCCATTTCAGTGTGTTTATAATTATGTGATCTATTAGCTTCTATTTTTTATTTATAGTCTAATTTTTTTCGATTAGAATCTTTTTTATTTTTATATCCATCTTGACTTATGTTGGCATAATTTTTTTTTCAGGAATTCGTTTCAATCCTTATTATTGTGAACTAAAAAATGGAAAAGTGAAATCATATGTTGGCATTACCAATATAACCATTTTTCAGGAATAATACACAATTTTTTTTTCAGGAATTCGTTTCAATCCTTTTTTCGACATCTCGGTTTAAAGGTAATCTATGTATTATTCATGTCTCATGCGAAATCATATATGAAATGGAAAAGTGATTGCATAAATTTCTCAAAACATAATTTATACTTATATTGAGAAATTCCTTTTTTGTATGATTTATGGTTTGTATGTCTTTTAAAGCAAAACAAGTTGTCTAATCTTAATATTATAAATACAACCTATACGACAAAATGTAAAGGAAGAAAAAAGGTGCACTCAATAGAAAGATATTTTATTTTTTGGTTGGTTGTTTTCATCTTTGGTATACACATATTATAATTACCAATACCCCGACGCTTGAAATTTTTTCCTCGATTTTTATTGAACATTTCAACTTAATTTAAAAAAAATACGTCAATCATATGGCTTTTAATATTAATTTAAAATTCTATCTCCTTTCATTTCGTGAAATATAATATGTGAAAAAAGACAAAATAATAAAATAATAAAGTTTTCCAAAATTCGGCCACGCATCGCGTGGCCTTCATGTTAGTATTTTTATAAAATCGCTCGAGTGTCCGTTGAGATAATTATCTCCTACTCTTCCCAAGACTCCAAGAGATAATTATCATCTCAGCTATAACCAATCAAAGAGAGTTTCACTCCAACCCTAATGCCTCACCCTAACCCTATAAATATGATCCTTGGGCTCGTTATCTTGGGAGAAAAAAATTAGAGAATGTTTTGAGAGATAGTTTTGTGTTCCTTTATTTTGAGAGTTTTATTTATATTTGAGGGCCAAGAATTGTATCTTTGTGGGAGGAGTTTTATCAAGAGTATTTTTGAGACACAATATTTGTAAGTTTATTTTATTAATGAAAATTAGTATTCGTTCTTGCAATTTTATTATGTCCTCAATTATGCTAGCTTAATTTCTTTACTAGGACTAGGTGAAATTTATCATGTTTGGCTAATGTTTTATGTGATTTAAATTCCTCTTTGTTATCAATATGTGCTAAAGGTTTTAAAAATTTTGGTAGTCAATTAAAATGACACGAGAGTGTATTTTAAACCTTCAGCTTTGTTTGAAAAAAAATCATATTTTTATTTTTTTAGTGTGAGTACTTTTTGATGGATTATGCTTGCACTCGATTGTTTTGATAGTCCATGCTTAAAGACTATACTTTAAAATTTAAAAGTGAGCTTTTTAAGGGAATAGGGATTTTAGACGTCTAAATTTAGAGACGTAAAATTTTAAGGTGAACTTTAACCGTGTTATCTTCCAAGTTAAATGCGATGAGAGTCGGTTTAATTTGAGTTATAAAATTGGGAATGGCGAGTTTAAATTATTGCATAATAATAGTTAAACGTGATAAATGGATCCAACGTTCTAGTTTTCACACTTACTTGATTATATCTCTTGCAGTGACATTTTTCTTATTTGTGTTGGCTTTGTTTAATATTACATCTCATCTCTAAACCCATTTCGTCTAGTTGGACAGTCACAATTATTTTGAACGAAAAGATTAACAAATCTTTGTGGGTTCGACCCGTACTTACACTCGCTATTCTACAATATCCTGTGCACTTGCGGTATTTTACAAAATTGACCACACATGGATTATGTGAGAGTGAGTGATGTGTAGCTATCTACAAATGAGTGTGTGGTAGTGAACCTAAGCATGGATCAACTACAAGTGGTGTGTTATAAGTGTAAGTGAGCATGGATATATACAAGTGTGATATGTGGAGGTGTGTGTTAATGACACCTAAGCATGGATTTCTAAGTGGTGTGTGCAATATAGGAATGTAATTGATCCTAGGGGCATGCGGTGTGAAGTATACATGGAGAATTTCTATAAGTGTGTGTGTGAGTAGTGATACAAGCATGAGGTATATATGTGCAAAAAATAATAGAGGAGAGAAAATGGTGCATATACGCTCACAAGAAAACAAAACACCCATGCAAACAGAGTCAGTCCCTCTTATGGAAAAAAATCCCCAGTGGAGTCACCACTATGGCCATCCCGATCGAGATCGCGCGCCTCGGGCAGGGATTCAAAAGGTCTCGCTAGCCTATTTTTCAGAAAATACCCATTTTGCACAAAACAGGCAAAAGAACATGTTGCCGCCTCGCAAGAGTGGCATCGAAGACAAACTGCTGAATACAAAACCAATAGTTCGAAGATTTGGAGGGTAAGTTATGGAATGGGAAGGTGTTAGACACCCAGCCCGCCCTTTCGGTCTCTCATGGGCTTGTGTTATTATTTTTCCTTATTTCTTCGTGAAGTGTGTGTGTGTGTGTGTGTGTGTGTGTGTGTGTGTATAATGGAGATCGAAAATGTTCAACTCATACCATAGGAAAGGTAGAGTAAGGTTATCCATAGGAATGTTCCCAAAATACATATAGAAAATATGATTTATGCGTTTATCACAATATTAATCGTTATTATAAAACGATAATATGTATTGGATGAAACTCTAACAAACATAATATGTATATTAATGCAAGAATATGATAAATATGAAAATAAGGAATTTTGAAAAATCGAAAAATTGGACTCGAGTCTCGGGTTTTAATCTTAAACGCCTACATAGCCTATAAAGGCATCAAAGTCCACGTCGTTCGATTGCGACATGGTGGTGGGGTTTATCCCATAGATCCGAACGGGATTTTATTATATGTGTGTGCATATGTGGAAAAATAGGTTTTAGTTTTGAAAAAGTGTGATGGATAATCCCGTTCAAAATTTACGGGTGTAACCCTCTTTTTGTTTATTTCGGGTTTTTTTATAGAAAATAAAGTATGTGAAATATACTAATAAAAATGTGGATATTAATGTGTATGAACTAAAGTAAGAACTAGATTATGTATCTAATGAGATTTATGCAAAAATAAGGATTTTAAAGAGGAAAGGAATGGATTGGACCTTCTTTGAAGCTTGATCTTTGATCTTGGATGAACTCCCTTAAATGTGAGATGAATGTTGGATGAGAGATAATGAGATTTGCTAA
Source organism: Sambucus nigra (assembly GCA_949130495.1). NCBI lineage: Eukaryota > Viridiplantae > Streptophyta > Magnoliopsida > Dipsacales > Adoxaceae > Sambucus > Sambucus nigra. Next base: position 385,915,888 of record OX422217.1, read on the forward strand.
ATTGGGTATGAAAAGGATAGGAATATAAGCTTGAATGGAACTTCACATGGAGCAACTTCGCTAATTTCGAGAGAATGTTACTGAGATCATTGATGCTGATGGGTCTCTGATCTTGGTGTACTTGGTAGTTAGGCCATTATCTCATTTTTTAGGGTTAGGGGATTGCCGATCGGCATAGCCCTAGTTCTGCCTATCAGTAGGTGACCCTAGACGCACTGCCGATAGGCAGGGAACTGGACATGCCAATTGGCAGTCTCGTGCAGATTTTTTTAGAAAAATGGTCGTAGAACGTAATCTGTTCATCTGAATCATGCACGGGGGATACCATTAGAAAGTTACTTCAGAAAACTTCAAGGGTCCCTTGGAGCTCTCCCGGGTCCGAGAGTTGACTTTAGGTCAAATATGGCTCGAAAGCGCACCTCGATTCTTTAGACGGCAGATCGCCAGACGAAAACGGATCGTTCTTTCGCATGGTAAGTCAGAATTGAGTACGAGGTGGACCTTTGGAAAGGTTAGGAGATGTATTTAGACATTCCGAAGAGTTTTGCTCAGTTCGAAAAGTTGGCCTTGGTGAACTAGGGCTCAAAAGCACCCGATGACCTCTCAAAATAAAATGGATCGTTCGTTTGCACCGTAAGTCATAATCGCGCATGGGATGGACTATTGGAAAGGGTATTTAGTGACCTTTGTAGATTCATTAAGTCTCGTTCAAGCTGAAGAGTTTACTTTGGTCAAACGGAGCTCGAGAGTGCCTAGTGGCCTCCGAATCAATTTTTAGGGGAAATCTGATCGTTCGTCCGAATAGTTATGCTGTGTCGCACAAGGGGCAGACTGTTGGAAAGGGGTTTCAGTACCCTTCGAAGTCTCAAAGAGATTTCACTCTGACAATGGAGTTGATCGGAGTAAAGTAGGGCCCGGGAGCGCCCGATGGCCTCTATATCAATACTCGGAGTGCGACCTATGATTTATAGTGAAATGAGGAGGTGCTAGGAACCTAAGGAGAGACTTAGGGGGTACTAGAATGTGGTGTCTACACATATCCTTCCAAGTAGGGGGCATATTGAGTGCATGCTTTCCCTTCGGATCCTTCTTTGCTTGGTCGTGGGCACTCGCTCTATCTTCCATATAATAGAAGTACCTGATAATTTCTAAGCAGGTACACTTATTGTAAGTCTTTATATATTTCTTGATCACGCCCTTCAGCTCCCTACGATTAGAAACCTCCTCCTTTGATAGAGCTTCCTTGAAATAAGTGCCAATGCCAGCAGCTTCTAGACCAAGGAGTTTCGATACATCCTCCAAGGTAATTATAAACTCACCCCAAGCAGTAGTGAAAGTATGAGTCCGATGTCTCCAAAGAGAAACCACCATCCTCAAAGTGTTTTTCTTGGACAGATTCAAGTTTCCAAACCATTTCGTGCACGACAAACCAATATTATGCAAATCTAAAGCATTTTTCCATAAATGTAATTTGTCCAGGCACCCATACCTTCACATGACCCACCGGCCGATTCAAATACCACATTAGAATAGGGATAGTCTCCCTGCTCAATTCTAAACTTGTTTATAGTCAAACCAGGTAGGTATGCATAGTTTTCAATCACGTTATCTTCACTCCAATGCCAAAGTAGGGTGCACGGCGGTATTTTTCCCACTGAAGACAACGGTCAGCGATCTCAAATGAAGTTTCCCCAGTGGTGGCACCCATAATGAAAGGGCTCCTCTTAATAACAGGTGGCATGGTAAGTGAATAGAAAGCTCAAAGAGAAGAGAAGAGAAGAGAAGAGAAGAGTAAAAGAAGAAGAAGAAGAAGAAGAAGAAGAAGAAGAAGAAGAAGAAGAAGAAGAAGAAGAAGAAGAAGATTTGGGTAATTTGGGAAACAAAGGAATATTGTTTGCTATTACTGCTAAAGAAACACTTCGCTCAAAACCCAAAAGGTTTAAAGAAATGGATATCATAAGAAAACCTTTTATAAGGGAGATCTTATTTTGAAAAAAAACATCTCTGGTACACAAACGCACGCGTGGGGACATATAATCCTCACAAGGGAAATTTCTTCGGCTCAGGTACATCGCGTGAGCTACATGCGCGAATTATCAGATGATGCGTGTACAGTTGGGGGAATGGATGTCAGTTGCATTTAAAACGAAGCGACACACCAATGAAGAATTTTGGGGTAATTCAAAAGACGTTTTGATGAAGTTCTAACACTTATACACTTGTGCAAATAAATTGTTTTGGTTGGAATTTTATTGCAAACCATTATAATTCCATAAGTTAAAGGATTAATAACTAGAAGTCATTTGAGGCACAAGATCATCCGAGCTGGAAGAGTTTTTAAGTAGCTCATATGCAATACAATGTTACCCCAATTTATTTTGACAATCTGGTGTAAATAACATATGTACGCATGTGATTCGAGATACGATGTTGAATCCTTTTTTTCATACAGATATTTCTTCAACAAATAAATATCTCTATGAAGGGGAAAATATAGAGGAAGGTCCAGGCTTAAAGTTGATTAAGCAATGCCAACACTTCATAGGAAATATTAAGGATGTCACTCTTACAAGACTGAAGTTGCTTGAAGGATTTCCCATAAATATGATCATTCACATAAGACTAAAGCAGCTCGAAGGATCTCCCACAAAGATCAAGACCAGTTTACAAACTTAGAAATCACAACCTATTATAGGAACTTTGATGTACTTGTATTTAGCTTTCTTTGTAATTATAAAGTTCACTTCGTAATATTATGAGGTTACTCGGTACCCTCGAGGGACCATGTCTGGCAGGGCATGGGAGAGCTTACAAGCTCTATCGAACAATCTCATTTTGGGTATCTAGTAGGGATTTAGTTTGGAGGATTGGGTGCAAGACAACGTTGGAAGAGACCAACCCCTTAAGGGTACTTAGGCAAAACTTTGGTTTATACACAACATAGCTCGGTAGTCCCTCTAGACACCATCTATGGGAACCCACTCGAGGGTCCCATTCCTAAACAGTTGTCTAAAAGGTTAACCTTTGATGTTTAGATGCATATCACAAGTTGTTTACGCAATTATCAGTCGAGCAACCTTCAATTCGATGAACTACCTTCTTAAGTGATGTGACAGCACATCCTTTGCAGATTACTGTTTACCAACTCTTTGACTTCAGCATGTCTGATATTGAGGAACTCAATAAAATAGCACGCGAGTGAAAATATTCCTTGGATCGTAAGTCTATAGCTGATACATCACGTCCTAATTAATGTTATCATATCTCTAAGAGTCCAAATAGTGTTCTCGCCAATATATCATATCTAGTTCATTTAATACAATATCTTCGGCATTAAGTGTACAGGATTGTTGACATTAAAAGTGATCAGATGCATTTAATATAGACGCGGTCACTTTAATGGCCTTGTTGTCCTACAAATACCCCAAAGTTATACTATTCCAGGATCACACTTTTAAAGCCCAGAACTACTGCCAAACTACTCTCAGACAAGAGAGTTTGTTATTAGAACATATATTGTGTGACTAACCTCATTTACTCAATTAACGTTGTTATTTAGCACCCATTTGTGTTTAAGGTTACTGTCTGGACTTTATTGCACTAACGGTGCTTCTTCTTACTCCATCCAACCATGTCAACTATGGCATCCCCCTCATTAATTGTATTATTATACCATTTATATTATAAGAACATATTTAATACAGGAGTTTTATATATTGAATGTGCTAACTTGCTACTTGTATTATTATTGTTTTTGATTGTTTTGAGGCCTTACGCTTCAAACCAATTTGGTACCTATGTGACTTAAAACAGGATGCCATGCGCTTCAAAACCAAATCGATCCCCTATGTGACCTGAAATAGGAAGCCCTGCACTTTAAAACTAAATCGGTCCCCTACGTGACCTAAACTAGTAAGCTTTATGCTTCAAAACCAATGTGGTCCCCTATGTGACTTAAAATAGGAAACCCTGCGCTTCAAAACCAAGTCGGTCCCCTATGTGACCTAAAGCAGAAAGTCATGTGCTTTACAACTAATTTGTTCCTCTACGTGACCTAAAATAGGAAGTCTGTAGAAGGGTGTCTACCTATAAAAAAAAGTAAAAATATTATTTTATTAAAAATACTGAGAAGAAACCCAGGGTCCCGACAGAAACTCATATTGAGCAGGAACCCCCCCGGGGTCCCGGTAGAAACTCATACTGGGCGGGAACCCCCCAGGGTCCCGGCAGAAACTCATATTCATCAGGAACCCCCAGCGCCACTGCAAGTATCAGCGTCGCTGCAAGTGTCAACGACGCTGCAAGTATCGGCGCCGCGGCAAGTCTCTACACCCTTGCAAGGGTCGGCACCGCTTCGAGTGTCAGCGCCGCCGCAAGTGTCGGCGTCGCGGCAAGTCTCTACGCCGCTACACGGGTCGGTGCCACTTCAGGTGTCTGCGCCGCTTCAAGTGTCGGCGCCGCGGCAAGTCTCTACGCCGCTGCAAGTGTCCGCGCCGCAGCAAGTCTCTACGCCACCGCAAGCGTCAGCGCCATTTTGAGCGTCGGCGCCACAACAAGGGTCGGCGCCGCCTCACATGTCAGCGCCGGTTCAAGCATCAGCGCTACCTCAGGCGTCAACGCCACTTCGAGCGTCGGCGCCACAACAAGGGTCGGCGCCACTTCGAGCGTCGGCGCCGCAACAAGGGTCGGCGCCGCCTCACCTGTCAGCGCGGATTCAAGCCTCAGCGCTACCTCAAGCGTCCGCGCCACTTTGAGCGTCGGCGCCACTTCGAGCGTCGGCGCCGCAACAAAGGTCGGCGCCGCCTCACCTGTCAGCGCGGATTCAAGCCTCAGCGCTACCTCAGGCGTCAGCGCCACTTCGAGCGTCGGCACCATTTCGAGCATCGGCGCTGGGATAAGGGTCGGCGCCGCCTCACGCGTCAGCGCCACTTCGAGCGTCGGCGCCACTTCGAGCGTCGGCACCGCAACAAGGGTCGGCGCCACTTCGAGCGTCGGCGCCACAACAAGGGTCGGCGCCGCCTCACCTGTCAGCGCGGATTCAAGCCTCAGCGCTACCTCAGGCGTCAGCGCCACTTCGAGCGTCGGCGCCGCAACAAGGGTCGGCGCCGCCTCACCTGTCAGCGCGGATTCAAGCCTCAGCGCTACCTCAAGCGTCAGCGCCACTTCGAGCGTCGGTGCCATTTCGAGCATCGGCGCCGGGACAAGGGTCGGCGCCGCCTCACGCGTCAGCGCCACTTCGAGCGTCGGCGCTGGGACAAGGGTCGGCGCCGCCTCACATGTCAGCGTCGATTCAAGCATCAGCGCTACCTCGGACGTCAGCACCACTCCGAGCGTCGGCGCCGCTTCGAGCGTCGGCGTCACTGCAGGGGTCACTGCAGAAATGTTATTCGAGAAGTGCTGCTACAGGAGTTTTCATCATGAAACAGCAGGCTCTAAATGAACAACGGCACTAACACTTTACTTTCTTGCACAGGTTGCCTAGTCGAGCAAGCAGGGCTCGAACAGGCGCGTCGGGACCTCCTGGGAGTTTTGGCTTGGCGGCTGAGGGACAAGGTATGTTGAGCAAGCTCAACCACTTAGCACTATAGGATTGAGAGAATACTAGTAGGAAGACCCAGAAGCCACTCGAGGCTACGCACAAGAAATAAACTCTTTACAAGAAAAATGACTTTTCCAGAAGAGGGGGTCCTCTAGGTCTCTCTCAAGAAAAATAACACTTTTTAGAGGGAGTGGGGCCTTAAGGTCCTCTCTCTCAAAGATTTGCAAAATTGCACCACAAGTTACCGTTTCAAAAGATAACTACCAAATCTGCTATTTTGTCTCCATTAGGGGACATATGTGCTTTTTGAGTTTTGGTCGGTGCCAGGTGGCGCCTGCAGAGGGGACAGGCAGGCTGCCTGCAGGTAGGGACAAATGGTACACTTCAGACATTGTTCCCCACCAACTCTCTCAATTTTGGCGCCCAAAATCGCCAGCTCACCCCTTACGCCCATGTATAAATAGACCTCTGGGCAAGGTCAAAAGATAGACAAGAAAAATTGCACTGTTACTCTGCTAAAATATCACCAGACCTACCTAGTATTCTCTCCCTGCTCATTCTCTTAGTGCTGAGTGCCTTGTTCCTTCACTCCCCACTGACAGCCATCACTCTCAGGTGTTTCCCTTGAGAAAATTACTATTTTTGCTGTGAAAGTTCATCTTCTTGCAGGGAGTGAGTTGAAGCTTGAGTTCCATTGTTACCAGAAGGAGAAGTTTTCTTCAGAAGTTGCACCAGGAGACCTTGAAGACTTGCAGACAGTGTCCATTGGAGTGGGTCACGCCTCACCCTTTCCAGTTATTCATAGACCCCAGTCTCACTACCCTCCTACATTTGGCGACTCTGCTGGGGAGGTATCCTCACTTCCATGGGCAAAGAAGGTTTTAATGTTTCTAAGCAGCTAGTGTTTGAAGACATTCCATCTGGAAATGGAGCTCAAAGAGACAAGGCCACTCAGGTGGAGGTGGTGGTGACCGGAGCAAAGGTACCTGCTCCTCCGGGAGGGCCGACCATCTCACCGACAACAGCTCCGGTGGCAGAGGCTTATGAGTATGTTTTTTTTAGACTTGGCAAGTTTGGGTCAAGATTGTGTAACACCAACAGTAACCCCGGTGGAGGGGCGGTCGTTCCGGCGGCGATCCCGGTTGAAGTAGCTCAGCCGCGGAGGACGGCGCTGGAGAAAGTTGTGACAACCGTCAAGTTCACTGACAGGAACCCCAGGAACCCTAAGTGTTTGGCGAGGAATTCGGTATGGTCGAGGAACTCCTCTCGCTGAATGATAGCGATGAGGAACCCTTAAGAAAATAACCCGTGGCAGCAGCAACATACTCTCCATGACGACAACAATGGGTGAGACACCCTGGGTCATGGAACCCTCGACGCGATAAGAGGTCGAGACCCCCCCACCAGAAATAAATAGCAAATCGCTGATCTCCCCAAACGCAACACGACCAGTCAAAAAAAAAAAAATTGTCAACATCACAAAGGGTCGAGACAACCTGAATCGAGGAACCCTCGACATGACAAGATGAAGAGAAAACCCCTTGCAGTGATGAGGGACCCGTAGACGCGAGGCCTGGTCGCGAGACCCCCGGCCGCTGATGAAAGGACACCATATTATCATAAGCGAGACCCATGTTCTTGAAAAAAAATAAATAAATAAAATAAAATAAAATTCAAAGGCATCGAGACACCACTGCCCAAAGCAACTAGGGCTTTCGAAGATCCTCGGACGGAGGGTCACCTCGCAGCAAACCACGGGTCGAGACCCACCCTTCTTCAGTAAAAATCATGGGCATCGAGAGACCCTTATTCAGCAAAAATCATAGGCATCGAGATACTCTTCTTCAGAAAAAAATCATGGGCGTCGAGAGACCCTTCTTCAGTAAAAATCATGGGCGTCGAGAGACCCTTCTTCAGCAAAAATCATGGGTGTCGAGAGACCCTCCTTCAGTAAAAATCATGGGCGTCGAGAGACCCTTCTTCAGTAAAAATCATGGGCATCGAGAGACCCTTCTTCAGTAAAAAATCATGGGCGTCGAGAGACCCTTTCTTCAGCAAAAAATCATGGGCGTTGAGAGACCCTTCTTCAGCAAAAATCATGGGCGTCGAGAGACCCTTATTTAGCAAAAAATCATGGGCGTCTAGAGACCCTTCTTCAGCAAAAATCATGGGCGTCGAGAGACCCTCCTTCAGCAAAAAATCATGGGCGTCGAGAGACCCTCCTTCAGCAAATATCATGGGCGTCGAGAGACCCTCCTTCAGAAAAAAATCATGGGCGTCGAGAGACCCTTCTTCAGCAAAAATAAAAAAATCATGGGCGTCGAGACACCCGAGGTCGAGATACCCCCCGTCAATGTCACAAGTTCGCGAAAGGTTGAGGAATCCTATCAGCGCCGAGGTGCGAGGAACCCAACGCACAAAAAAAAAAAAAAAAAGATAATAATACAAATATTAGGGTCGAAACCCCCCCTCCGTAAAAGCTCATTTTCAATAGACAAAGAACTCCCCGCGCCTAGATCAACGCGCGAGGAACCACCGTCGGCGCCAGAAAAATCCGAGATACCCTTATCCAAACCAACTGGATAAACTTCAGAAAAGATCGTGGGCGTCGAGACACCCAAGGTCGAGAGGCCCCCAGACGCCAACGACGGATTGAGCGAGGGACCCTCCGCTACGGGATACAAGGAAGCATTCCCCATATTCGCGCCAGCGCGCGAAGAACCGCTGCCAGCACTATGGCGCGTCAAGACATCTGTAGAGGACACATCATCATGCGGAGAACTTATAAAAAAAAACTTGTCATGGGCGAGAGGCCCTCATACGCAGATATAGGAGGCGAGGAGATCTGAGGCGGTGGCCCTAAACACGTAAGGTCTCGAATGGAGAAAAACGTGTCTCGCCGAAAAATATCAACATCGCGAGGTCTTGAATGGGGCGAGAGACCCTCAGATGGGGGACTTACTGACGAGGAACCCTTGCTGGCGGCCGTCTCAACCAAGAAATTCAAACTCGCACCCAGATCGGGCGAGACACCGTGTTCCTCACGCAGACCGCAAACCGTCGAGATACCCCCGCCGTCAGCAAAGCCTCAGTCGAGACACCGTGTTCCTCGTGCAGACCACGAACAGTCTCCCAACGCAACTGATCTTTTTATAAGAACCCAAGGCGACTGGCGAGAGACCCTCGGATGAGGGGTCCACTCGCTTCGGGCCCTCGACAATAGCCACATCAAGGGGGACGGGCGAGACACCGACCATCTCTAACTGAGTGCCACTGCTTGAGACTCCCATCTCCACACACCCACTGGTCGAGACACCCAAGTTCACAGGGGAATCAGTCGAGACCCCCTCTCTCCAACACATGTTTCGACAGACGAGGAACACTCGACGAAATGAGAAGTCGAGACACCCCTCACCCCTCGATAATAGCAACATGCGTCCGTGGGTCACGAGCAACCCTCCAAAGAAAATCTCGACGAGGGACCTGCTGGGAAAAAAAAAACACGAGCCACAAAAGATTGGGATTGAGTAGCAGCGCACGCGGAGCCCTCAAGAGGCGAGAGACCCTCGACAATATTTGAGGTCGATACACCTTCATCCAAAATACCAGCAACTAACAGCGCTTCCGACGAGGGACCCTCGGGTATTGGGACCTCCGGCGAGGAACCACTTACATGCTAAAGACTACCACACATTTCCAGCAAAGAATCATCACAGTTACCAACAGCAAGGGTCGAGGAACCCGACAGATATGAACCCAAACCGATATCGGGCGAGAAGACATTAGCAAAATTGGTAGTCTGTGAGGAACCCACGGATAGTGTGTCCACCCGCGATGAAACCTTGGTCAGCAGCACACTCCCCGTAGTGCCAACGATTGGCGAGATACCCTCGGACCCAAGGTCAATACGCGAGGAACCCCTTGATAGCATTGGCAGTCGGCGAGACATTCTCAGATAGGAGGTCGACACGTGAGGAACCTCTACCAACATTGGTAGATGTCGAGACACCCTTAGAGGCGACGTCGACGTGTGAGGTACCCCATAAGAATTAATCATCGGTGAGGAACCCTCCCTATCACAGTTGATAGTCTTGAGCAAGTGCCAAATATAAATATAAGGTACGACAGTTTAGTACCTAAGGCTCCAAGGGCATAGGAGCGCTCACAGTCTTGAGCAACTGCCAACTATAAGTATAAGGTACGACAGTTTAGCACCTAAGGCTCCAAGGGCACCGGAGCGCTCACAGTCTTGAGCAAGTGCCAAATATAAATATAAGGTACGACAGTTTAGTACCTAAGGCTCCAAGGGCATAGGAGCGCTCACAGTCTTGAGCAACTGCCAACTATAAGTATAAGGTGCGACAGTTTAGCACCTAAGGCTCCAAGGGCACCGGAGCGCTCACAGTCTTGAGCAAGTGCCATATATAAATATAAGGTACGACAGTTTAGTACCTAAGGCTCCAAGGGCATAGGAGCGCTCACAGTCTTGAGCAACTGCCAACAATAAGTATAAGGTGCGACAGTTTAGCACCTAAGGCTCCAAGGGCACCGGAGCGCTCACAGTCTTGAGCAAGTGCCAAATATAAATATAAGGTACGACAGTTTAGTACCTAAGGCTCCAAGGGCATAGGAGCGCTCACAGTCTTGAGCAACTGCCAACTATAAGTATAAGGTGCGACAGTTTAGCACCTAAGGCTCCAAGGGCACCGGAGCGCTCACAGTCTTGAGCAAGTGCCAAATATAAATATAAGGTACGACAGTTTAGTACCTAAGGCTCCAAGGGCATAGGAGCGCTCACAGTCTTGAGCAACTGCCAACAATAAGTATAAGGTGCGACAGTTTAGCACCTAAGGCTCCAAGGGCACCGGAGCGCTCACAGTCTTGAGCAAGTGCCAAATATAAATATAAGGTACGACAGTTTAGTACCTAAGGCTCTAAGGGCATAGGAGGGCTCACAGTCTTGAGCAACTGCCAACTATAAGTATAAGGTGCGACAGTTTAGCACCTAAGGCTCCAAGGGCACCGGAGCGCTCACGGTCTTGAGCAAGTGCCAAATATAAATATAAGGTGTTCCAGATGAGCACCTTAGGCTCTAAGGGCACTGGAGTGCTCACAGTCATGAGCAAGTGCCAAGTATAAATATAAGGTGCGACAGTTTAGCACCTAAGGCTCCAAGGGCACCGGAGCGCTCATAGTCTATGAGTACATGCCAAGTATAAATATAAGGTGCGCCAGTTGAGCACCTAAGGCTCCAAGGGCATCGGAGCGCTCACAGTATTGAGCAAGTGCCAAGTATAAACATAAGGTGCTCCAGATGAGCACCTAAGGCTCCAAGGGCATCGGAGCGCTCACAGTATTGAGCAAGTGCCAAGTATAAACGTAAGGTTCTCCAGATAAGCACCTAAGGCTCCTAGGGTACCGGAGCGCTCACAGTCTTGAGCAAGTGCCAAGTATAAACATAAAGTACAACTGTTTAGTACCTAAGGCTCCAAGGGCACCGGAGCGCTCACAGTCTTGAGCAAGTGTCAAGTATAAACGTAAGGTGCTCCAGATGAGCACCTAAGGCTCCAAGAGCATCGGAGTGCTCACAGTCTTGAGCAAATTCCATGCACAAACGTAAGATGCTCCAGATGAGCACCTAAGGCTCCAAGGGCACCGGAGCACTCACAGTCTTGAGCAAGCGTCAAGTATAAATATAAAGTGCGACAGTTTAGCACCTAAGGCTCCAAGGGCACCGGAGTGCTCATAGTCTTGAGCAACTACCAAGTATAAATAAAAGGTACGACAGTTTCGTGCACAAGTCCCTCGACATTACAAGACACTTCTGCACGAGGGGGCTAATATTGAGAAGTCCTCAACCAAGTGAACAAATAGTAAAATAGCTTGGAGTGTGGGGATCCACTTATAGTAGCTCCACCTGCCCAAGATTGCAAGTTTGACAGAAAATAGCCTAGGTCGAGGGGATCCACCTTGAGTGCCCTCTCTTCCCAAACTTGATGCTATAGAATAAGACCAGGGGCGAGAGGCTCACCGCGAGTAACCCCTCCGCCCAAGATGAAAGGCCCCAGAAGAAGGCCAAGGGCGAGGGGCTCACTGCGAGTTACCCCTCTGCCCAAGAAAGAAGGCCACAGAATAAGGCCAAGGGCGAGGGGCTCACCGCGAACAACCCCTCCGCCCAAGATGGAAGGCCACAGAAGAAGGCCAGGGGCGAGGGGCTCACTGCGAGAAACCCCTCCTCCCAAGATGGAAGGCCGCAGAAGAAGGCCAAGGGCGAGGGGCACACCGCGAGCAACCCCTCCGCCCAAGATGAAAGGCCCCAGAAGAAGGCCAAGGACGAGGGGCTCACCGCGAGCATACCCTCCGCCCAAGATAGAAGGCCACAGAAAAAGGCCAAGGGCGAGAGGCTCACCGCGAGCAACCCCTCCTCCCAAGATAGAAGGTCACAGAAGAAGGCCAAGGGCGAGGGGCTCACCGCGAGCAACCCTTCCGCCTAAGAGGGAAGGCCGCAGAAGAAGGCCAAGGGCGAGGGGCCCGTCGCGAGCAACCCCTCCGCCCAAGATGAAAGGCCCTAGAAGAAGGCCAAGGGCGAGGGGCTCACCGCGAGTAACCCCTCCGCCCAAGAAGAAGGCCAAGAGCGAGGGGCTCATCGAGAGTAACCCCTCCGCCTCAGATAGAAGACCACAGAAGAAGGCAAAGGGCGAGGGGCACACCGCGAGTAACCCCTCCGCCCAAGATGAAAGTCCACAGAAGAAGGCCAAGGGTGAGGGCTCACTTCAGTTAACCCCTCCGCCCAAGTTTATACTGAGATAAGGAGGTCCACTATAAGTGTCCTCATTTACAAAACTTGGGATGAAGTGACATAACATTTAATGACCCTAAGGGGAATGATGAAGAAATCCTAGGGTCCCAGAAAATAAATGAATTTATGGCGTACAAAGCCTTTTGGTTTACCCAACACAAAAGACTTTGCACGAGGGGCTAATGTAGAAGGGTGTCTACCTATAAAAAAAAGTAAAAATATTATTTTATTAAAAATACTGAGAAGAAACCCAGGGTCCCGACAGAAACTCATATTGAGCAGGAACCCCCCCGGGGTCCCGGTAGAAACTCATACTGGGCGGGAACCCCCCAGGGTCCCGGCAGAAACTCATATTCATCAGGAACCCCCAGCGCCACTGCAAGTATCAGCGTCGCTGCAAGTGTCAACGACGCTGCAAGTATCGGCGCCGCGGCAAGTCTCTACGCCCTTGCAAGGGTCAGCACCGCTTCGAGTGTCAGCGCCGCCGCAAGTGTCGGCATCACGGCAAGTCTCTACGCCGCTACACGGGTCGGTGCCACTTCAGGTGTCTGCGCCGCTTCAAGTGTCGGCGCCGCGGCAAGTCTCTACGCCGCTGCAAGTGTCCGCGCCGCAGCAAGTCTCTACGCCACTGCAAGCGTCAGCGCCATTTTGAGCGTCGGCGCCACAACAAGGGTCGGCGTCGCCTCACATGTCAGCGCCGGTTCAAGCATCAGCGCTACCTCAGGTGTCAACGCCACTTCGAGCGTCGGCGCCACTTCGAGCGTCGGCGCCACAACAAGGGTCGGCGCCACTTCGAGCGTCGGCGCCGCAACAAGGGTCGGCGCCGCCTCACCTGTCAGCGCGGATTCAAGCCCACTTTGAGCGTCGGCGCCACTTCGAGCGTCGGCGCCGCAACAAGGGTCGGCGCCGCCTCACCTGTCAGCGCGGATTCAAGCCTCAGCGCTACCTCAGGCATCAGCGCCACTTCGAGCGTCGGCACCATTTCGAGCATCGGCGCCGGGATAAGGGTCGGCGCCGCCTCACGCGTCAGCGCCACTTCGAGCGTCGGCGCCACAATAAGGGTCGGCGCTGCAACAAGGGTCGGTGCCGCCTCACCTGTCAGCGCGGATTCAAGCCTCAGCGCTACCTCAGGCGTCAGCGCCACTTCGAGCGTCGGCGCCGCCTCACCTGTCAGCGCGGATTCAAGCCTCAGCGCTACCTCAAGCGTCAGCGCCACTTCGAGCGTCGGTGCCATTTCGAGCATCGGCACCGGGACAAGGGTCGGCGCCGCCTCACGCGTCAGCGCCACTTCGAGCGTCGGCGCCGGGACAAGGGTCGGCGCCGCCTCACATGTCAGCGTCGATTCAAGCATCAGCACTACCTCGGACGTCAGCACCACTCCGAGCGTCGGCGCCGCTTCGAGCGTCGGCGCCACAACAAGGGTCGGCGCCACTGCAGGGGTCACTGCAGCAATGTTATTCGAGAAGTGCTGCTACAGGAGTTTTCATCATGAAACAGCAGGCTCTAAATGAACAACAGCACTAACACTTTACTTTCTTGCACGGGTTGCCTAGTCGAGCAAGCAGGGCTCGAACAGGCGCGTCGGGACCTCCTGGGAGTTTTGGCTTGGCGGCTGAGGGACAAGGTATGTTGAGCAAGCTCAACCACTTAGCACTATAGGATTGAGAGAATACTAGTAGGAAGACCCAGAAGCCACTCGAGGCTACGCACAAGAAATAAACTCTTTACAAGAAAAATGACTTTTCCAGAAGAGGGGGTCCTCGAGGTCTCTCTCAAGAAAAATAACACTTTTTAGAGGGAGTGAGGCCTTAAGGTCCTCTCTCTCAAAGATTTGCAAAATTGCACCACAAGTTACCGTTTCAAAAGATAACTACCAAATCTGCTATTTTGTCTCCATTAGGGGACATATGTGCTTTTTGAGTTTTGGTCGGTGCCAGGTGGCGCCTGCAGAGGGGACAGGCAGGCTGCCTGCAGGTAGGGACAAATGGTACACTTCAGACATTGTTCCCCACCAACTCTCTCAATTTTGGCGCCCAAAATCGCCAGCTCACCCCTTACGCCCATGTATAAATAGACCTCTGGGCAAGGTCAAAAGATAGACAAGAAAAATTGCATTGTTACTCTGCTAAAATATCACCAGACCTACCTAGTATTCTCTCCCTGCTCATTCTCTTAGTGCTGAGTGCCTTGTTCCTTCACTCCCCACTTTCCCTTGAGAAAATTACTATTTTTGCTGTGAAAGTTCATCTTCTTGCAGGGAGTGAGTTGAAGCTTGAGTTCCATTGTTACCAGAAGGAGAAGTTTTCTTCAGAAGTTGCACCAGGAGACCTTGAAGACTTGCAGACAGTGTCCATTGGAGTGGGTCACGCCTCACCCTTTCCAGTTATTCATAGACCCCAGTCTCACTACCCTCCTACAAAGTCATACACTTTAAACCAATTTAGTACCCTAATTGACTCAAGATAGTTAGCCTTGCACTTCAAAATAAAGTTGGTCCCATGCGTGACCTAAATAGGAAGATTTAAAACCAATTCGGTCCCCTATGTGAGCTAAAATAGGAAGAACTTCGGTGTAAACCAATTTCATTCCCTACGTCACCTGAAACAGGAAGACATGTGCTTCAAAACGAAGTATGTCCCCTATGTGACCTAAAATAGGAAGTTTGTTCTTAAAAACCAAGGCAGTCCCCTACGTGACCTAAAATAGGAAGCGTTGCACTTCAATAAACCAAGTCGGTCCCCTATGTAACCTTAAATAGAAAACCTCGTGTTTCAAACCAATTTGGTCCCCCAATGCGATTTAAAATAGGAAGGGGTTGGAATATTCAAAATATTTTCTAAAACCAACGTCAAAAATCAAGATACCCTGCACCCCAAATAGACGTTATCAGAACCTCGCATTTCTATGCCTCGTCCCCTAATGCGACTTAAAATTGGAAAGCTTTGGAATATTATAAATCTTTGCCAAGATCAAAGTCGAATATCAAGATATTCTCTACCCCAATAGACGCCCTCAAAACCCCTCATTTCTACGTATAGTCCCCTCAACGACCTAAAATAGAAATGGGTTGGAATATTCTAAATCTTTTCTTAAACCAAAGTAAAAAATTAGGATTCCTTGCACCCCTCTGAAGCTTTCTCCCTCTCGATATTTTAATAACCATACATTCACACTTAAGCTACTTATCTTTGGTCCCCACTAACTAAGAAGTTTAACCAGTCATGAGGTGATCCTGTATCCAATAGACACCATCAAAACCCTGTGTTTCTACGTCTGGTCCCCAAAGCAACCTAATATAAAAAAGGGTTGGAATGTTATGAATCATTGCTAAAACTAAAGTAAAAAATTGGGATACCCTGTACCCTTCTGGATCTTTTTCCCTCTCGGTGCTTTAATAGCTATACGTTCACACTTAAGCTGCCTATCTTTGTTTATCGCTAACTAAGAAGGTTAATCAATTGTGAGGTGATCTTGCACCCCAGTAGATTCCATCGAAATCCCACATTTCTATGTTTGGTCCCCCAATGCAACCTAAAATATAAAGGGGTGGTAAAAAATCAGGATATCCTTCACCCCAATAGATGTCATCGAAACCCCACATTTCTACATCTGGTCCCCTGAGCGACCTAAAATAGAAAGGGATTGGAACATTTAGGATCTTTTCTAAAGCCAATGTCGAATATCAAGATACCCTGCACCCACCCAGAGTATGGGTTACGGTGTATTCACACTTAATATCTCTTCCCTCGAATCCTGATAACAAGGAAGGATAACTAGTAATGAAGTGACCAGAAACCCCTCGGAGCTTTCTCCTTCCTAGAGTTTGGGTTTGTAGGTCCCTTTTTCTCTCGAATGTGTTTTAAGGATGTCAAAAATAAATTTCTTTTTGAAAAACTTTTATCAAATTTTATACGCACTAAGTATGTGAACCAATTTTAGTTAAGTCCAATTTTATCTTTTTGAATCGTAAACATGCATTTAGGTGATTAAATCAAGTAAAACAAATAAGTTCACAGAAGCGACGTCGGATGTATGAGGAAACCACAAAGGGAAAAAACCTCGGACGATCCAAGCCAGACAATCACTATGATGTGGTATTACAAAGTACAGATGATAGACTTACTCAACGACTTGATCGCCACAAGTCTTGACACTGTTTTGATCCTTTAACCACTCCTCCACAATGCCCACGCAGAAGTCCTTCTACAATACCTCTCCACAGCATACGCGTCCACGAATGCCTCGGTGTCCACCAATACATCTTGGCAACTTCTATGAATTCAGAACACGAACTCCTTTGTTTCTTCACCGCAAAACCCAACAAAATAAATGTTCAAGTGATGAACACACTATAATGGTGCCAACCAAGATCTCTATAGCATAAGAATATGAAAACTCGAATCTTGAAACTCTAAGGATGTTTTTAGACATTGAAAACCTTATAAAACTATGTGCAGAAAACATACTGATTGTAAACTATTTTTCTGGATCTGTACTCAACAAAATTCTGAGTCAAGTAAGCCTTAAATAGAAAAGTTAAATCAGCGCGGCGTTCGAGCGAGATGAGGTTATCGTTCAAACGAGATAGCCATGTCTTTTGAACGACAAAGCCATGTCGTTTGAGCGACCTCCACATGTCATTTGAATGATTGTGAATGTCGTTTGATCCTTCTAAACATAAGGGAAAAATCTACACGACTCTAAACAGTAGTTATCTCAGAATAAATGAATTTAAAACCTTTTAAAATCAGTTTTAATAAAAATAACATCCTAAAAATATTTTTCGAGTCCCATAAACATGATGCATTCATACCTAAGAAATCAGAATGCAACGATGACGTGAAACATGCACCAAACTAATCTCGGCATAATAAATATTTGAATCTTGGCCACAACGTCTTTAATAAACTTTATTTCATAGACTGTGTGGAAATCGTGACAATAAAAAATCTATCTATGACTCAAAATAAGTTTTGTTCCGGGAATAAATCAAATACTTACAATGGACTCAATATGAAAATTTGTCCTTATAGGGTTACCGTAAGTTCACAATTAATCTCCCTACCCTCGATTCCTGCTAACTAGGAAGGAAAACCAGTGGTGAGGTGAGTACAAACCCCCGAAGCCTTCTCCCTCCTAGATTTTGGGTTATCGTATGTTCACACTTAATCTCCTACCCTTGGTTCCCACTAAACAGGAAGGATATCAGTCGTGAGGTGACCCCCCCCCCTCCCGGGTATCTTTTTCCCCCTCAGAGTTTAGGGTATCGCGTGTTCACATTCAAGCTACCTACCCTCAATTCCTGCTAACCAGGAAGGTTAATCAGTCATGAGGTGACCAGAAACTCCCGTAGCTTTCTGTAATACCTCGTAATTTTGAATATTTATTAATTAATAAAATATATAATTAAAGAGTGATTCATGTGTCAATATATTAAATTAAATTAACGCGTTGAATATGGTAACTATAATTGGTAATTAGTTTAATTATTTTAAATAGTTTAAAGACTTAAAATGGGTTCAAATTAATTAAAAACTTAAAATGGGTTCAAATTGGTAATTAGTTTAATTATTTTATATAGTTTAAAGAGTTAAAATGGTTTCAAATTAATTCTATTTTTTATGGGCTTTAATAACTAAAAATAATTTTTTTATTAAAGAATATAATGTTGTGGTGTGGTTTTACACTATTGGGCCTGGGTTTAAATAGGAAAGGGTTATCGGTTGGGCACTTTTTATATAACTAGGTGTAAACCGCGATGCTCAGGCTAGACCATTGTGTCACAAAAATTTTCATATTGCTCCTTGAACATTCAATTGACATGTAAATTTATAATGTAACTTTAAATAATCTAATGGGTATAAAAAATAAGAATTGAAATTCATCGATTCTAAATATTTTACGTGTAAGATGCGATAACACACCAATTACAATTCCTGTGATCTTATTTTCCATACTTCATCATCCATCATATTCTGTTTTCCTTTCGCAGAAGAGTTTAACTCGTGAATGCTTGTTCAAATTAACAACTTGATTAAAATACACTTAAATCACATTACAACGAAAAAAATCATCATTTTGGATTCCATGATACCATTAAAATTAAAAGCATGATGACAAGGAGAAGGGGAATATATATAAAGTACATATGAGAATATACCTTTAAAGATTTACTCATTTATCTCCAAAATTTGACTCATGCAATTACTTTTCAATGCCTAAAACCCTGAATTCCAACCTAAAAAGCCCAATTCAAATCTCTCAAAAAAACTCTGAACAAAAAGTAAAAATAAATAAAAATCACAATTACTAATTTATAGAAAATTCCTATATACTCACCATTTGTTTAGTGGCAGTTGAATAGTCATTGCAAGAAATAATTAACAAATATATAAAGAAATAAAGAGACAGAATGAGATACAGAACAAAATCGTTTGTAATGGACACACCTGTACAGAGATTGCCAAGTTGCTTTTCAATCTTGTTCAAGAATGCGGTTGCTTCATCGAAATGTCGTAACAGATCTCATATTTGTACTTCAACAATACATCACAGTAGGTTTCCTTCAAGAAAAGACACAACCGTATGTAATTCAAAAAATGAAGAATAATTCCTAATATAATAGACAAATACAAACAAACCATTAATCTTTAAGTAATTCAAAAATTAAAGAATAATGAAGAAAGAAACTATAAACTCGTCAAGCTTAGGATCCGCTTTTAATTAAATAAAAAGAATATCTCACTTATAGACATAGTTTTCTCCACGGATTTCATCTAATAAACAAACTATCTCCGGAGGCCCTCCGACCTATATATAACACAAAAAAAATATTTAAAAGTAACTTTATACCAACAAATTTAGGTTTTAGAAACCTTACTATAAAATTTTCAATTTAAGCCTTTTAGATCTACAAATTCAACAGTACACATAAGAGTTATACTCAAATTACAAACCTTTTGGCAATCTATGTAAGCGTTAAGCAATTTCGGATAAGTGGTTTAAATACCCGTTGAAAAAAACTATAACAAACCTTTTAAAACAATGACAATCCTCCCCGGAACCTAAAGCGTCGAATACACAATCAGATCTTCATCATCGAACAGTATTTTTTGGACTCCCCTTCGGCAACCATTTGATACATATAAGTCATTTAAATAAGCAAAGAAGAAGTGAATATATATGAGGAAAATAAGGGAGGCTACTAGAGTAACTTGAACAGGAGGGAGGGAAAGTGACAGCGCTGGATATGTGTAGAAGTTAAAAGAAATAGATCTAATGTATAGGTATGGAAGATAGGCAATCGAAAGGAAATTAAATGTAAATAGAGAATTGTTTAAGACGCACTGGTGGGCGTTAGGAAATAGGCATATTTTAGGGAGAGAGGAAGAGAAGTGGGTAAGTTAAGAGACAACCTGGCATAGATAATTGAGCAAAAGGTGTAAAAGGTAATGCATTAAGTGGAGATTTACAAGGTTTCAATGAGAGAAAGAAAATTCATTTGATCTCACACGTGGACCCTCTAAATAAAAAGGAGCCTTCAAGGTGTTGTTTGTTTTTACCTCTTAAGTTTGAATCTGAACCATTCATACTTAAGAGGTAACAAAAAGTGTTTATTTTTTAAAATGATTAAGAGGCTAACGACTATATTTAGCTTTTAATGATTAAGAGGTAATTACAACTGAAGTCAAAATCTGAAATCTAAATTTTTCAGATTTAGATTTCAGACTTCAGATTCAGTCTTCAGATTTCAGATTTAGACTTCAGATTCAGATGAAAAAATAAATGCAAACTAAGTGTTGTATAACATTTTATAGTATATAAAAAATGGGTTTAGATTTGTCATTATAATAGTAGGGTCCATTAATAGGTAGGGGTATGTTGTAGAGCCATTTTTTAAATATATAGAGAAAGGACTACGGTTAAGGAAAGGTGTTTGTATTTATGATGTTAACACTGGGTAACATTCGGGAATGAGCGGGGCATGGTGTAGGGTCATGAACTACCATTATAGAGTTGCAAATTTCCTATTCTGGCACGAAAATAAAGGGGACAAAAGGGAGAAGTATCCTTTACTGTAAAGATAAGAAATTAAAGAGATGAAGAAATATTTTTATAGGGGTGTTAATTGGGGAGCAATGCTGGGTATAGTGGGTTTATGTTAGACAGTTTGGATTTTAGGGATTGGCCGGTTGGGATAAACAAGAGGAGTTAAGGTTTGAGGAATCAAAATAGCAGCCGAAGTTTTAAGGTTGTGGGTCATCTTGAAGTAAGAGCATTCTCTCTCCTCTCTCCTGAAGTAAGAGCCTTATCTCTCATCTCTCTCCTAATTAATTATGTTGAATACCGTCCCTCCCATTTTTATTCCTTATCTTCCTCGAAATCTACCTACTATTTTAAGTCACTGGTTATTTCAGCCTTCACCCATGTTTCTGTCCAATTTATAAATTAAACCCCAAAATTTTTATACTTCTTCTAAAGAGAATTTCAGGTTGATATTTCAAAGGGACTTTCAATGGGTTTCTCCACCAACTTGAGAAGTTATTTTAAGATGCATTTTTTTAAGCAAGTAACTTTCTACTCTCCTCCTTTTATGTGCGTAGTTGGTAAATTCATCTAAATTAATTTTTATGCTAGAAATTAATTAATAACCCCTCGGGTTTTGTGTATTCTTAATTGCATTTTTATTTTTGTAAATTTAAATAGAACTAATTATCCAATATTACTTGTTGAGCTTTATTCTTATCTGAAAATTAATTATAGGCCCAAAATACAAGAATTGATATTTAGGTTTTTGACCCATTTGTGGAATCTAGCAATTGAGAATTAATAATATATGACGCGGGACTAAATTTAGACTTACTAAATTCTACAAATTATGCTTGCTTAGTAGGGTTGTACTTTGTGAATTAAAAGTTGTATGTTTGACATGTTTGTCTTTGTTAGATAATATTTGTCACGCAGACCTAACTTATGCTATGTGAATTGATGTAATAAAATTATAAATGATTTGTGACACTGAATTATATTGATGGATCCCCATATGACGCAATGTACTCTTGTGAAATAATTACATGTCCCATTTATGCATTAACACCATATGATACCTACATAAGATCCTGTTAATGTTGATATTCAATTTGTCATATAGACGATAGATGGAGTACGAGAAATTTCTTGTTGTTAGGTTTGTTGTTGAATAATAGTTTTGGATTAGTGGGACAAATTTCACATGTAAATATTTGAATCCTTATTTTACTCTCGCATAATAAACCCTAATTAAATTATCTTAACAATTACCCCATCTAAACATAAGTGTATCGGGGGTGTTCCTTATTTAGATTTCACTTCAGTGAGATGTCCGACACTCAGACTTTTGGGAATGGTAGTTTTGATGACTCAAAACTTTAATCAAACTAATATACCCTTACTTAAATGATTTATCTTAAGAAAGGTTATATGTAATTATAATGATCTGTGGACACCTCGATTTGCAATCAAAGGTTTGGTGACGCTTCGTCCTATCCCAAATAAGCCCCAAGCACGGACCCGAGAAGAAACTTAGAGAAAACTAACTTTCAAAACCTACACTAGAGATTACGGTGTCAAGAATACCCAAGACCAAGGTATGTTAGGCCAAAGTACAAATAACCAAAAACCCACTCAATCCATTAAAATAACCAATAAACAACCCCCTTGGAGCCTTTAGTCGATCGGCGAAAGGCCTCTCCAAAGAGAGCCAATCGATCAAAGGTTTTAGGCAATATGCTAAAGGTTATGAAAACCAAATCTTATCCAAATCTTTTCTCAGCGATTGCTAAAAAATAAACGGCTCAAAATCTTTAGCCGATCGGCCAACCCCAAGACTCTTATAACTAGAGTTGCCCACCAACCGTAAAATGGGAGCCAAAACCCAATGTTGATTTATTTTTTGACTTTCATAATCCCAAGAGGCTAAGATACTCAAGATCGTGTCTGAAAAGTTTTGAAGGGCTCGTAATTCAAAAAAGTCACTTTTCTTAAACAAAAAGGTTCTACTTCCACCGAGTTGCCCAAGAAAAAGGTTCATACTTTAGAAATGTCACCTCAGATATAAAACTTATTCTAACCCTTGTACAAAATCTATAAAAGTCGGCCTTCTAAAACAAAGCTCTGCCAGACTGAAAATCACCAAAAAGTGGGGCTTTCCCCCAAAGCAAAAATTCAAATTTTTCCGCAAGGGTATAGAACCTACGCCCAAATTTTAGGGCAAGACCGCACATTTATATGTTATTATAAATTGTACATACTTGTGTACTCTCTCTAACTCGACCCCTATTTAGGGGATGCAATTTATAACATTTATATTTGTTTAAAGCATGGTTTTTAACCTAACACCTCTAATTGTGTACGAATTGACATACTCATATGCTAAAATAATAAAAATCAAATGCTATGATTCCAAAACAGAAACATGAAAATATACCTTTCAAAACATGTTCACATAAAAGTTCTATTGAGATTCGTTCAGCGCGAAACTATGCAGGCTAAAGTCTAAAATTCGCCTACACTCACCACTTCTTTGAGGGAACAAAGTCTGCCTCTACATGGAACCCCGAATATGTGTTTTCATTACAATACTCTTCAAACATCTGCATTTGATCAACTTATTATTTTAACATATAAATATATCAATCCCACAAAACAAAAATGTTATATTAAGGACTAGGATATATAAGTACCGCACTGTTGTACCTTATGTACCCGGTATCCCGTTGCTTACACCTGTAAATATACCTTGTTTCGTGGGAATGACATTAGCTTTGATCCCATGTATCCTTATTTATATAAACGATATATCAAGCTTAACTTGTGAAGCCCAAGCCTTATAATACATATCTTTATGTATTATCGACTAGGGATTCATCTAACCTTAGTCCTGAACTCCCTAACCCTCTTGGTTCACTCCAATACAAAAATGTAGTGTCATACTCTACTTTCCAATTGTAGATCATTACATCATTGATGTAACCTCTTCCCTTATTATCCCATGTCTTCCCAGTACTACATCTTAACTAGTCTGAAGGACAACACCTTTCTATTAGTAATCGCGCGACTATTATAAGGTTATGCACAAACATCATACATCTTCGGGTTCATTCCCATTTTGATATTCCATACACTAGCCCTTCCCCTTACAAGCTAAATCTTACACTTGCACACACATCACGGTTGAACACGTATTATAAGTGAATTGCAGTATCTTTAATCACAAGTCTCCTTGGGTATATAGGCGATATACTGATCGTGAATCCTAAGCCTCATAATACGGCACTCGATGTATTATTTCCTAGGGACGCCTCCATTTCTAGTCTCACCCTCTGTATAGTATCCAACCCCAATCGAACTACATAAGCTTTGATCCAAAATCCCTTTAAGTACATAGGCGCAACACCGACTCTTTCTCGTAAGCTTGATCCTCAATAATATATTTCTCGACATATTATTTCATCGAGATGCATCCATCTCTAATCTTTATCCAGCTCAAACGAGATATCAAACTATCTCATGACGTGATCTAAATATATATATATATATATATATATATATATATATATATATATATATATATATATGCTCAAACACATGTACTAACAAACAATCGAACTACGTAGACTTTAATCTTGTGGATACACGAGTACGTAGGCACAATACTGAATACTTATTTATGAGATAGAGCCTCGATAATATGTTTTTGACATATTGTCCCAAAAATATGCATCCATTTCTAACCCCTCATCTCAATATGGGACCTCCTAAACATATTCCTACATACAAGCGTACAAACATGTATACACTAATCATAATAGAGATGCACCCATCTTTTACCTTTCTATCTCTCCTCACAACACGAACGAGATATCAAACTATCTCAAAAGTCGAGCTCCCTTGCACAATTATATAATCATTGACGATCACCCATTATACAAGCCGAGCTTTCTCGTACACTTACATAAATAATAACGGTCACCTTTTTTATACTACAAAGCACGAAGTCATGCACAAGAAAATCTTGTGTACCTGGAATGGTTGAAGTTTAGTTACCCTCTCCTTAAGTTCTCTAACCAAATTCTAAAAATAACTAAAAACTAATCACCTAATGTAAAGATAAAAAAATAAGCACATAATAAAGGAAACATATAGAATAAGTGGGGTGACTAACACATTTCCCACTCATAAACTGATTCTCGAACCCGCACTACAAGAACCCTTGGACCAATCGCACACATTAAAAACTGCCTTAGGATTAGCTTGAAGGGTCTCGCATGAAACTTTTTATTTGTTTTTATGTAAAATATACAGGAGACTCTAAACAACCGAAGAAACCCCCTTTTTTCTCAAGAAGGCTACACTAACTAAAGGAGCGTGCACCAAAATTGGATATGGTGTCGAACTACTTCTAGGGGCAAAACACGAGCACCCAAAACCTCGGACTAACAACCCAACCTTAAGGGGACGTAGCGGAAGAAGGAGACAAGCACTCTCGTTTCTACCGTTTCACCAGAGCTCCCCCAAGCGCAACACTGACATGCTAGCTCGGGGCTCGTAACACTGCAGTGGTGACTCTCTACTGGGGACTTTTAATTCTATCAAAATACAACATTATGTATCATAGTTGGACCTCGTCAGCTATGTTACAGTGGTGACTCCACCGAAATAAAGCAAGAGAACCGAACTATTTATATGTTTCCTCTCTACTATGCTAAATATTTCTCTCCCGCGTGACTACTTTATGTCAATTTTAAAACTATTTAGTGGACTTAGTTTAAAAGTCCCTCACAACGTTGATATTTGTAACCCGGTTCGCTCATCCCCATATGCTTAGGAAACTGTTTAGTGGATAATAAGCATAGAATTAAGGAAGCATACATGCTAAGGACCTCGCGATAGAATAAACATCAAAGTATGTAAAAAATTAAAGATTACTTATGTTGCATCACGCACTGCATTATATTTATTTTCATATTGTTTAAACCATATACACTCAAGGCCCCCAAAATTGGCTAGTTAAAAGAAGTTCGTACTTTAGGAAAGTAAATTTACCCCAAAAGAAATTCGTACTTCAGAAAAGTTGCCTATCCCAAAAGAGAGTTTCGTACTTTGGAGAAGTCACTTCACCAGATAAAGCTAGTACTTTTGAAAATTCGCTTCCCTAAAAGGCTAGTCACCAATGGTGTCCTCACTCTTTTTTTCCACCCGCCAGGTGCATTGAAATACTTGTCTCTTAATCCCAAGGTCTCGGTGACAGGGAGTGTTTTAAGTTTGTTTATTACTGGGGTATATCGAATAGTCTTTCATAGCTACTCAGAACAGGGTAAATTGGTGTCACACATATTTTAGAGGTTACTTTGTTCAAGCATCTCGGTATATCGTGACCCATGACAATAAAAAGCGATCCTTCGGCAAACAGACACATCACCCTTTTGCATAAAAAAAACCTCTACGAACACACCCTATTTCACAAAAAGAATAGATACTTACTAGCAATTATCTTGATCAAATTTTTCAAAAAGTATTATCAGACTGCCGAAGGATGGTCCAAAACCCCTCGAATTCCAGGCTGAATGTCTTCCCTACACAAATCAAAAATACGAATCTTCAAGTAGAGTGCACACTCAGATTTTGAACGAGACACCCACCCAATATCTCTATGGGGCTGGAATTGTTGTCTCGCATGCATCCTTCAAGTGAAAAACAAACTTTATCCAGACTAAGCTTCTACGTTTCTCCTTATACATCATCGTCTATGAAAGTCTGCCTCTCCAAAGATCGCGTCCCCTATCCAAGTGCTTACCAGACACCCATATTCATGCAGGACACACTATTCCCCAATCCAAGCAAGGGACTTCCAAGTGCACCACCATTATAGTGGATGACTTAAAACCTCCCTCACTTGTAGGAATTGTTATGCCTAACCTAACCAACAACTTCCATCCCCCCACCATTTCTGGAGCCTTATCCAATTCCTTATCCAATGCTCGTGGCTTTGTCTAAACACCACGCACATCCAAGGGATCCTCAAAACCATCATCCATATTAGGGCTTACCCCAAATTGACGCATGTTCTTAGGGGATAATTGGCCAATTTTGCTATAAAAATGGGGGAAAGAGAAAAACGGTGTAAAAGATCACTTACGCCATTTTGGAGATGACATTTTGGAATCATCAACTCAAACCCTCTTAAAAATTCCCAAATTACACCCTGAATGCCAAAATCTTGAATCCTCCACTTAACGAGCAAAGGCATCTCTATCTAAACTGAAAAAAAGTTATTCATGCATTGCGATCATAATTTTGAAAATAAACTTATGCTCATTCAAAATGACAATGGATGGGAGAAAATGACCCAATTTTCCTATTCCCTCCTTAATAGAGCCCGTTCACCTATAAATATCCTAACTCCTCACCACCAAGACCACCCCGTTTAAATAAACCTTTAACTTCTTCAGTCTAATCGGTTGAAAACCAAGTCTCCCCATATCTTCCTAAGGGTTGAACTTATTCGAGTTTTATAAAGTTTACTTTCCTCCCTTTGATGTCGATAAGTAATGGTACTAACTACTTCACATTGTGTAATGTGTGTGTGTTTAATTAAACATTCTAAATGAATCAAACTACACACCTAATAATGAGACTCTACGGATCAAAGCTACTTAAAGTACCCCCAAAATATTAACAAAGATCATAATGACTGTATAACTCCTATCAATCAAGTTATAATGACAGTAACTTGGGAAACCTCGAGTATCCCAAATATGTTTGTGTGGGACCCTCACCCAACCAATGGAGCTTCACCATAACCTTTGATGAAAAATACAAAAGACATCCAAGAGGACAATTTAATCCTTAAGGATAACCTAAAAGACCTATCAGACTTTTTTAGATGAATTCATACCTAATAAGAGGGGCCATCAGTTCTAACCCAAACACCGTTGGGGAAACCACCTTAACTTTCCCCGATGGGGTCATATTCTCTCAGATCTTTAACCTCGACCGTTCAAAAATAAATTCATTGTCCTATGTCCAAATTAAAGGTATAGAAGTCGACATAAAAAAAAGATAAAGAAAGAAAGAAAGAAAAAGACCCACAAAAGGAAAATGAGCCAGAAAAACAAAGAGACAAACTTGGCCAAAGATTAAAATCCCATAAATACCGCAAGTTGGGACAAAAAAATAAAACATGGATAAGACTGAAAGAGAAATGTTACAACCGTACACATTCCAAGCATTACATAAAAAAACACTTGAGCCACTAAAGTTTCTCCTGAAGTCAGCTAAACACTTTACGCTCCCAACAATTTCAATTGATAGAACTACTTTGATCCGTTTCTCTGCTATATTTTATTGCAGACATTCAAATATAGACACACCGTTGTCTTTAAATTGGAGACATGTAGGCAACCCAGATTTCACTTCGGGCTTGATAAAATATCAAACACTAAACACAGACCCCAAATCGGTTTGCCAAGAAAATGGTCATTGTGTATTAATTAAGAGAGACTTTATGTGGTATAATGGACAAAGACAAGTAATAAAAGGAACTTTGAAGTGTTAGAATTTCATAGGATTCTCATTATTTAAAACATCACACAAAAGTTGGTACATTAGAATCGTAACTTACGATGCCTAGCGGGAAAACTTGTTCCCTCCCCTCAATTTTCTACTATAAAAAGCCTTGTCCTTAATACAAGCCCCCAAAACATCATATACTATAACATATTATCAAGGCGAACTATAAGCCACCACACCCGATGAACTACATTTGACCTGATTCCCCTAAAGGGATGTGTAGGCAGTCCACTCAAAGTCTTTGTCATACTATAAAATATATCCCCTATTTTTTTAAAAGCCCTTTGAATGAAAGGCAATCCATATGATGAAATCCACAATCCTGGGAATCTTCAAATCCTAGTGAATAATTTCATGTAAAAGAATGATCATAATAAAATATTTCAAAAATTAACTTTAATGTAAGAGTCTGGAAAGGTCTTCAAAATTATCCTCCATTTTTAAGTAACCTTTCATCCTCTTCACCCATAATTTCAAACCAAAATGAAAATTCTGTGTCGACTCTACATACGAAACTACTCCTTTTTATTTAAAACATAAGTGATCGATGACTCCTGATGAAAAACTCATGAAGAGTAATCATTTCATGGCCCGCCCAAAAGCACCCTTTACCTTAGAAGACCATTTACCTCCTGAAAAAAATCCACCGTCTACATTTCATTTGTATAAAAAAACACCACCTCCCTCATAATTATATCGAAAAGGCATCAGTCAGTTATTACCTACATCATTACGACAGGCAACCACTACCTGTAACCAAAATGAAGCCTCATATTGAGCACCTCGCTAAAGTCTCGGACCCTACCTGAGAGAATTCCTAAACTAAAGCAACACTCATCCCTAAGCACCCGACTTAAGCCTCAAATACCGCCTGCGAAAACCACTAAAAATCCTCATACTCCTCTGAGAAAACCTATTCAAAGCCTCAAACACCACCTGGGCAAACCACTGTAAAGCCTCAAATTGCAATCAACCAAAGAAAAGCATCACTCATCCTTGAGCACCCCACTTAAGCCTCAGACACTGCCTGAGAAAACCACTAAAAAGCCTCATACTCCTCTGAGAAAACCACCGAAAAGCCTCAGACTGCACTCAAGTAAACATAAAAGCCTCACCACCCTGAGCACCCCACTTAAGCTTCAGACACCGCCTAAGCAAACCACTACAAAACCTTAGGCTCCTATGAGAAAACCTATCCAAAGCCGCAGACTCTACCGAGCAGATTAAACACCGTATATCCCTCTGAGCCAACCTAACCAAACCTCGAATTCCCCCTATGCAAACCCTTACAAAGCCTCAGACTCCTAATTAAATCCTCAGCACCCTAAGCACCCCACTTAAGCCTCATATACCACTTGAGCAAACCACTATAAAGCCTTAGACATCGTCTGAGCAAACCACTTAAGCTTCAGACACTGCCTGAGAAAACCACTACAAAACATCCGACACGACCTGGTCAAACAAAAACCTCACCACCTAAGAACCTCACTTAAGCCTCAGAATGCTCTGAGCAAACCACAATAAATCCTAAAAATCCACCCGAGCAAACAAAAACCTCACTATCATAGGCACCCAGCTAAGCCTCAGAAACCACCTGAGCAAACCACTGCAATGCCTGAGACACTATAACACCTGTGCACTCAAATCAAGCCAATTGAATCAATGAATACCTAAATCACCCTTTATCTCCCTTATATAGTACTCAAATCCAAAAACATCCTAATAAAGTTAAAATTACATTACCAATCTTAAAACTTTGCTTAACCTAAGTACTTCTTAAAGTTATGAACTTTTAAAATAAGTATAATTTAATCTATATATTCCCCTAGACCCAAACTTCATACCAAATTAAACCTCTAGATTTCAAATAATAATAATTTATAATACTATCCCTTGGATTTTTATGAAATTACACAATTCCCCTAAAATATGAAAAAAAATCTATATTTATTACCAAATAAATACAAAAAATTTATTTTAAAGACTAAAATCAAAACCTTGGTATTTACACTGGCTATACCATGTAACCATGTGAAGTTAAGCTTCCCGTAACTTTATCTTCTTGATTCCAGGGAGAAACCACCTCCCATTTACACCAATAAACTCCTCACAACCTTTACTATAAAAAACCCATGAACATCAGCAAAATAACTTGCCTGTTCAGCCTGTCCAAAGTTCAAACTTTTCCCTCCAAACTGGTACATTGTCATTATTTATAATGAATTTTGTTTTTCAATTCCAATAGTTTTCTGCACTGCTATTATGCCTAAAACAAAAAAAAAACACCAAGTTCTTACATGTAGAAAAATGCCTATTTGAAGAAAAATTTTAAAAGCTCCATTATAGCTTGAACTTTAATGGTGAAACTTCATTATTTGACTATAAACTAGTTTCAAAGTGAGGAATGAGCTTTTTATGCTCCCAGGAGCCCAAGTGCAGTGGACATTTTCGAAAACTTATATGCTTTGAACCCCAATTTCTCAGAAGTGTTTTTTAGTTCCAGAAATTGAAAATCCAAAATTCTCTTTACTCAGAGTACCTTAATCCTTCAAACCAAAATCAAACTCTTCCTTACATTAGCAAAAACCCAGCCATAACCTTCAAATCTATTGCCATATCCAGTAAAGCCATGAATATTTGGTCAAATTTTCTGAAAAACACATAATATTTGAAACTCCATGAATACTGAACCTCAATCCATTAAACTTATATATTTGGATTCCTTGCGAAAAATTAGGTGGGATTGGTTCTGGAATCATCTCAAATGGTTTAAAAAATCAGAATCTATTCAAGGTCAAATTTTTTTCAAAACCTACATAAAATGTCGAGAGGTTGAAGATGAACTTTCAACCAGAAACCTTGACCAAGCGCATTAGGGCACGTGGCTAATAATTTTTTTTTAATTTTTCTCAATAATTTTATTAAAATTTTCTTCTCAAAATGGTATAAGGTAAGGCAGTGTTTTGTCACCTAACTCAAATTATCGAAAAATAAGGTTTTAGGTTAAAACTATTTCCTATATTTACATAATAACCCCTCATGATTTTTTTTCAAGTTATGATTTTTTACCCTAACTTTTTTCCACATATACCTTGATAAATTTTGAATCAAAAAGTGTTCTGCACCATATTTCAAATTAGACCCTAAGTCTTATATTTTAAAGCCCTAAAATAATTACCAATTAGTCCCTAAATTTTAATAAACACAGTTTTTCCATTTATTTTCCTAACAGACGGTATTATCAATTACACCTACTCACAAAATATTTATGTGCAAATAATCAAGCATCAGACCCTTTCGATCTTAACTTCAATCCTAACTAAGCCTGCTCTACTTAATATACAAGTAGGTTGTACCTTTCTGTAGTAATTATCAGTGCACTTGTTATAATATGATTGATATCACACTGTGATAGCCCTAAATTATTCCTAGTATGTGTATGTTATAATACTAACATACTATTTATGTTGTTATGCATCTCTGACAATTATTTATGGAACAATTTAGACCCTCTCATCTAATAACTGATATCATGAAATTATTATAATGACTGAATCAGTTCACCCTGCACCTCTGTGCAAAATTATTCTTGTAGAAGCATCAGTATTAACTAGGCACTAGACTATCGTGTCAACCCACATAATTTTTCTACTTGGCCTAAGGTCTTAGAAGTTTGAGAGCCTAGTTTTATCACTACATGCGTATGAGTGTCACTTTAATAATGTGCATAACTGGTTACTTTTTTCCAAAGGTTTTTGGTTCATATTATTATTTGGGTATATTGATTGTGCTTCATTATTTATATACCAATTAGTAAGCTGGTAAATATGGAATTATCAGTTTAAATTCCTTCAATTTTTTCTTATACAAAGTGTACTTGTGCTTTTGTAGCAAACAATTACTCTATATATACTCCAAGATTTTATCAACAGATAAATATGTTATAGAGTTAGTAAGATCTGCTTAACAGATATTATAGGGAAAAGAGGGTAAATCCCCCTCCCTTTTTGTGATAAGCATGGACCACATGGTTACTTCTATAACTATATGGAGGGAGATTAAATAAGATGGGAGCAAGGAGTGATGATTTTTAATAACCGACGTTGTTTTCTAGTTTTGGAAATAATATGAAATATCAGTAATTCACCCCGTAGTGGTAGTACAATAAATGTGCTACTATATCTAATGAATCAAGTTATGTTTTCACCTCAACATTAGTTCATTGCTTCGTTACTATCTTGTGCATTCATACAAAAAATAATTTGTGACAGACACCGCCTGGTCAAACTACTATAAAGCCTCAGACTCCTCTGAGCAAACCTCTCCAAAGCCTCAAATTCCAATCGAGCAAATAAAAAGTCTCACTACCCTGAACACCCCACTTAAGACTCAGACACTGCTTGAGAATACCTCTATAATGACATGGACTCCACCCGAGCAAATAAAAGCCTCACTACCCTGAGCATCCCACTTAAGCTTCAGACTCATCTAAGAAAACCAATCCAAAGCCTCAGACACTACCTGAGCAAACCATTATAAATCCTCAGATTCCACTCGAGCAAACAAAATCCTCACTACCTTGATCACCCCACCTAAGCCTCAGACATTGCCTAAGAAAACAACTGTAAAACTTCAACCACCGCCTGAGAAAACCCTTACAAAGCCTCAGACACCGCCTGAGCAAACCATTACACAGCCTCAGACACTACCTAAGCAAACAAAAGCCTCACCACCCTGAGCACCTCACTTAAGACTCAGACTCCGCCTAAGCCAACTACTGCAAAACCTCATACTCCTATGAGAAAACCTCTTTAAATCCTTGGAATCCACCCAAGCAAATAAAATCCTAACTACCCTGAGCACCCTAAGTAAGCCTAATACATCGCTTAGGCAAACTAGTACAAAGCCCCAGACACCACCCGAGCAAACCACTACAAAGCCTCAAACTCCTTTAAACAACCTCTTCAATGCCTCGTACTCCACCTGAGCAAACAAAAAGTCTCACTATCCTAAGAACCCCACTTAAGCCTCAGAACTGCCTAACAAAATCTCTATAACGCCTTGGACTCCACCTGAGCAAACAAAAACATCACTACCCTTAGCACCCCACTTAAGCGTCCGACTCCTCTAAGAAAACCTATCCAAATCCTCAAATACTGACAGAGCAATCCTTGGACTCCACCCGGGCAAACAAAAGCCTCACTACCCTAGGCACCCCACTTAAGCCTCAGATACTGCCTCAATAAACCACTATAAATCCTCAGACACCGCTTGAACAAACCCTTACAAATCCTTAGACACCGCCTGAGAAAACCTTTGAAAAGCTTCACTACCTTGAGCACCTGACTTAGAGACTCAGATACTGCCTGAGCAACCCATTGTAAATCCTCAAACATCAACAGAGCAAAGGTTTTAACCAAAACCTCAAAATCCTCTGAGAAAACCACAATAAATCATCGGACTTCCCTAATCAATTTCACAAACTCCTTTAAGCATACCACAATAACCCTAGGCTCCACCTTAGAAAATAAAACTAAATCCTCACCCGATCCAAACCAAAGCAGCCATCTCAAACTAACTCGGTCCCCTACTCGACCGGAAATAGGAAGCCCTGCGCTTCAAACCAACTTGGTCCCCCACATGAACTTAAATGGTAAGCCCTATGCTTTAAAAAACTCGATCCTCTACAATACCTAAAAGAGAAAGCCTTGCGCTTCAAACCAACTCGGTCCCCCACATGACCTTAAGTAGGAAGCACTGTGCTTCAAATAACTTGATCCCCTATGTGACCTTAAATAGGAAGACCTTCACTTCAACCAACTCGATCCCCTCGTGACCTAAAATAGGGAGCCATGTGCTCCAAACCAATTCACTCCCCCACATGACCTTAAATTAGGGAGGCCTGAGCTCCAACCCTAACTCGGTCCCCCATGTGACCTTAAATAGGTAGCCATGTGCTTCAAATAATCTGGTCCCTTATGCGACCTAAAATAAGAAGCCTCATGCTCCAAACCAATTCGATCCCCCACGTGACCTTAAATAGGAAGCCCTATGCTTCAAACCACTTAATCTCATACGTGGCCTTAAATATGAAGATGTGTGTTTTAAACCAACTCGGACCCCTACGCATCCTAAAATAGGAAGCCCTGAACTTCAAAACCAACTCGATCCCCTACGAGACCTAAAATAAGAAGTCATGTGCTTCAAAACAATTCGGTCCCCTGCGTGATATAAAATAGGAAGTCGGGAGCTTTAAACCAACTCGATCCCCTACGTGATTTAAAATTAGGGGTCCTATTCTCTAAACAAAATTAGTCCCCCTATGCGACCTAAAATAGGAATCCATGTGCTTTAAACCACTCTGTCCCCCACGCTTCCTAAAATAAGGAGCCCTGAGCTCCAAATAATTCAATTCCCTATGCGACCTAACATAGGAATCCCTGCGATTCAAACCACTATGGACCCTACGCGACCTAAAATAGGGAGCCCTATGCTCCAAACCAATTTTGTCCCCTACGTGATCTTAAATAAGGATCTATATACTACAAGCCCATTCGGTCCCCTACACGACCTAAAATAGTAAGCCATGTGCTTCAAACCTCTTGATCCCCTACGCGACCTAAAGTGGGGATCCCTATGCTTTACGATAATTTGGTCCCCTAAGCGACTTAAACAGGAAGCCATGTGCTTTAAACCACTTGGTACCCTAAGTGACCAAAAATAAAGAGACCAACACTCTAAACCAATTATGTCCCCTACATGACCTTAAATAGGGATCACCGCTCTTTAAACCCATTAAGTCCCCTACGTGACCTAAAATAAGGAGCCCTGCACCCTAAACCAATTCATTCCCATATACAAACCATGTGCTCTAAGACAATTCGGTCCCCTTCGCGATCTAAAATAGTAAGCCCCGTGATTCAAACCACCCGATCCTCTACGCGACCTAAAATAGGGAGCCATATGCTCCAAACTAATTCAATCCCCTATGTGACCTTAAATAGGGTGCCCTATAGTCCTAACCCATTCGGTCCCTTATGTGACCTAAAACAGAGTGCCCTGTACTCCAAACTAATTTGGTACTTAGGTGACCTAAAATAGGGAGCCTTACGTTCTAAACCATTCTGGTCCCCTACATGACCTTAAATAGGGAGCCTTGCACTCAAAACCCATTTGATCCCCTACATGACGTAAATTATGGAGCCATACACTTCAAACCAACTCCTTACCTTACGCATCTATAAAAAGTAAGCTCTGCGCTTTAAAATAACCTCGATCCCCTACGGGACATCAAATAAGAGCCCCACTCTTAAAATAACAAGTTCCACTACATAACCTAAAATAGGAAGCTTTGTGCTTCAAAACCCACTTAGTCCCCTACACAACCTAAAATAGGAAACCTTGCGCTTCAAACCAGCTTGATCCCCTATGTGACCTAAAATAGGAACCCTCGTGTTTCTATGTTTAGTCCACAAAGTGACCTAGAATAGAAAGGGGATGGAATATTTTGAATCTTTTCTAAAACCAAAGTAAAAAATCAAGATATCTTGCAACCCTTCGGAGCTCACTTCCGGTGTTTAAATCACCATAAGTTCACACTTAATCTCCTACCCTTCGGTTCCCTCTAGGAAGTGTAATACCCCGTATTTTTATGCTATATTAATTTGGGGGTTTTATTAAATTTAATGAGAGTGAATTATTTAATAAGAATCCGAAAATTAATTATGTTATAATTATTAACGTGACGAGAGTTAGTAATTATATAAAAAAATTGTCGAATATTACTAATGAGCATAGTAATATATGATATGGGTTATATTATAGGTCACGAGTGAATGAAATAATAATTTTGAGAATTTTAGTCGGGACGCGCCCGTGTCGCTTCGGGACTAATTATTGAGATATAAAAGTGAATATTTTATAAGTTGTTCATATGGTCGTTTTGAGTGCGCCAACGCGTCCGGAAGGGTCGAGATAGTCAGAAAAGTGTTCCCGGGGGTTTAGTTTGGGTCTCGGGATGTTTTTAGGCTTAATTAGTGACCCGGGAGGGCATTTTGGTCATTTTACAAAATAGGGTAATTAAACCCACGAATTTCAGCCATCCTTAGCAGCCATTTAAGTCAGCCTTTTAGGGTTAGAACATTCAGAACCCTAGAACGGCCATTAGAGTAGAGAGGAGAGAGCTCTCAAGGTGATTCAAGGCCAAAACACCACCAATCGCACCACCGTCACCACCAACGCGTAGATCGCGAGGAGGAGAACGCAACCACACCAATATCAGCAGGAAACCAGACCTCTGAAATCCCAGGCAAGTGTTTAACTTGCGTATTTTCGTTGGTGCAATATTCATATTAGTGTAGGAATGATTAGGAGTGTAATCAATGGAAGAAAACCCCAAATTTTGATAGGAATTTGCATGTAGAAAAAATTATAACCATATTCTGGAAATAGTATGTGAAGTAGATGATTAACCCACGAATTTTTGATGTTATGTTAGAAGGAAATTCTGGAGAAAACTGATTAGAACAAAAGTTAAGAAAACATTAGGGTTCTTGATGTTTAAATGAGATTTTGGGTTGTTTAACCATGTTTAATGATGGAAATGCGCATGCTTAACGTTAAAATCATCTGGAAATATGTTATTATGTTTGTAGTAAGAGTTTTGGGACGATTAGTGTTGGGAAATATTGTTTTGGGTGAAGAATTTTGGTAAAACCCGTAACTGCACTTCTGCAGGATTTCGCAGACCTGCTTGATCGATCAATCGAGCCTAGAGCTTCGATCGATCGAAGGTTTGATCAATCGAGCCCCAGACCTCGATCGATCGACCCTTCCTGGCAGACTCCGATTTCCCCTTGTTTAATTAATTGAATATGATTCATCGTGAAATAGCTTTTGGGCTTTATGAATAAAATATTTTGGGATATAGGAGAGACCAGTAGGGCATATGATTAAGGGTTGAGAACTTTATTATGAGGTGATAATTGTATTTTAGGGACAATTATTTAAAGGACGAGGAAACTACGTAATTCAAGTGAGAGATTACGTCAAATACTTATGATAGAGAATAGACGTTTACCTACTGATTTTGCTACTTGGATGGATAGAAGCCACGAGTGTCACATAGCTAGTGAGAAAACCCTTCGAGTTAAGGTTAGAGACGAAACCTTATACGTAATCATAATAATGAGAAATTAAGGATAAATGTTGTGACTATGGGTTACGAGAGGCACCTATATTAATATGATAAAATGGGTATAATTATATGATTGTGTGTACATATATTATATACATGTGAAAAACGTACCCGCGCTACTTGTTATCCCTGAGGTTACCGCGCTGGGACGATCTTATCCTGTGTTGCTTTATGGGGGATATTGATTTGTACCCTAGAAGATAGAGATCCTAGGTACGGGCTATCAGATTGATAGTCGGACGGTCCTAAGAGACGTGTGGGTATGTACTGACCTCTTGGACTTGGAATCTATGCTTCGTCTCAACGTTGTTTTGTATATGTTAATACAGTTCGAGAGTGATTCCGAACTTGTATTTCCCTTTGTGTGAGCGATACGGGGATTGGATAGCAGAGTATGCCCGCACCATAGTTTAGTTGGGGTGCTGTTATATATATATATTATCCGAGTAGTTAATATATATATGAGGTTATATACTTTAACTGCCTACTGTGATTTGATAAGTAGGACATAGTTGTTGACGCAATAATAAATACTTGTTTTGTGAAAGTATGAGAAGGCACTGGTAAACTTTATAATTTAATGAAGCTAAAACGAGAGTAGTGCTACAAATTGAAAGTAACCTTTTTAAAACATTGTCATCGTTCGGTTTTGAAAACTTATGAGTAAGTTAAGATAAACTAGACTATTTGGGAAGGTTAGTACGATAGGCGTGCACATTAGAAGAGAGGTGAGAATTTCTCAAGAGAGTGTCGAACTAATATGATTTGCATTGGCCTGTATCAATTTAAATACTTGCTTAACGTATTTTTAAAATCAAACACACTTTCGGGCTCTGACCCGTTTCTTTTCCTCTCTCTCTCTCTTGTATATATATATGTATATTTTCAGGTGCCCAGCCACAGGGGCGTCTTGCTTAGGATCCCTTGAGAAGAACGAGCTGCAGCTTAGGTGGGAGTTGCAGGTCACTTGAGTAGACGGCTTCTGTTATTGACTCCACTCCTATTATTCTCATTTATTGGGCACGTGTCGCCCTTTTCACCATTTCATTTATTGTCGGGATTTTGTATTTCTTTTATTTCCAGTATTGTTCTATGGGATTTATTCTGGATGGATTTGTAGTTTTTAGTTCCATTTGTTGACATTCGATTGACGAATGTATTATGTTATTTGGTTTTTTTTGTGGTGTGATTCTTTATTGTAGAAATGTTGTTTAAATTAAAATAAATCTTTTTCTTTAATTAAAATTTGGAAAGTTTTGTATGGAAAATATTTTGACACTTAGCTTAATTATTTAGGGTGTTAAATTGGAAAAATTATTTTTATCGACAGTGATGCTGAGAATGGACCAACTGTTTACCTTGATTTAATTTAATAAAGGAGTGATCGCCCGGTATTTAATTAGGCGGGGTGTCACAAGAAGGAAGGATAACCAGTTGTGAGGTGATCCCGCACCCCTAAAGATGCTATCAAAACCCCATATTTCTACGTCGTCCCGATAGTGACCTAAAATAGAAAGGGGTTTGAATATTTTGAATCTTTTTTAAAACTAAAGTCGAAAATTAAGATACCTTGCACCCCTCTGGAGCTTCCTCCCGGTGTTTAAATCACCATACGTTTATAGTTAATCTCCTACCTCCCGATTCTCACTAACCAAGAAGGATAACCAGTCGTGAGGTGATTATGCACCCCAATAAATGCCGCTGAAAACCTATGTTTCTACGTCTCACCCCCAAAGCGTCCTAAAATAGAATTGGGTCGAAATGTTCTGAATCTTCGCTAAAACCAAATTTTAAAATCAGGATACCCTATACCCCTATGAATCTCTCAACCTCTTAGTGTTTGAATCGCCATACGTTTAATCTCCCAAACCTAGGTTCCATCTAACGAGAAGGACAACAAGTTGTGAGGTGATCTTGCACCCCAGAAGATTCCATCGAAACCTCAAGTTTCTACGTCCAGTCCCCTTCGTGACCTTAAATAGAAAATGGTGGGAATATTTTAAAATTTTGCTAAAACCAAAGTCTAAAATTAGGATATCCTATACCCCTATGAAGTTTTCTCCCTCTCGGTGTTTGAATCATTGTACATTCACACTTAATTTTTTAAACCTCGATTCTAGCTAACCAAAAGTATAAACAGTCATGAGGTGATATCGCACTCGAAAGACATCATCGAAACCTCGCGTTTCAATGTTTGGTCACATTTGCAACCTTAAATAAAAAATGGTGGAATATTTTGAATCTTTAAAAAAACCAAAGTAGAAAATCAGGATACCTTGTACCCCTTTGGAGCTTCCTCCCGGTGTTTAAATCACCATACATTTACACTTAATCTCTTACCCCTAGGTTCCCGCTAGTCAGGAAGGATAAGCAGTCATGAGGTGATCCCACACCCTTAAAGACTCCATCGAAACCTAACATTTCTATGTCTAGTCTTGATAGAGGCTTAAAATAGAAAGGGGTTGAAATATTTTGAGTCTTTGTTAAAACCAAAGTAAAAAATCAAGATACCCTACACCTCTATGGAGCTTCCTCCTGGTGTTTAAATCACCATACATTCATAGGTAATCTCCTAACCCTTGGTACCCACTAACCAAAAAGGATAACCAATCATGAGGTTAACCTGCACCCCAACAAATGTCGCTGAAATCTTGTGTTTCTACAACTCGTCACTTGAGAGAACTAAAATAGAAAAGGTTCGAAATGTTTCGAATCTTTACTAAAACCAAATTCTAACATCAGGATACCCAATACACCTACGGATTTATCTTCCTTTCGGTGTTTGAATCACATGCATTTTATCCTAAACATCAGTTCCAGCTAACCAAGGAGGATAACCAGTCGTGAGGTGATCTCGAACCTCAAAAGATGCCATTGAAACCCCGAGTTTTTACGTCTAGTCCCCTTCATGACCTTAAATGGAAAGAGGTTTGAATATTTTAAATATTTGATAAAACTCTAAAATTAGGATACCTTATACCTTATACCCCTATGAGGATCTCTCCCTCTCGGTGTTTGATTCACCATACATTCACACTTAATCACCGAAACCTCGGTTTCAATTAACTAAAAGGATAACCAGTCATGAAATGATCTCGCACCTGAAAGACGTCATCAAAACCCCACGTCTCTATGTCTAATCCCAGTTGTGACCTTAAATATATAGAGGTTGGAATATTTTGAATCTTTTTTAAAACCAAAGTCAAAAATTAGGATACCCTCTACACCTTCAAAGCTTCCTCCTGGTGTTTAAATCATCATGTATTCACATTTAATCTCCTTACCTTCGGCTCCCGATAATTAGGAAGGATAACTAGTCATGAGGTAACCCAAAACCCCAAGGAGATTTCCCTCTCTCGTTTTCTTAATTACCAAATTTCAACACTTATATTACCTATTTTCAGTTTATGCTGACCAAGAAGGTTAATCACTCGTGAGGTAATCCTAAAAATAACATTGCCAGTTATGACATAATATCGAGCACCCGTCGTCAGTCCAGCACCGCACCTCTAGGTTATCTCTTACCGTAGATCCCCATCTAACCTTAACATAGACCTTTTAAGTTTCGATCATACATTCATCCCCTTGGATGAATAACATAAATCATTGCGTCATTAAGGACTAATCGAACCATCCATTTCGATGAAGAGTGTCCGCACGCACACCCTCTTAGTCGACCGCCTCTGTGGACACCTATATTTGCAATCAAAGGCTCCAAGACCCTTCACCCTATCCCAAATAATCATTGGGCACGAATCCGAGAATAAATTCCAAGAAAAATTAACTTTCAAAACCTAGACTAAAGTTTACGACATCAAAAACACCAAAGACATAAGTATATACGACCAAAGTACAAATAATCGAAAATCCAAAAATCCCCTTCATTTATTAAAACAACTAAGAAATAGATCCTCTAAGGCTTTTAGTCGATCGACTAAAGGCCTTTACAAATATAGTCGATTGGACAAAGGCTTTAGGTGATCATCCAAAGGTTTTGACAACCAAATCTTATCCAAGTGTTTTTTGAGTTGTTAATAAAAATCAACAACTCAAAACCTTTAGTTGATCAACCAATACCAGCCTCAAAACTCCTTTAAATAGAGGTGCCCACCAACCTTAAAAGGGGATCCCAAACTCAACATTGATTCAATTTTCCAACTTTCTTAATCCTGAGCACCCAAGATACTCGAGATCGTGTCTAAAAAGTCCTGAAGGGTTCGTACTTCAGAAATATTTCTTTTTAAAAAGGAAAAGATACTTCCGTGGTGTCACCCTAAAAAAAGTTCGTACTTCAGAAAAGTTACATCAAAATAGAAAACTGAGTTGGAAACCTGCACAAATTTGACAAAAGTTGGCATTCCTAGACGAAGTTCTACCAGACTGAAAAGCACTAAAAAGCGGGGTTTTCCCCCAAAGTAAAAAGTCAACTTTCACTACAAGGGTAAAGAACCTTTGCCCAAACTTCGGAGTAGTTCCCGACATTTATATATTGTTATGAACTCGATATACTTGTGTACTCTCTCTAACCGGCCCCCGTTTAGGGGATCGGTTATGCAATTTACAATATTTATATTTGTTTAAAGTATGATTTTAACCCAGTACCTCCATTTATGTACGAATTGACACACTTATATGCTAAAATAATAAAAATCAAATGATATGATTCCAACATATAAACACAAAAATTTACCTTTCAAAACACATTTATTAAAGAGTTCCATTGAGATTCGTTCAGCGCGAAACTTTGCAGGCTAAAGTCTAAAACTCGGCTACACTCACCACTTCTCCGAGTGAATAAAGTCCACCTCTGCATGGCACCCCGAATATGTGTTTTCATTGAAATGCTTTTCAAACATCTGTATTTGATCAACTTATTATTTTAATATATAAATTTATCAATCCATCATAACAAAAATGCTATATTAAGGACTAGTCTACATAAATATCGCACCGTTGTACCGTGTATACCCGGTATCCCGTTACATACACCTGTAAATATACCATATTTGCTTGGAAAGATATTGGCTTTGCTCCCATGTATTCTTGGGTACGTAGGTGTAGACACCACATTCGAGGACCCCTAAGTCTCTCCTTAGGTCCCTAGCACCTCCCCATTTCACTACAAACCCCAGGTCATACTTCGAGTACCGATCTAGATGCCATTAAGCACTCCCGATCCCCGTTTAACTCCAGTCAACTCTATTGTCAAAGAAAAATCACAATGAATATTTGAAAAACTCTAAATCTCCTTTCCAACGGTCCACCTTGTGCTCAAATCGTCATAGCGGTTTGAACGAACGGATCATTTTACCACCGAAAATCAATCTGGAGGCCACCGGGTGCTCCTGGGCCCTAATTTGACCCGAGTCAACTTTATCATCAGAGTGAAAGCTCTTTGAATATTCAAAATAAACTAAAACCCCTTTCAACTGATCTACCCCGTGCATAAAACGGCATAACCGTTCGAACGAACGATCCATTTTCCCACAAAAATTAATCCAGAGGCTATATCAGGCACTCCTGGGTTCCGTTTGACCAAGGTCAACTCTTCAAATCGAATAATAGAGAATGAATCTTCAAAGGGCACTGAATACCCTTTCCAAAGGTCCACCCCATGCCCGAATCAGCCTTACGGTAAGGACAAATGACCCGTTTTACTCCAAATGGTAGTCGGGCATTTTTGAGCCCCGATTGACCAAAGTAAACTTTTCGAACGGAGCGAATCTCTTTATAATGACTATGTAACTGGCATAAACTTTCCAATGGTCCACCCTTTGTGCGATTCTGACTTGCGGTTTGGACGAATGATCCATTTTCGTTCGACGACCTCCTGTCCAAAGGACCGACGAGCACTTCTGAGCCCCGTTTGACCCAAAGTCAATACCGAACATGGGAGAAGACTAAAGGATTATTGAAGGTATATGAATTAACTTTCTAATGGTATGCCCCGTGCATTATTTGGATCAACGAATTGCGTTCTATGATCATTTTTCCTTAAAAATATACACGAGACTGCCGATTGGCGGGTTCATTTCCTTGCCTATCGGCAGTGTGCCTAGGGTTACAACCAATTGAAAGGGATAGGACTATGCCGATTGTCACCCCCCTTGCCCTATAAATAGAGGGCATTACCTGACTGCCAACACACTTGAGATCCGTCAATGTCAGTGATCTCGGCAACATTCTCTTGCAATCAACGAAGTTTTCTTGTGTGAAATTCCTTTCCATATTTCATTCCCATCCTTTTTATACCCAATTTAATGAAATATAGTTCTCTCTCATCCATCATTAATCTCAAGATTCAAGGGAGATCATCAAATATCAAGATCAAACCTCAATTCTCCGAAGAAAGTCCAAAAATCCTTCTCTCTCTTTAAATTCTTTATTTTCGCGTTAGTCACAGAAATTCTTAATCTAGCTTTTACTTTAATTCGTACACATTAATATCTGATCCTTTATTAGTTATATTACACATACTTTATTTTCTATAAGAAAAACCAAATC
Organism: Sambucus nigra; assembly: GCA_949130495.1. NCBI lineage: Eukaryota > Viridiplantae > Streptophyta > Magnoliopsida > Dipsacales > Adoxaceae > Sambucus > Sambucus nigra. The sequence continues at coordinate 385,959,535 of OX422217.1, forward strand.
AAAGAAAAATAGGGCTACACCTATAAATTCCAACGGCATTATCCACCACAATTTCTCAAAACTAAAAATATATTTCCTACACAGACATATACAATAAATTCCCATTTGAATCCATGGGATAAATCCCACCCCTTATGCCACGTATGAACTACGTGAACTTTGATGCCTTTATAGGCTACATAGGTATTTCGGGTTAAAATCCAAGACTCGAGTCCAATTTTTCAATTTTTTTAATTTTCCATTTTCGCATTTGTCACCCTTTGTATCTATACATTATTTTGAAATATATTATATTTGTGATCATTATTAGCGTTTTATTTAACATATATTATCGTTTCATCATAACAATCAATATCTAGATAAATGCATACATCATATTTTTTAGATATTATTTTGGGAACATTCCTTTGGATGACCTCACTCTTATTTTTTCCATGATATGATTTGGGCGATTCCGATCTCCCTTTATATATACACGCACACACACTTCATGGATAAATTAAGAAAAAATAGTAACACAAGCCCATGAGAGACCGAAAGGGCGGGAATAGTGCCTAACACCTTCCCATTCCGTAACTTAGCTGCCAACTTTCGAACAATTGGTTTCGTAAGCACCATTTTGTCGTTGATGCTGCTCTCTTGGGGCGGCGACATGTTCTTTTGTTTGTTTTGTGAAAAATAGGCTGGTGACTCCATCTCATTCACCCCACTCTGACGATGGCCAAAGCTCTCTTAGAGAAAAGTAGGGTCCGAGACCTTTTCTCCTTCTCTCTATTTCTCCCCCCCCCCCCCCCCCCCCCCGCCACACACACACCCGGGAAAAGAGGAGAAAGGGGAGAGATCACCGGGGATGGCCACAGTAGGCTCTATGCCAAGCTTAAGTCGTGAAGCCCAAGCCTTATGATACATCTCTTGACGTATTATCTACTAGGGATGTATCTAAGCCCAGTCCTGAACTCCCTTAACCTCTCTTAGTCCACCCCAATGCTAAGATGTCGTTTCTTACTCTACTTCTCATTAATAGATCATTACATCCTTGATGTAACCTCCTCACTTTTTATCCCAAATCCTCCTAGTACTACATCCCTATATTAGTCTGAAAAGACAACACCTTCCGATTAGTAATCACTCGGCTATTACAAGGTTATATGCTAATATCATGCATCTTCTAGTTCACCCCCATTCTGATATTCCATACACCAGTGCTCCCCCTCCCAATCTAACTCCCACACTTGAACACACATCACGTTTGAACACGTATTACAAGTGAACTACATTATCTTTTATCCCAAGTCTCCTTGGGTATATTGAGTATTGTAGCCTAAAATAATTAGGCCACTTACCTATAATGTAGTGACACTTGTCAACATTATCATTGGACCCTCATATAGCGAATGAACCCATTCGGCTCAGATATCTTATGGTCGACCATCCTACCGACCACATTTATAAAGGTGAACCGTTAGTAATGTGAACAGACACGCGTTGGATATTCAACAAACACCATGCAGATGCACGCAAATAGATATCTAGCTTCATATTATCGTGCAAAGATGTAAATACCTAGTGTATAAATGTATTCCATCTATTTAACTTCTAACTACTATAAATAAACTACTACTTCTCCCAACTAGGATAAAACCACCTCATTCTAACCCTAAAAAGTATTACTAAGATATTTGTACTAAACCATATGACATTATCCACATGGATGTAGGCACCACATTTGGGTTTAAGAACGTAAAACCTCTGTGTCTCTTTACACTTCTCTCATTCCGTTAGTTTAACATGTTTATTTGTGATTATAAATATTGAGTAACTTGAGCAAAGATTATTCCAAAATATCAAACCTGAATTTAGACATCAACAAATTGGTGTCGTTTGTGGAAAATGATAAGTTATAATTTTTTCCTACCTATTTATTTCAATTTGTACTTTTCAATCATATTATCGAAGTATTTCAGAAACTCCAGAATGAAGTCTTATCGAAAGCAACACTTTCAATCCTTATATTCCCCCTGGCATAGGATATCTTCAAGGAATCCTGATGAACATTGCAAAGGGAGATGAAGCAATGCATGAAATAGTAAGGCAACTTACTCAGATGCTCCAAGCCAGGCCAGCTACGGCTCCATCTTCTCGAAGGGAAATGTCACCTCCACTCCTAGGAACAAAATAAGCAAATCCAAATATTCCAGATCCTCAAATGATAGGTCCTACCACCCTGGCACGACCTCCGCCCTTAAATCCACTGATTACTATGATGGTCTCTCTCTCTCTTTCAAGAAAGGTTGAGTGCCCTAGATAGACTGAGTAGGGGCTCTACCTTAGATCGGCTAGGTCCACGGGTCACAATCATAGGGAGCCATCCAGATATTGATATTGTTGGGAAAATTTTGTCAAGTCATGAACCAACATACGAGGATCCGCACATGCTAAGTAGACTTATAAAGAAGGGAGCTCAGTAAAAACGCACGGCTGAGCCATTAAAACTGCTTCCCATAAAACTAATCGTGATGACCATTCCTAGAAAGGTTCATTCCAATAACTGGAAGATCGATTGGTAGAATTGTCCAAATTCATAAATCCCTTGCAAAGGCCATTTGTGAAGGGATTCCCCTTTGTTCCAGCTATCATGGACTTCCCCACACTTGTTAAATTTAAACCATTTGTGGTTACTCCTAATTAAGAGGAAAAACTGATCTTGCCCTTTATGTAGAGCAATACCAGGCTATAAGTGATATCTACTCAGTCCCAAATGAAATGCGTTGCTGGGCATGTTCAAGCACTATTACCAGATCGGCACATATTTGGTATAACAATTTGCCTCGTACGCAAATCTCCAGCTTCTAGCAACTTGCCGAGCTATTCATTAGTAATTTCTTCTTTGGAGTTAGACCCATAAAAAGGGTGGCTATTTTACTAGGTGTTCATCAGCGATCAGAGGAAACCACTCGCGAATATATTAATCGTTTTAACAACGCAAAGTTTGAAGTGGTAGATTATGAAGAAAGGACTATTATCACTGCCTTGATGAGTGGTTTGATCCCTAAAAAGTTATATTATGCTCTGACCAAAGAACCCCTAAGACTATAACTAAGTTAATGGCTAAAGCTGGCAAGATCATGAATGTCGAGGAGGTTAGGCTATGGCTACCAAACAGGCCCCTGGTTCTAAAATCGACGGCAAAAAGAACTCCGAGAAGGACTAAAAAGGATAAGAGGGCTAAAAAGACAAGAAGTCTGATGAATATATCCTCCTCACTGTTTGCATACATCATATCTTAGAAGATAGAAAGCCTGATCCGGCATGGTAAGATTTCTAACTTTGTTGAGAGGACAGAGGAAAGAGACACTAGAAGACGATCAGAATCCCCTTGTAAAGGAGGGGAAGACAAGAAAAGAGGCAGAGATAGTGATTTAGAAGATAACCTAGACTCGTTGAAAAAACTCTAAGATCTTGAAATCGAGGTAAAAAGGATATCTTTTTGCTATCTAATATTGTAGGAGAAGACCCTGGTAGTGGCGATGAAATAGCTGAAAGGAAAGCCTACTTAAATGAAGCCAAGGCATGATCGTACATTCGGTAAATTAATCTATCTGATGATATTAATAGTCAACTAAGGAAGGTAAACAAAGAAAGACTGGTAATAGGTTTTTCTAAGAATGATCTATCTAGAGTTCTCTATCCCCATGATGATCCTCTGGTCGTCACTATACTTAGTACATGGCGCAAGAGTGACCAAATTTTTTGTAAATAATGGTAGTTCAGCTGATGTCATATCTTATGATGGCTTCAAAGGATTGGGACTATTCAATAGAAAATTAGAGCCCTATCACAGGCCCCTAATAGGCTTCTCAGGAGAAAAAGTGTATCCTTTGGAAACTGTCAAGGTAGAAGTTCTTATCATCACATGGTCTGTAAGCTCAACTAAAAGGATTCATTTTTTCATCTTAGATAAGAACGTTCAATCAGCTTACAACATGATATTTGGTAGGGCCGGCTTGAAGAAGTTCAAAGTAATACCATCTACTTTCCACCAGTACTTAAAATTCTCCACATACTATGGGGTCGACGTTGTTACGAGAAATCAAATTGAAGCAAAGGAATGCTATTATACATCAGTCGACCAGGAGGAGGTGAAGAAACTCACCACCACTTGCCATAATAAGACCTTAAATCCACGCAAGGAGGTTGATTTGGTTAAAGGACATGTTGTGGAAGCAACGCAAATGGCCATCTTAGACAACGATCACCTAAAAATGACTACACAAATCGACTCATCTCTAGAGCAAACCCTCAAACAGGAATTAATAAAATTCCTTAAAGAGCGAAAAGGTGCATTTACTTGGAGCCATGAGGATATGACAAGGATCGACCCAAATTTTGTATGACATGAGTTAAATATCATCAAAGAAGCTAAACCGATCAAGCAGAAGCGGTGCGCATTTAATCCCGAGAAGAACATGGATATTCAGAAGGAGGTGGACGAATTACAGAAGACAAAGTTCATTAAAGATGTCAACTAACCTGATATATTGGATAACATAGTGATGGCCAGAGAGAAGAACAGTAAATGGCACATATGTATTGATTTTATGGATCTTAACAAACCTTGTCCAAAGGATCATATCCCTTTGTCCAGAATCGATTAATCGGTTGACGCTGAAGTCGGCTTGAGTTGCTTAGTTTTATGGATGCTTATTCAGGGTATAACCAAATTAAGATGAAGACATAGGACACGAGAAAAACATCATTCATCACTAGTCGAGGTACTTACTACTATAATGTTATGACCTTTGAGCTAAAAAATCCTGGACAAATATACCAAAGGTTGGTGAATTAGGTTTTTAAGGAACAAATTGGTAAAAATAAGGAGGTGTATGTGGATGACATGCTCATCAAAATCAAGAAAGACGCCAACCACATTTCAAACCTATGGTAAATATTTCATCAATTGGAGAGTGCTGAATGAAGCTCAATCCTACCAAATGCGTGTTCGGCGTATAAGAAGGGATACATAATAAATCAGAGAGGTATTGAAGCCAATCCGAACAAGATCAAAGCGTTAATCGACATGCAGTATTTCTCATTTATGAAGGATGTAAAGAAGCTAATTACAAGAGTGGAAACCCTTAACAGTTTTATTTTTCCAGCTACTAACAAATGGTTACGCTTCTTCAAGGAAGAAAGACTTTTGAGTGGAATGAAAAATGTGATAATGCCTTCCTGGAGTTGAAAAAATATTTGGGATATTACCCACTGCTCTCTCATCCACTTATGGGGGTTGTACCTGGTAATTTCTGAGTCGGCGATTAGATCGACACTCATCCGATTAGAAAATGAGGTATAGAAACAAGTTTACTACACCAACAAGGCCTTTAAAGGAGATGAAATTTGGTTCCCACAACTAGAGAAGCTTGCTTTAGCCCTCATTGAAGCCTTGCGAAGGATGAAGACGTATTTCCAAGCACACATTATTGTGGTCTACACAGGCCCTTCATTGCAACAAGCCATCCATAAGACAAAAAAGTCAGGTAGGTTGATGAGATATGAAATAGAGTTAGAAGATTACGATATACACTATGAACCCAGGACAACAGTAAAAGGCCAAGAGGTGGCAAATTTTATAGTTGAATTCACTTTTATGACGAAAATTTTATTAACCAAATTCTGGTAGGAAAAAAATCAGCCGAGCAGACTTCTTCGAAAGAAAACTAAAGGCAAACTTCTATAAAAGATAGCCCCAGAACAGACAAACTAGAAACATCCACTATACGAGAAGCAGATAAATTGTACTTGGAGCAAAGCCAAAAGGTGTTTAAGTATGGGTCCCCGAGTGAAGGTAACTTCAATGGATAATTACGTGTATGGATAATGTATATAAACGGATCTTCATGTGCTATTGGTAGTGGCGTTAGTTTAATCATTGAGACTTTTTACGATATAGTTATGAAATACACACTTCATTTTTAATTCCAAGCTTCTAACCATGAGGCAAAATATGAAGTGTTGATTGCAGGCTTCGAATTGGCTCTTTCATTAGGAGCCAAACAGGTCATGACCCACAGTAATTCCCATTTTATCATTCATCAGGTGTTGGAGATATATAGATTCAAAGGAGAATTGATGATAAGATACTTGGCTAAGGCCCAAGATAGAATATTCGAGTTTCACGTGGTTAAAATAGTCAAAGTACCCATAATTAAAAACGCCCGAGAATGCCTCCATTTCTAATCTCAACCCCTGTATATTATCCAACCCCAACCAAATTATGTAGACTTTGATCCCAAATCCCTTTGGGAATCTAGGCGCAATACCAAGTCCTTATCGTGAGCTCAATTCTCGATAATATGTCTCTCGACATATTATTTCACCAAGATGAATCCATCTCTAATATTTATCCAGTTCAAATGAGGTATCAAATTATCTCAAGGCGCGATCTAAAATATATATATATATATATATATATATATATATAAATGCTCAAACTCATGTTTTAACTATACAACCAAACTACGTAGGCGTTAATCTCGTGGCTACACAAGTACATAGGCGTAATACCGAATCCTTCTCCTGAGCTAGAGGCTCGACACTGTTTTTTAACATATTATCTCACATATATACATCCATCTATAACCCCTTACATACTGCAAATAAGATATCAAATTATCACAATACGGAACCTCCCAAACATATTCCTACATACAAACATACAATAATCATAATAGATATGCACCCATCTCTCACCTTTCTATGTCTCCTCATAACAGGAACGAGATATCAAACTATCTCAAAAGTCGAGCTCCCTTGAACAGTTATATACACACTGACGGCCACCCGTTATACAATTCGAGCTTTCTCGCGCGCTTACATACTAAATAACGGCCACCCTTTATATATTACAAAGCACGAAGTCATGCACAAGAAAATCTTGTGTATCTGCAATTGTTGAAGTGACATTTCTATACCTCCCAATGATAACATTTTCCAACCTAAGCACCTATCTACATTTTTTAGAGACCCTCTTGCTAAGTTCTCTAAAAAAATTCTAAAAATGACTAAAAAAGTAATCACCTAATGTAAAGATAAAAAAATAAGCATATAATTAAGGGAGCATGTAAAACCAGTGGGGTGCCTAACACATTCTCCACTCGTAACCTAGTTTCCGAACCCGCACAATACGAATCTCTAGACCAATAGCACACATTAAAAATTGCCTTAGGATCATTTCGAACCTTTTTTATATATAAAATAAACTGGCGACTCTGAACAGCCAATGAAACTCCCTTCTTTCGTACGAAAGCTACACTTACCAAAGAGGCGTGCACCAAAACTGGACATGGTGTCAAACTACATTCTAGGAAAAATAATCGAGCACCGAAACTTCGGATCGATAACTCGATCTCTAGGGGATGCGACGAAAGCGGGAGATAAGCACTCCCGCATCCATCGTTGAAGCAAAGATCCCTTGGACACAGTGCTACCATGCTCGCTCGGGGGCCGCAACACCACATGATCCCTTAACTTCTAATGAAATGGACTAAAACATATAATGATTATAAATGATATGACTTGAGGGTGGGGTAATTAGGGTTTGAGTAAATTACTCGGAGTGAATAAATATGTGTTGAAATAAAATGTTAAATTAACATGTGAAATGGAAATGAATTTGTGGGCACCGTGGAAGTACATCTCGATGTTGTGATATGTGAATTCTCAGCCATGCGAATACCAGGTGGGGTTAGGGTGTGAAACGTGATGATTAAATGGAAATGAATGGGTGGGCATTGTGTAAGGACACCCTGATATTGTGATATGTGAATTTCTGGCCATGCGAATATCATAGGGCCTCAGGGCGTGAAACGTGATGTGTTATTCCAGCGTTGTATAATGGGAAATCAAATTTCATGTGCTTTTTTTATATTTTGCATGCCGCATGTTTTTTAGATGGCTGAGAAGAAGGGGCGTGAGTCGGTTAATTGTTGTTTGATTAATGAAATGAATTGAGATAATTCTAATAGATTATGATGATTTAAATTTAGTGTACCACATGTTTATGAGATGGCTGAGAGGAAGGGATGCATGTCGGTTACGTGTTGCTTAAATAATGAGAATGAATAATTAACTAAATGAGTTGGATAATTCTAATACACTATGAGGCTATGTTTATGGGTTGGACTGCTCATTAAATTATAAATTGTGACTTTATTATCTATTCATATAACTGCTTTGAGTACGTAGCTAAGTTACTTGCTATCGTTTTGACCCATTTCTTATACGTGGATCTCAGGTGTTAGGACTTGACCTCCCGTGTAGATTTTATATTCTAGTCCTTGCTATTCCTCTCTATATTTCATATTTCATGCTTGGAAACATTGTGGGTATATATCTGTCTATCATAGTTAGCTATCACGTTTACTTTTCCATTTAATATATTTAAAAGATGTTGGCTTGTTTTATTAAGTGACTTTGGATGACAGACATCTTATGTTGGGTTACTTTGGTATTTGTCTTATGGACTTTTTATATGAGTTTTACATTTGAGGATTTCCATATCGTTTCCAAATTTATTGCCTGTTCTTTCGTTTGTTCTCTCCATGCTGAGAATGATATTGTATTATTTTAAATATTTCGTATAATTTTATATTTAGACTTTATCAACCTAACTGTTTAATTACGTTGGGTATCACACACTTTCTCCCTTACAGTGCTTAAATGATCGTATGTTCACACTTAAGCTACCTATCTTCCGTTCTTGCTAAGCAAGAAGGTTAATCAATCGTGAGTTGATCCCAACCCCCCCAGAGCTTTTCTCCCTTTCGATGTTTTAATAACTAGACGTTCACAGTTATGCAACCAATCTTAGATTCCCACTAACTAAGAAGGTTAATAAGTTGTGAGGTAATCCTAAATAATGTTTCGACCCTTGACTCAACATCAAACACCCATCGTCGGTCCTATACCACATATTTAAATTCTTTCTTATCATAGGTCCCCGTGCAACCTCAATAGAAACCTTCCGAGCCTCAGGGAAGCATCGAGCACCCATCTTAAGTCGTGCACCACACATTTAGGTTCCCCTATAACCTCAATGAAGGTCTTTTGGGGTCTCAATCATACACTTATCCCACTGTTAAGGAGATTGCCAAATTTAGATGATAGTGTCTTCACGCACACCCTCTTAGTCAACCACCTCTGTGGACAACCTCGATTTACAATTCGAGTGTGAGTTATGTGTCACCCTATCCTTAATGGTGAAACATTTCCATAAACCACTGACTTCCGGAAGTCACAACTGATTTCATAAAACTCACGACTTTGGTGAGAGAAAAACTCTAAACCTCATGTAATCATAAGGCCATTCTTATAAATATTCAAATCTTGGACCATTATGGACCTAACCAACTTTACAAAGTACTCGACATATCCAAACATATTTTAAATCACCCTTATGGCTGTTTATGACTAACTTCAAAGGTCGAAGACAAGGGTAGTCCCGATTGAGACGATTTACACTAAATATCACTTTATGGACATTTTGGACCTACAAAACTTCATAATTTAGGAAAGTGGTAAACATAAATGTTTTATTAAAACCCTAGGGTACCTGAACTAAATAAATTTACACTATATACCACTTTAGAGGTATTTTAAACCTACCAAATTTCATAATTGGGTAAGTTGAGAACCATAAACAGGTAGAGCTTTGAGTTATCTTTCCATTTATAAAAACCACGCATGAATCAGAGTTACAAGTAAAAAGTTTTGAAAATAATACAAAATTGTGATGAAATGCAAACTGAGGCCAAATCCTTTAACTGTCCGGTTAAAGCCCCTTTGACCATACGATCAAATAATTTGTATTACTTTTTTCCCTCTGAAATCACTCAAAATGGATAATTGATCGAAGGGTTAACCCCTTTGACCGAACGGTTAACCATATGATCGAATGATTAACCATTTTTGACACTTGTCCCTTAAATCTTACCAAAAGAGTTGTCCTGAGTCCTTTAACTGAACGATTATCCCCCCTAAAGGCAATGATTACCAAATCCAACCAAATTTTATCCCAATCGTCCACGTATTACCCCATCTTTGATCAACTGTCCTAAAATTTTGACCGTTCAGTTAAAGGCCCGGGATCAGACCCTATTGATAGAGGCCCCCACTAACCTTCAAAATCAACCCAAAACCCAACGTCGATTCGATTTTCTAACTTTATCAATCCCAAGCGCCCGAGGTACTCGAGCTCATTCTGAAAAGTCCTGAAGATGTTTGTACTTCAAAAAAGTCGCTTTCCCCTCAAGGAAAGCTCGTACTTCCACAGGGTCACTTCAGTACCAAATGAGGTCCGTACTTCTGAAAAGTATCCTACGAATGAAAAAATGGAGGCAAACGTTTGCACGCATTTAGTGAATGTGGATACTGCTAAACGGATATCTGCCCGTCAAAATGGAGCTCTACTCACATCGGGCACCTAAGTTTGGGACACTCACCTAGGAAAAATTCAGTTCACACTACAAGGGTAAGAAAACTCTACCCAATTTTTGAGTCAAACACCCCCCTATATATATATTGTGATAAATTGTCCACATCTTTTATCTATTTTATCCCAGACCTCGTTTAGGGGACTGGGTATGCACTTTACAACATTTATATTTTGAAGCCTCATTTTTAACCCAACGCCTCGGTTAATTGACTTGACATGATCATATGTTAAATAAATGTCAATAAAATGCCACAATGACAAAATACAATCATGAAAACATACTTTTCAAAAACGTTATGAGGAAAGTGTTAGTGAGACGAGTTGGTCCGAAACTTTGCACAATCCAAAGTTTAAAATCCGATTACTCCCACCGCTTCTCTAATCATACAAAACCAGTTCCGTGGCAACACTCTGGGTATGTGTTTTCATATTAAATACTTGTCAAATGTACGCCTTTGATTAAAAATATTTTTAACATATAAATACATCAATCCAACACAATAGAGATTATATATTAAGGATTAGGCTCTATAAATACCATAATATTGTATATTGTATACCCGATGTCCCATTACTTACACCTTTAAATATGGTTTGTTTGTTAGAACTACGTTGGCTTTAATCCTAAGACTTATTGGGTACTTAGGCTCTATATTGAATTACCTCGTGAAGCCCAAGCCTCTACTATGTCTCTTGTCCTATTATCTGTTAAGAATGCCTCCATCTATAGTCCAAAACCCAATCCAACCCCATTATTGGAACTACGTTGGCTTTGATACCAAGACTTCTCGGGTATGCATGCATTATATTGAACTAAACTCACGAAGCCCAAGCCATATAATACGTCTCTTGGCATATTATTTCTTAGGGATGCCTCCATCTTTTGTCTAAAAAGCCTTTCTCCATAATCCAACCCCATTGTTAGAACAATGTTGGCTTTGATCCTAAGTATCCTTGGGTATGTAGGAGCTATACCAAACTAAACTTGTGAAGCCCAATCCTCATAATACGTCTCTCGACGTATTATTTCTTAGGGATGCCTCCATTTTAATAAAAATACTCCTATCTATAATCCAACCCCGTTTATTGGAACTACGTTGGCTTTGATCCTAAGATTCCACTACCCTCTCTCTTTATACCCTAAGGAAGCAAAGGGTGTCTAAAACATTACATCCTTAGCGTTACACCTCTAAAATAGTACGAAGGACAACCCCTTTCTGCTAATGATAGTCCGACATCATACAAAAATATGCTTTGTCACTACATTTAGGCCCACTCCCAAACTGAACCTCAGCAAAGCTACCCTTTGTCTTATAGGTAGCTTCTTTCCCTCCCACGCCAAGTCCTACACTTGCATACACATCATGCTGGAACACGTGAACACCCAAACTATGCAGGCTTTGATCTTATGGCTACGCAAGTACCTAGGCTCAATAGTGAGTCCTTATCGTACACACAAGCCTCGATAATATGTCTTTGATGTATTGTCCCTATAGAGATGCAATCATCTCTCACATCTTTCACCTCTCTCACACTCTCTCTCGCACACTGTAAATGAGATATAAAACTATTTCAATGTGGTGATCTCTTGTGCACCCCATACAAACGTGTAAAAATGTATACACTCCACACAACTGAACTACGTAAACTTTGATACCAAGTCTTCTTGGGTATGTAGGTGCAATACAGAGTCCTTTCACGAGCACGAGCCTTGAAAATATATATCCCGATGCGTTGTCACAACGAAGATACACCCATCTCTCACCTTACCTTTCTAATGAGATATCAAACAATCTCAAGCCGAGCTTTCTCGCACCCTTACACATATTAATGGCCACCCATCACCCAAGTCAAGTCTCTCTCACACTTACATACGTACTAGCGCACCCGTTATACAAGCACGAAGTAATGCACAAACTCCCTTGTGTACTTGTACAAGTTGAAGTGATGTTCCTATACCTCTCACTAATACCATTTCATACCTAAGCACCTATATACGTTTAAGGGATTCTCAATCTACAGTCTCTAAACCAATTCTAAAAATAGCTAAAAAGTAATCAATTAATGTTAAAAATGATAGTAAACATATAATTAAGGAAGCATAAAGAATAAGTACAGTCCCTAATACCCTTTTCACTCGTAACCCACTTCCCTAACCAGTATAATAAGAATATTTAGACCAACCATAGACTTAAACTTGCCTTTGGATTATCCTGAAAGAGCTAACTCGAACCTTTTGTTTATTTTTATTTATTACACGAAAACACACTTAGGCCAAACTTTCCAAAAGAGGGACCCACTTATCCATAGGTTAGTCGAGGGCAAATTTATTTCTTCACTACCTTTTTGTACATTAAATTTAGTTACTTACCCCACATAGTTTCTACCTGCTAAGGTTTAGCCCCTATTTTGACAGATTCCATTGTTGACCCTTAATCAGCTCATTATCAACTCACATTATACTTAATATACCTTAACTAAAAGAAATTAGTGGGGACCAAACCTAAAATATCTTATGCATTGAATATTTCTACGAATACCATTAAACCACTACTTGCCACTATTGGCACCACCAACCCATCTCCAAAAAATTAAAATCTCGCAAACATAATCGCAAATCCAAATCTATTTTAGAGGATAGATAAATTATTTATAGAGAGGGTAAAAGATTATTCGTAGAGAGGGAGATTTACCTAGTTCTTGTCAAGATCATTCGTCTGGGTCAGCTATTCATCCGAGAGAGAAATTCCATCTCTAACCACCTAAAACCACACCACCATCACCACCTATGAAACCACTTGAAAACACCACAAACACCAACGCCCCTCTTCCGGAACCACAACCTCCACCTTAATCCCTTCAAAACTAACACATTAACACCACTCAAACACCATTAAACCTCCACACGCCACCATGGTACAATACCCAACAACAAATCAAACCAATTGGAACCTAACTTACATTGATTTAAAGACTGTTTACACCACCTAATTACTGTCCAATGAAGGCTTTCCATGTATGATTACTAAAAAAGAAATGTTTTTGGTTACCAATAAATAAGGACATATTTGAAAGTTCTAATTTGGATTATTGGTCAAAATAGGAGTTAGTGGGGTAAACTAGTAAATTCTCTTAACCCGTTAGCCATCCCAACTTTGGATCAAAGCCCAAGCGGCCCATAAATAACAATCCGTAAATTGTAATCCCTCCAGCAATATCTTTCGGTTGTGCCATTTTTCTCATCATCTGAAACAAACAAACAAACAAACAAACCCTAGCATTTACCAGAAATCAATCAGAATCAGATGGGGAAGCAACCAGTAAGGATGAAGGCGGTTGTGTACGCACTGTCGCCGTTCCAACAGAAGATCATGCCCGGCCTCTGGAAGGATCTGCCCGGTAAGCTCCAACACAAGGTCTCCGAAAACTGGCTTAGCGCCACTCTCCTCCTCGCCCCTCTTGTCGCCACATACACGTAATTACTCTCTCTTTCTATATATATATATTAATTTCTGTTTCTATATATGTTTGTTTACCTGAATAAATTAGTTCCGTCTTCATCTTCTAATACGTAGATCCAACTTTTAATGTATTTTTGGTTGTGATGTTGATGATTAACTATGTAACCTTGGCTTTGATATATGTGTGTTATATTTGAAAGTAATGATTTATACTTTCCGTATGTACATTTTTTGAATACACTTGTGGAATTTGGTTTGATGATTTTGTTAATCCAAGGTTGTCAAACTGTTTACATGGGTTCAAGTTGTGTATATGATACCAGTATGCTATTAAGCAATTTTATTAGGAGTTATGATGATGATGCTGGATCTTTGAAATCTCTACTATTTTAGGTTTAGGATTGGTCGTAGCTAGTTTATTACTTAATGATTAATAGGGACTAGTAGTTATGGTCTTTAGGATTCAATAAGGGCATGAGTGTTTTTAAGAAAGTCAGCGAGCATCATTTAGTTGCTGAGATGATTCTTAGAGAATATGAGTGTGTAAATGAGAAGAAATGGAAAAGAGTCTAGGATATCTCAGGAGTCAAGAATCATTTCCTAAGGTAATGTTGCTTATACACTAGGTACTTGCGGGTTACGCATGAACCAAACAAATTTCAAATTACAAAAGATATCTTCAACAACTCCCTTTCTATCTCTCTCTCTAAAGCTCATAGTGTTCTTTGAGGAAATCATTGAACTTACATAAGGACCTAATGAACGTTCCGACCAATAATCAACTTAGCAACGTGGCAATTATTCCCAAAATTACCAACTCAACACAACAAAATTTCTCATATTTAAATAAGTATTTTAAGTTGATTTTTCATATTTAAACGAGTATTTTGCGGCTGATATTTCATATATGAACAAATATTTGGGCTAATTTTGGGCTATGTTGTGGGATGATTCTTCATATTTAAACGGGTATTTTGGACCTCTTTAGTTTTTACTTAAAATTTCAGGATCTTTTGTAAACTAATATGTGAATGTTTTTGGCTTGATATTCAAATGCAAAACGCGGCTTGATCTTTAATGAGTTGATAATGAGTTGAATATCAACGGTTTAGATTATAATTAAAGAATAAGAGCAGACTAGCAATGTATTCAACCACGCAATACATGTCGACAAATAATAATAACTAGTTTTCACCTCTTTGGTTTCTTTAGCTTAGATAATATTACCACTAACAAGTCCCACCAATCAAAAAGGATCTTACAAGTTACAGGTCCCATCCATTCTAACATAAAAAATGTTACATGTTCATAAATTTGCATTTGAGATGCTCTTAGCAAATCAATGGATGCATTTAAATCCCTTCGACGGTTTGATTCTGTATACAACTTCCAAATTAATTTATTAGAATCGAACGATTGACCCGTTCTAGGCCAATTCACTTGTGTATCTGAGAGAGAGAGAGGATGATGGTGATGTCGTAGGTGGTTAACACGTACACTCTCCCTAGGTACACTTTCGGAACGGGAGAGACAAAGATACTTCAGTCGCAGGTCATTTTGCTTGTATGAAAACCAACTATATGAAAAAGGCATGAGGACCAGCCTTGAAAAAATCCTATTAGTGCAAGAGCAAAACATCACCAAATTTTTCTGCAAATTGGAAACACCTTTTGTAAACTTCACGGTGTAAGTTTAAAGCATGGGGAAAATAAAATTGAAGGGTTAGAAACATAGTTGTTAAAGGCGCGCCTAGGCTCACCAACGTGCAGCATTGGCGCCTCGCCTCACCTCTGGTAAGGCCCCTTCAATAAGGCGCGCGCCTTGGGCGCCTAGGCTCCAGGCTCAAGGTGCGCCTTGTTAAATTTTTTCTAATGCCACCAATATAAGAATGAATCAATTAATATGTTGACATTACGTATTTTCCAATGAATTATGGAGAATTGAACCATTTCCACCCAAAAACTAACCATAGTCGAGCATAAGTTGTGGTGAAACTTTATCTTTCTCACTAGTCATTACTTAGGCAAAAGAAACCAAAAAAACTCCTTACTGTTGCATCATCGATTGATTTTAATTTTTCTTTTCACACATTGGAGTACATTTGTTTTAAATATATAATTATTTTTGCTTTTGTTGATTATTTGATTATTAAAATGTTATTTTTTTTTTGATATTTGATTATATATATTTTCCATATGTTATATTAGATGTATCTTCTTATGTGTCTCTTTTTAACCTTGTATAATAGTAATTTATGCTATATTTCAAATTTTAGATCATAAAATATTATTATTATTATTATTATTATAGATATACAATTTTTGCATGTCTTGTATAATGCGCGCCTCACTTCGATCGGGCGCGCGCGCCTTGCCTTGCGCCTAAGCTCTAGGGAGACACTGGCGCCTTGGTGCACCTTAAATAACTATGGTTAGAAAGGAAATCTTTAAGCAAACTTATTGCTAATTCACCATCTCTACAACCTAACTGGCAGATCGACGAGTGTGTAGTTACCCGGTGGAGGCCAAAATTTGAAACTGTGTAAGAGGGCAGTGAGTTGCGAGTCGCAATTCAGGCATATCGTCCCTCGAGGACTAAGGTATAATCGGTCTTGGAGAAGCCTTGATAAAGGAATGCAATATAATATATATAAAAGTTCTTCAAGAGCTTTGAGATGTAGAGTGAGAGAGTAAATACCTATCATAGGGTTATAAGTGGGATGGCTTATCGTGATAGTTTATCAAAGTCCGATGTTGATGGGGTGACGACAATGGTGTAATGATGGTAGTAGGTGAAGTTGGTGAGATAATATAGGTTAGGTGAGAGTAAAGGGAAGGTTCTTTAATGGAAGTCGGAAGATTTTTTCTTTGTTTTATTCGAGAGTTTAGGATGTTGGAGTAATATATCAAATAGTATCAACTTGTGAACCTCAATTAATGAAAGTGGTGGTCTCTGTGTATATAGTAGTAATCGAGATGATCTTGAAGGTTGGTTTGTTGGGCTACTATAGTTGTCACATGGGATTTATGGAGTATTAGTGGGGTGTGATGGCGTTTTGGGCATAGTGCGAGTTTATTTGGTGTCCAATGTGACAGGTGGGAGGCTACTTTTGTAAGTATAGTCTCATCTAATTAATAATGTTATTGAGAGTGATGGGGATGGCTCTCAGTAATTTTATATGCGGTGTTGGAATAAGGGTCTGATGATGGTGCTTATGCTCCTGAATCAAGGTTTTGATTGTATGAGATCAAGGATCGTTGCACTCCCTCGAAGGTCCAAAATATGAGTAAACTAAGCTTAATGAATCTGCTAGATTCCATTTGGGTTTACCTAGGGGTGTGCAAGTGTTGTTTTGGTTCTATAACTAAACCTTGATCCAACACTAATATAGGCCGATTCCATGATTTGAAACCGAAACCAGAACCGGAACTGGAACCAGAACCAGAACCTATGTCTAACCTAAACAACCTAACCCTACCCGTCGGTTCTCAAGTTGGTTCGGTTTGGTTCTCTGTTCCACTTATGTTTTTAATACTCGCATCTAATGCAAATAATTTAACTGCATAAAAGAGTTTTATGATGTTTATATTTGTGAATAAGAAGAATGATAAACAATGGCAAAATGATCATTATTAAAGTTAGAAAAATAATCTTGTAATAGATGAGAGAGTATCATATAAACTTTAAACAATAAAAAATAGCCCTAAAAAAATAAAATAATACAATGTTGACTTATAAACACTTAAAATGCTAACATGTCAAACAAGGGTGAAAGAAGATAAAAATGCACAGCATAAATAAATGTAACATATATTCATTTTAGGGTTGAATTGTTGTTTTTGTGTTCAGAGTTATCCATGGGTTGGTCGGTTTGGGTCTCAATACGGTTCTTAGTTCTATAGTTATTGTAACGAGAACTGGAACCGAATCAATCAGTTTCATAATATTTAGAACCGACAACGAAAAAGACCAACGCAACCCCACCTGCAGAGGTTGGCATGGTTTGGTTCTTCGGGTTGGTGGTTCCAATAAAATTTCCAAGTTTTACTAAGGCCCTTACATTATTCGAAGCTCTTATTACTCAACTCAACTGAACAAAACCTTTCCCAATTATTTGGGGTCGGTCACATGAATCTTATTTTTCCATTCCATTCTGGTTAGTCAATATCTTCTGTTAAGCCATATGATATCATGTCATTTTTTACAATATCCCACGAAGTCAATTTAGGTATACCTCTACCCCTTGCGTTACCATCAATACTAACTAAATCACTATTCTTTATGGGGGCATCCATTGGTCTACGCTTGATGTGTCCAAACCATTTAAGTCGATTTTTTCTCAATTTATATTCTATAGGAGCTACTTTGACCATTTCATAAATTTGTTCATTTTTAATTTTATCCTTTCGAGTTTTACCACAAATCTATCTTAGCATTCACATTTCTGCAATACTCATTTTCTGCACATATTGTGTTTTGGTTGCCCAACACTCTGTCTCATATAACATGGCGGATCTAATGGTCGTCCTATAAAATTTTCCTTTTAACTTCAAAGATATACATATGCCTATCACACAATATGCCAGTAGCACTTCTCCACTTAACCCACCATGCTTTAATCCTATGAGTAACATCATTACTAATATCTCCATTTTTTTGAATAAGCGAGCCTAAATAAAGAAAATGATCGTTTCTAGGTTTCTCTTTAACCCTCCAGTTTCACCAAACCACCGTTTGTCCTCATATTACTACTAAAATTGCACTCCATATATTCTTTTTTAGTCCTGCTTATTTTAAATCCTCTTGTTTGCAGAGTTTCTCTCCACAATTCCAATCTAGCATTAATTCTCGTCTTAGTCTCATCCACTAAAACAATGTCATCCATTAATCCTCTTGCTTATTTTGTATGGCTCATTAACTTAATACCACGATAATTTGAATAACTTTGTATGTTCCCTTTATTTTTATAACGAGGGACTAAAAGACTTTCTCCATTCATTGCGCTTCCTATTAGTCATTATAATTCTATTAAATGATTTTGTAAGCCAAGACACTCCTTCCTCCCCAAAACATTTTTAAACTTCAATAGTGATACCATCTGGTCCTAAAGCGCTCCATGCTTTCATCTTTTTTAGAGCAATCCTAACCTATGTTATCCTAATTCTGCGAGAAAATATATTTTCTCGAGTCTCCCTCAGTTCCTCTATATCTAATCTACTCCCATTATCTTAATTCAATAACCTTTCAAAATAGTTTTTCCATCTTTTCATAATCTCATAATCCTTAATTAGGAATTTTGAATTATTACTTTTAATACACTTAACGTTATTAAAATCTTTTGTTTTTCTGTTCCTAAGTTTAGCAAGCTTATAAATACTTTTTCCTCCTCTGGTATTCCTAATTTTGTATAAAGATCATCATATGCCTTTAACTTAGCATTCCTTACCATTTTTTAACATCCTTTTTAGCGCATTTATATATCTCAAAATTTTCTTCGTTTCTAGTTGTTTGCCATGTTTTAAAGCACTCCCTTTTGATTTTTACTATATTTTGTACTTATTCATTCCACCACTAAGTTTCTTTAGATTGTGGCCTCTGCCTTTTGATTCTCTAAGAATTTGTTTCGATATTCTCCTAATGCATGAGGCCATCTTATCCCACGTTGTGTTAGTCTCATCTTCGGTAGTCCATGACGCTTCATTTAATATTTTATCTTGAAATAGTTTTAATTTCTCTCATTTTTAGTTCCACCACATAGTTCAAAGTTTGGGTATTGGTCCCGATATCAGACATCCGATTTTCAACTCGGTCGCGGTATCGGGTGTGATACTCTATATAGAAGAGAGCGCAAAAAAATTCGAAAAAATATAGAAAATTTTAAAAAATAAAATTAACAATGTGAATCAATCAGATACGTTCAAACCATTATTTAATATGCATTGCGCAGTACAATTGGTTATACAGAAGTGCGACAGACTTGGCATATTGCTAATGTACTAATTTTTATTTTTATTTTTAATTACTTAAAATATCTAAATAATTATGTATTAGTGAATAATTGTTGATTTTAATTTATGTATGTGGAAGAGGATGTTTGATCTTCATGGACAAGTCTAGATTTATGGAGATTCTTTTTTCCCCCAATCTTTGTCTCTTTCATTTTTGGACATCATTATGTGATATTTTTATTTGATAGGATGCTTTTGCTCCAAGTTCAAATATTTTTATGTACGGTGAATGTTATTAGTTTTATATTAACGCCATTTTAATTTTATGTCAATTGTTTAATTTAATATTAGTGTGTAAAATTGTTTTGCGTATATATGTTATGTGTACGAACTTATGTAGGTAGTGTTTCTGTAAATGTTACAATATATATTTGACAACAAAATATGGTAAAAGATTAAAATTCTAGCATAAAAGAAAATGTCACAATGTTCAAATAATGATGCAATTTTTTTTCCATGTTACTCGGAAAAATTATATAATGTCGCAACAATTTTCTCAGCATTAAATTTTTTTTTTTACAAAAAAGGTTTTGTAAAAAAATGTACAACGAAATGTTTTACAATTTTTTTTTACAAATAAACTAAAAAAATGTTTTGTAAAAAAAATGTACAAAGAAATGTTTTGCAAAGCATATTTTTGACATTTTTTTACAAATAAACTAAAAAAATATTTTGTTAATTTTTTTTTGGGTACCAAAAAAAATGTTGAAAGGGTACAAAAAATGTGCCGTTTGAATGGGTTGTGTCGGTCGATATCTCGGCGAGCAGTCTTGAAATCAGCTGTTTCGCCCGATAACTTGGCGAGACAATACGATTCAGTGTTTTATTTTTGAAATGTATATTGGTATCGTATCGCCTCCCTCCGATTCCGAGTTGACTCGGCCGATACTGACTCAACTCAGACGATACTTTGAACCATGTACCTGGGGTCAAGTCAAAAACACCCAATCTAATATGTGCTGTTCCCCATTTTGAGCTAACATGACAACATTCACAGATATGACTTGTTATTCTGCAACCCCGCAGCAGCTTTCCAGATTCAGTTCAATATGGTTAACACCTAAAATAACACACATCGACCCACTTGAATTTTATCCATCTCGAATTTAAATTAGTGGTTACGAAATTTGACAAGGGTTTCTTAGTTAACCAATAAACACATTTCAGAAGCTAATGCAACTTTGATATATTGTTGGCTTTGGGCAGCTGTTAGTTTCCCTGATACACATTGTAGCTTTATCTTACTTTTGGAGGTCTTAGTAGGCTTTTGGCCATTTGGGTGTATCTATGTCGATTTAGGCTGTAAGGTTTGTTGGATTGGTTCAGCAGAATTTTCTAGGCCTAGGGTTTTTAATATGACTTTTGTGATGCCACCTTTGCCTGTATCTTGTAGAGAAACTATTTATATATATGAAATAAACCCAGTGGAAGACTTGCAACACACACAATCACACTTCCACTTACACTGACTAAAAACAATAATCAGATGGAAATTATCTCAATCAAAAGCTTAATAAATCAGTAATTCGATGAAAATGTAGGAATGATTACGAATTTACGATGGTTGACCAAAGGCCTTATTTGTAGGCTAAACAAATATAAACTATTTACATATATAATATATATATGACTGCTACTACCTATACTAATACTAATAATAAAATTAAAGAAATCACATAGGGGAAACCAAATAGATAACTACCTATTATGATAATAGCCAATTACCTACTGCTGCTGCTGCTGCTGGAAGACTCGCATCGCAACACACACAATCACACTTCCAGTTACACTGACTCAAAACAATAATCAGATGGAAATTATCTCAATCAAAAGCTTAATAATTCAGTAATTCGATGAAAATGTAGGAATGATTACGATGGTTGACCAAAGGCCTTATTTGTAGGCTAAACTGAACCTACAACAAATATAAACTATTTATATATATATAATAAATATATGACTGCTACTACCTATACTAATAATAAAATTAAAGAAATCACATAGGGGAAACCAAATAGATAACTATACTACTACTAAATTAGAAGCATGAAAGATAGTTCTGCCCCGAATCACATCTCCGACTACTACTACTACTACTACTACTACTACTATACATTCCCCAGTTAAATGCGTAGACAAAACTAGGAATAAAAAATATTACTTGTCCACAAATTTAACTGAATTTATAAAATTAGAAGCATGAAAGATAGTTCTGGCCCGAATCACATCTCCGACTCCAAGGGCTCATCAATCCAACAGAAGACTTGCAGTGAGTGTAGACCCCCCCAACACCGCATGCACAACAATTCTAGAAAGTTATTAGAAACTCAAATCATTTTATGATAAAAGTTGAACAATAAGCATTTACATAATAAAAAATGTAATTAATTAACTTTTATACGCATAATGTTTCTCGAATTGTTGAATTTCGTCTATTGCATCTCGAACATTGATTGGTTTTAATGAATATGTAAGCAAATTTTGCTTAAACGAGTGCTTCCATTGTTTTAAGGGTAGTGAGCTACTGAAGTAAACGACTTCTTGTACTGATTGCAGATTCAAAGGTAACTATAGACATGAGAATAACCAATATGTCTCGTAAAGGAGACTTCGGTAATTAGTTTTATTGTTCTTTCACTAACTATGAACATGAAACTCAGGCTCTCCACCTCACAGGTCTCCAACAAATACTTCTCATCCTCCTATTTAGCCCCCAAAGTATCTTCTGCCTCCAAATGTCTTTTAAACTGGATAGTAAAAATGCATGGTCGTGCTCATTATCACACCACACCCCCACCACATTTATTGATTGATTCACATTGTTCGGAGTGCACTAGAAGAATAATGGCTGTATCTTTTAACCCAACAAATACATCTCAACCTCCTATTTAGCCCCCAAGTTATCTTCTGCCTCCTAATGTCTTTGAAATTGGGCTGTATCTTTTAACCCAACAAATACATCTCAACCTCCTATTTAGCCCCCAATTTATCTTCTGCCTCCTAATGTCTTTGAAATTGGGATAGTAAAAATGCAAGGTCATACTCATTATCATCACCACCCCCACCACATTTCTGGATTGGTTCACATTGTTCGGAGTGCACTAGAAGAATCACGGCTGTATCTTTTAACCCATCTGATAACTCAGAGACTGATCCTTGAACACAGAATACTTTAGACCAGCATAAAGATGTTAAGAGATTTTGTTGTTGTCGTCTGCTTTGTCTACAGCTGCCTGCTTGTTCACATGTTTTAACTGATGCAGGTATGTCCAGAACTTCAAGGAAAATGAGAAGATGGAGCACAGGTACTGAACTTATTTTTGAAGTGAAGTGCATTCCCTTGCCTTTCAAGAAAAACAGAGAAAAAAGAAAAGATGTTGCTTTCTGTGTTATTGAAGAACCTGATATTTTTGTAGTTTTTCCAGCAATAAGATGTGCATTATGTGGTATTGCCTGCAGCTGCACCTGTTGAAACTTTGCATTTTGCAACTTTGTTTGTTTGCAGATAACACTTAATGTGATCTTTATATTGTGTTTTATATCTGGTTGCTGTTTTGAAATATTGTATAAATGCAATCTCAGAGTAAGTCTATGAAAGCAATGTTCCTGAAATCGTTTGCTGGCCAGATGATCTGGTCATCCACAATATCTGGAGCAGTATTTGGTAGGGCCTAGTGGGTGTGGCAAATTGTATTTTGGGCCTGACCCGATAAGACTCATTAAACACAAAAATGACTTCGTGGCCCACTTTAAACATGACACGACACGATTAATAATTTCACGCGCAATGAAACCTAACAGGGTATGAAAAGCGGCGTGACACAAGAACATGATCAACACGAGTTATAATTTAACAAGATTAATTATGTTAAATTTAGTTCTCGTATTCAAAATTGTAACCTCTAGCACCTATCAACCTTATTCACCATAATCTAATAAGTTTCTTTCTTTAGGCCGTCTCCGATAGTAGTAATTGTTAAAACTTTTCTATCCTACATGACCATGTATATTTAGCATCCATGTATTTTTAGCAAATAACTTCATATTGATATTAGGGTTTGTTTGATTCACTTGGAAATATTTTTCACGGAAAATAGTTGTTGACTCTTGTTTTGTCTTTGTAGTAACTTGATTGCGAATACTTTATATAAGAACAATATTCATTTACATAATAAGCTTTTCATCTCAAATTCCATTTTTCGTGGAAAATATTTCTTATCCACCCGTCAAAGAATTGGTGTCCATGGAAAATAGAAAAGGTAAGACCATACACATATTTCTTCGCTCATTTTTCAGCTTGTTATCTAAATGAATTATTTTTCACCTCTTTTTTATGTTTGCAATTCAACGCACCCTTAAAAGTTTAATAAAATTATTTCAAATGGTGTTATTTCTATTATGTATCAATATTGGAGCATCTCTACAAAACGGGTGGTTCCTATTATCTCTGTCCATGTAATGCAATTCCCATAGGGACTCCCATTATAGAAGTTTTTTCTTCCTTTTTTTTGTGTGTTTTCCATCTCAATCATAGATGGAAAGCGCCCCATTGGAGACGGCTTAGCTGATTTATCTGAATATTAGTAGTTTAGATTTCTCATAAATCTTTCCCTCAACATCATTGTGTACTATCTTTAAAATTTTCATTATTGACACTAAAATTTAATAGCTTAACATTTCTAAGAATAGCTTGAATTGTTGTCTCACCCACGACTTCACCTTGTGGCATATTTAGATCAACCAAACATGCTCCTGTGAGGTCATTAAATGAAAACATCAATTGAGGATCAATTTTTGTAAAATAGTTAAAAAGATTTTAGGTTGATTTTTTATCGGGCATCGATAGAATGTAAGATATTATGTACAAAATATTAGCCCAAAATATATATTTGTTATTATTTTAAATCAATCGTTCAATATATGACGGTTTTAATAAGGTATTCATAGAATGTTTGGATACTCTGTAAAAAAAAGTAACCCAAAATATATATTTTTTACTATTTTAAAAAATCAGTTTGCATTTGAGGTCGACATAGGACCCTGAAATTGTATTTTGACAATCATGTCCTTGCTAGCCCAGAGTATTCCAACCCCCCAAAATCATTAGTTTACTTTAGGCATGTTCAAACCCATGTGTGCACGCACACGCATTAGAGGTTAATTACCCTTTGACTACCTCTAGTAAGAAATCACATTTCTCTCTCTTCTCGCATTGTGAGTTGCTTTAGTTCCAATGTTAAAACGACTAAGTATCATCCTTATCCGATGGTTGTGTTAAATTTTTCTAGTCTTTTGATTATGATATTTTTTAAGAAGACTAGTGTGAGTTGTCAAATGCACACTGTTTAATGTGAGATATCCACACGTGGTCTATTTGAAATATCAACCAATGTATGTTTAACAGCGCGTTGAGTCTATTTTTTTGGTATAAAATTTGAGGGTCTCCCAAAATTACTCTTGAATTATGCCCCCCCTTCCCAATTTTAAAGTCCAAATTTGACCTTTGCGCTTATCGAGTATATCCCCAATTTATGGCCAAGATCAAGATGTAATAGCTATCATGACATTTGGTCCACTGATGTTTGATTTCAAAGGAAAGGAAACTCTTAATTTGGGACATCCCATATAAAAATAGTGGAATCTTAGTTTGGGGCAGAAGGAGTATCTTACATCTTATTCTCTAATAATCATGGCAACCATAGAGCATATTGATAAAAAATTAAGAAGATAAATAATTCATCCTCTCCAATTAAGAGTTCTAAGAGTTGTTTGATTTTGCCCCTTAAGTCTTTTTATCTAAACTATTCAAATTTACGGTATAATATAGTGTTTGTTATTAAAAAAATAAAAGGCTAACAATTTTATTTGCCTCTAAAGAGTTAAAAGGTAAAAATACCTTTGAATTTGAACATTGAATCTAACTAATGTCTCCATTTAGACATAAAAACAAACACATTTTTAGATTTAGATATCATATTCAAATTTGGGCTTCAAATGAACAAACAAAGTCGGTCTTTCCTTCTTTTCCCTATAGTTCACATTGGAAATCAGTGGATTAAATTTTAGGATAATTAATCAATTTTTAACTTTGGCTAATAATTATGTTTAAGTCAAACGACAATTTGACTTTCAAACATGGCGCGCATGGAGTATTAAACTGAACGTGGGAATATAAATATTAATATCCAGCATGTGTGACCATAATAATTGTATGACATGCAATTTACATAACTAATTACACAAGATCTCGTGAATTCCCTAAAAGGATGTATACTCTATTCCCATGCCTATGCATAAGGTATAACTTGACATTACTAGTATATATTTTCCACCCAAACAACCCGCTCCACTAGTGGGTAAGGCTAAAAATACCATAATGACATTAACATACTTATTGTTTTGTGGGAAAATTGTTGTGGAGATGATCATCCACGTCGGAGGTCTAGAATGCAATTTTCAAGGTTGGTTTTTATTGATGGCATAAATGATCTGTATCTATGTCCCCTAACCACATTCACCCACCAAAACTTAGATTCCTTATTTTACCATACCCCGCTATCTTTATAATACTCTAAAATTCTTTACAAGGAGTTAAGACTTCTGAGTAAAGAGGTTATCCACGTCATCTATTAAACATCAATTAGGATATTCACGTGACATGTTTTGTCTCTTTCCTTAATCACGTGAACTATTGTTGTCCATCCTTTCCCTTTTCCCAACCTTTTCCTCTTCTGAGCTTTTCCCCTTCTCTTAATATATATCCGAAACCCAATATACCATTTCCACTGTCATTTTTCTCCCTCTTTTAAGGTACTTCTATTTTCATATGCCTTTTCTTTGTTCAACATGCATTTTGGATATCCGGATTCCATAGAGTCTGTATATGAGTTCGAAGTTCTATTCTTTCTAATCCCACCTGAGATATTGTTTTTTGGGCGATTTCAACTCGTGAATATAATATGAACCTTCACCCTATCGACACTGAATAAATAATCTATATTCGGTGTAAAGAAGAGACAGATGTGTGGTGACGCTTTGAGAATCCCATCTAAACTGATGGAAAAGCGGACTTGTCTTTGGGTCGTTGGTTGGCTTCGTAACTATCTGGGCCGGATAGGAAATACAAGGAGACAACAAAACTCCACGCCGAAGCATGTTCAACTCATTCTGCAATTGGTTATAGTTCTTGGGTTTTTACCAAGGTTTGAGTGAGATTGAATTTTTGAATGGGTTTTGGTAAGGTAAAGTAGCAAAAAACGTGGTAGAGTAGCCGCCTCACAATCTGAGTCCGTCACCAAGTGGCCTCCTTCTTTCCACATCATCGCTGTAATACCCTGTCCCAAGAATTTAATTGAAATTATATGTGGATTATGAATGAGGAGATATTGATTATAATTATGGAGAAAATTGGAGAAAAATAAAAGAGGAATAAAATTTCGGTCGTTCCAACGACAAGGCAATGTCGTTCGAACGACATTGTGAGGTCGTAAGATAGGTCGCGAGAACAGGGCTTCTAACGACGTGCTACCGACTTATAATAGCAGGTAACGCGAAGGTTCACGCGATCCAAACGTCAAACGACATAGGATGTCATTTTGAACGATATAGGGGAAGTCGTTCGAACGACCTGAGTCGAGATTTTAGATCTGTTTGCCCTTGTGCGGTGTCATAATTTGGAGCATTGGTTTTGTGTGCTGTCGAGCCTAGAATAGCCTAGATTAAGTAAAATGAGAATTTGAATTCTTTTGGAGGTTTTATAAGGGGTTGTTTGGGCTCATTGTTGGGAGAAATTGCAAGAAGAGAGAGAGAGGGAAGAAGGTGGTCTTCCTCCATGGGAGGGTTTCTTCCACCACTCCTCCACCATTCCACCCATTCCATCACCATTTTATTTAGTATCCCACCTTGTCCCACCCACAATACCATTTTCACCATTGTTATAGAAGAGCTATGAATTTCGGAGGAGTATTTGGGGGATTTCTTGAAGAAGATGAAAGTGGGTTTTAATGGAGTTGAAGTGGGTCTTTCTTGGAAGCTTAGAAAAAGAACATTTCGGAGCTTTTGGAGGATGCATTTGGTAACCCCTTAAGGACACCTTTGGAGGTGGAGGTTGCTCCTCCTACACCAACACTTCCACCACCATTTGAGCCATTAGATGTGGGAAAAACCTTACTCTTCGTATAAGATAATATTTTGCATTTGTAGTCTTGTAGTTAAACTATTTGAGTAGGGTGTATTTAGTTTAATGGTGTAAATACTGTGTAGAAGATAATAAATATTTTTATGGAATAAAAATGTTGGAGAATGTTATTTTGTTGAAAATAAAAATGAATAATTATTTCAAGGTTTTTAAATAGTAAAAGTTGATGTTTTATGAAAATGGTGTGTTTTCTAAAAATATTGATGAAAATATTTGGTGAAATAAAATGTTTGAAGATAATGACATATTTTGGTAAACATTGGTGAAATAATGTTCTTGCAAAAATGATGATTTTATAAAAATAGACATTCATTGAGTTTGAAGAAATTAAATTCCTTTTATGTCTTGAAAATGTAATTTTGCAAGTGTTATGAAATTTTAGAATGAAAAATGTGTTTAAACCATGTAGTATGATTTTTGAGTTTAAAATCCATCTTCTCATGTATATAAACTTGTAGTAGTTTGGTGTGGTGACAATTATGTTGTGACAATTATATTCAACACGAATGAATGAGAAAAGCGCAATCACCAAGGAAAATAAAGAATATAAAAGGCCAATCACACAACACAGTAATGTACGTGGTTTAGCAAGAATGCCTACGTCTACGGTGGTGCAGTCAATATTATTTCTATATACTCCGGAGAGCGTTTACAGAGAATACAGTGCGTGCCTCTTGCCCCAGGCTTAGGGTTAACTTATACATCTTCTATCTTCGGGGAGTGGGGGTGTTGGACTCTCCCACGTCCATTTTTCTCTCCTAGAATATCTCTATACGAGATTCTAGGAGGAGACTAAGTCATAAATGTACTTAATTAAGGTGGAGGGTCCGAATTTTGGGCCGTCCTTATTAGGCTACTCATTTGGGCCCATAATGGTAAATCCGGGTACCCACAATTGCCCCTAAAGTTGTTGGGCCACAATTTGGGCTCAATAAATTTAAATGATTTTTCATAATGGTTCTTTTTGTAAATCGTGCAGCTCTTCCCAAAGTTGAGAACTGATTTAGGCGGCAGTTGCTTCATGTCCTGTGCGCGATGATTGGGAGCATTTAAAAGTTATTTATAGCAGCGTTCCATAGTTGTCGTTTCAAACTTCTTAGCGTTCTCTCATCTTCTGCGAACTTTAGCTGTTGTGCCCTCTTCTCCAGGTCTTCATTTTCTTCGCTTTCAATCTCCCTAGTCACCTGGGCTTGTGATCTTGCATCGTCCAAGTCAAACTTCCATCTCGTAAGTCCCCTTTTCTCTCTCTCTGTGCTTTCTCTGTTGGGTTTTCTTTGAATTTGCAATTTAGGGTTTACAAATGACAAAGATAGGTAATAGATCACTGTTAGAGTTTAGGAAGTTTTATAATATCCCAGAGTGGGTAGAGATTGAGTGCGCCTCTCTCCCTAAGAATGTTAGAGAGATAGAGGGTGCTCATTGGATTCATGTTCTGTTACTCTCCCAAGGGGGGCTTACTTTTCCTCCAAATGATTTGTTCCTGCATTTCTTTGGTTATTTCAACATTGTCCCTGCACAGTGTTCGTCCAATGTCTGGAAGATAGTCAATGGTGTCCATAGAATAAATTAACTTTATGACACTAAATTTGGGCTCGCTGAAGTTTGCTTTTGTTATTCCTTCTCTTTAACTAGTTCTGGTCTTCTTTACCTCAAGGCCAGGAGTCCTGATAGGGTATTGGTAGTAAATTTACCTGATTCCCATTAGGACTACTGGCAAGACAAATTTCTTGCTAGGAATTGACAGTTCTCCCCCCCAGACTGAAGGGGCGAGGTCTGATAGATTCACTGTTCCCTTTTATGGGGAAGAGTATATAGGTATTTTTTACTCTGCTCTTTCGATCTCTTTGTTAATGTGTGATTTTAATGACACCTTTTTATTTTCTTTTCAGCGAGGACAAAGAACTTTGAACCTGCCCTTAGCGAGGTTCGAGCTGCCGAAATGATTAAAGCTTGGAACATTAGGGAATCTTTGGCTGACGGTGAACATCCTCGGTCCACCGCTTTCCTGCTTGAGTACAAGAACATCGGGTCCAGTTTTATTGCGAGGCCCGTGGATAGCATTCCTGACTTAGATACTTCTGAAGAGGCTGCTGCCGATCCCATCCAGTTGGACGAGGAAGAGAGCAGTTCTGAAGGTGATATCAGAGGAGGTGCTGAGGGTGGTTCTGGAGAGGCGAGCACCAGTAGTAAAAGTTCTTCCAGCTCAGAGGAGGTTTCTGAGGCTCGAGGGTCTTTAAGTACATCCATCAGTTCTAGCGAGGATATGGTTCCCCCTAAGAGAAACTTGATCAGAGATGATGATGATGAGGATAATGTACTGCTTGCTCAGAGATCGAAGACGCAGAAATCTGGGAGTGGGGCTGTTGCCACTAGTTCTCGGTCTGCTGCTCAAGAGCAGGAGAAGAAGAGAAAAAAAGAAGAGAAGTTAAGAGAAAGAGAGAAGAGGAGAGGAAGAAGACCGAAGAGAGGAAGAAGATAGAGGAGAGGAAGAGGGTAGAGAAGGAGAAGGAGAGGGAGGAGGAGAGGAGGAAAATGGAAGCGAGGACGAAGGCTGGGCAGGCCTTAGTGCCTGTGTTTGCGTTGCCAGAGGGGGCCTCGGTTGCCATTGAAGCCATTATACCTTTGACTCAATTGAGTCTATACTGTATAAGTGCTCATCTAGTTTGGAAATTATGACAAAATTGTGTCCATCCTAGAAACCAAAGAGCCTCAGAAGTTGGATTGCCTATTCATCTCTCTTTCTTGTAGTGATCAAGAGACTATTGCCAACACTCACACACTTAGAATTCAATTCATGCATGTCATATTGCATTATAATGTGTGTACATGTGTTGAGTGTGTTTAAATCCCTCAATTTGATTTTTAATAATTTTTTTGGGATTTTTTAAACAATTTTTAAACAATGTTTTAATAATTAAAACTTGATTTAAAAGTTTTGGGGTCAATATCTTAATATTAGTTGTTGTATATTATGGCCTAATGTTACCTTGGGTAGAATCCAAAAGCGGCAGAGACTTCAGGGTATACTTTGTAATTAGTTTGGACGCGCGTTTTATATCCCCTAACTGGCCAACACCTGTTGCCCTCTGATTGGTTAGAATTGTGTTTCTTTACTGAGACAATAGACGCGTGTGTTATCAACCCTTGGATCATTTCTTATCAATGGTCTGCATGTTGCCTTGATGGATCCCCGTGTAACTTTTTAAGCCAATCAACGTTCGTTTAAGCACCACCTTGTGTGAGCCCTTAGATTCAAGTCAATTTAAATTGACTCGATCTCAGCCCTTGGTTTTGATCAGATATCTCGAACCTTCTCCTCCCACTATAAAAAGGACCCTTCCCTCAGACTTCGAAGACTTTTGCCATTTCATTTCCTTTGAGAATTGAGAGAGAAGAGAGAGAAGAGAGAAAAACAGAGAGAGAAGAGAGAGAGTTAGAAACCCTAACTTCATTCGTCTAAATCCTCTTCAAACCTAACCCAAAAACCATATCCAAAAACACTACCCTGAGTGTTCTTGAGTGTTTGAGAGTTTGAGTTAAGTTATTTTTGTTGCTGTAACCTTGTGTTCGTGAGATCTTGTTTCCAACTTAGACTTTTACTTAGATCTAGTTTCTGATTTCATAGAAATCTCAGATCTGAGTTATTCATGTTACATTACACTTAGTTTCATTTTATTTCTCATCTTGAGAAATATATTGTTGATTATTTTCTCTAAAAAATTTTCTTACTTTGAAATCAACAATAAATGCTTTCTGTTTCTTGTTCTTGTAAAACTAAACCTTTGACCTAGTTTGGAATCTCACTTGGAGGTTTTCAATCTCGAAAAGTTTCTCTAAATTTTGAGATTGATTAAGACCTTGTATGTCTTCCTAGCAAGGTATCCGTGGATTCTGGGATTAATTGAAAGGTCAAATAAGGTTCAAAGTTTTGTAAGAAGAAAGAAAAGAAAAGATCACAGCATATAGTGTAACTGTAATTTGTTAGGACTGTTTGTACTTAATAAGTGTGTGTGTGTGCATGCATGTGTTAGAAAGCACCTCCACAAACACTTACACCCTACAACACGAAAAGTGTTGGTAATAAGATCTTGTGAACATAAGTCGACGTAAAGTGCTGGAACAAATAAGGAGTTGACAAACTGAGAGAACTACATCTACAATCAGAACTGCAGAGAAGTTATAAGGACACCAGAGGGTACATTCCTAAACTTATATAGGTATGAGTTATTTGCATGTTAGTTATATAGTTTGTAACTCATAAATTTGTTTTAGTGGATTTTTCATTTTACTCCGTAGATGGAGTCGTGGATGTTTCCTCAATTGGTGAGGTTTTACCACGTAAAAAATTGTGAACATAATCTTTCTACATTTTCTCATCTCAGTCTTGGTTGTGCTGTGTTTAAAACTTGTTTAAACTATCTTTTAAACTTGTTGCCCAAATCTTGAATAAGATCTCGTACATACTGTTTTATTAAACACATCTTGTGATTAATCCTTTTTGATTTAAGAAAAGAGTTTCTTCAAAAAACAACTCGAAGTTACTTAAATAGTTTATTTTCAATAAACGGCTTTAGTAACGCATTTTTCAATTGGTATCAGAGCTTGGTAAAACTGCTTTTAAAGACATCCTGTGTTTCTGAAATTGTTTTCTGAAAATTAAATATGGACGAGAAAAATGAAAGATGTGGTAACTTGACCCGACCTCCAATCTTTGATGGAACCAATTTTGCTTACTGGAAAGTAAGGATGATTGCTTTCATTCAAGGAACATTGGGAGATGATGTCTGGGATAGTGTTGAAAATGGTTATACTTTTCCTACTAAACCAGCCAACGAAGGAAGTAATGAGAGAGTTAAGAAAGCTTTAAGTGAGTTCACTCAAGAAGAGAAACAAGTTTCTCGAAATAATAACAAAGGAAAGAATGCCATATTTATGTCTATAAATGAACATGAGTTCAAAAGAATCTCATCCTGTACCACTTCTAAGGAAGCTTGGGACACCTTGGTTACTGCTCATGAAGGAGACACTAGAGTTAAGGCTGCTAAAACCCAAATGCTTATCCAACAGTATAACTCCTTAATTATGTCTGAGACTGAATCTTTTGATGACTTCTATATGAACCTGACTGATATTGTGACCAAACTGCATGCTAATGGGATAACCTATGATAGACGAGAAATTGTATCTAAAATTCTGAGATCATTACCACAGAAGTTTGATTCTAAAAGATATGCTATTGAGGAAATGTGTGATATAAATCTCACTCCTGAATTACTCAGTAGTAAATTAAGAACTGTGGAAATGGAACTGGAATTTAAGAAATAATTAACCCAATCCCATAGGAAACAGACTAGTTCCAATCTAAGCTTCTCTTCTAAATTGATTAAGCCTGAGTTTAATACTTCCAATGATGAATCTGATGAGGACTGCGATATAGAGAGTTTGGACAATCAGATTGCCTTAATGACAAAACAGTTCAAGAAAATCATTAAGTTTAGAAACAAAGTGGCTAATAAACAAGGCAAGTCAAATTATCCAACTCCCTCTAGTCACAGACCTCATGAGAAAAACAATGACAAAAATCACAAGGACTCTCATATCAGACCTAATAGAGACCTTAAGAAGACTGAATGCTATAGATGTGGTAAACTGGGACACATTGCACAAGACTGTAGAGTTAATTTGAACACTCAAAACAAACACACTAGGGCTAACATCTGCAAAACATGGGATGATTCAAGTGACTCTGAAAATGAGGAACCCGAGTCATCAGATGTTTTTGATCCTTGCATGTCTTTCTTTGCCAAGATTATTTATAATGATGACATGCCTATGTTTGTTAATGAGGATGAACCAAATAATTCTATGACTGATACATCGAATGTGGTTATTACTGGTTTAGATGCTTTGATTACTGAGAATGTTGCATGTTCTACCTCGGGGTGTGTGAGTCAAAAGGAATGCGATAATGACGATGCTAATGGGTGTGTGAGTTCTAAGAATGAAGCCTTAGGGGTCACTTCACACACCACACTTAGTGACTCGGACAATGAAGACCTCCCAGACATTCACACACTTTACACTAAGACTCTCAAGAAAAGCGCTAGACTAGAAAAGACTGTTAAAGATCTTACCAAGAAATTGGAAGATCTAAGCCTGATGGTTAAACTGAATGCTGAAGAGTACACTACCCAATGTTTAACTCATGAAAGTGAAATTAAAGTTTTTGATGAAAAACTGAAAAATTTGACTGAAACAAATGAAATTCTGGAGAAAAAATACAAAGGGACATTGTTAGAATTGGAACAAACCAAAGAAAAGACAGCAACTGTTTTCAAAAAATTTACAAAATTTGAAAATAATTCTAACCGTTTTGATGAATTTGTTGCTGAATCTAAATCCAATTCTGATGATCGAACTGGTATATGATTTTGTCCTAATTTGAAAACACAAACAAAACCTTTTGAACTTATCAAGTTTGTGTCAGGAGGCAAAAGACCTATTGAAACATGCCCAGATTTTCATTCCCTAAAAACTGAGTTTGATTTAAAACATCAAAACTTCAACATTGGGGAATCAAGCTGCTCTAAGCATAAAAGTTCACCTAAGGCTAAATAAGTCTGCCCTTTTATCAGAAAGAGTGAACCTACATTCAAACCTGTACTACCCAGGAATAAAGTTCAGACTGGAAACTTTTCAAAACCTATGTTTAGAGACTTTCCTAAGGAAACCCCCATCTTGAGCAATCTTTATTGCTCCTACTGTGACATATATGGTCACTCTTTCGATGGTTGCTATGCTAGGAGACTTGTTAAACCTATCTATAATCCTCGTACTTACCAGAACTTTAACTATTCTAGGAGGAGTCGAAACAATTATATACTTCCTAGACAGCCAGATAAAAACTCTAACTATAGAAAGAGAAGGAACAAACCTAAAAGAACATTTCATAGAAGGAATCCTAAGCACTTTCCTAAACCAAATTCTCAAGTCTTTCATAAAAATCAAAATCATGCGCAAAACATTTTTCAGCAAAAATCTAATGCTCGCAAATTTTATCAGTTGAGAGCTAATAAGCGCAAGATGAATACTAGAGCAATTTGGATTAGAAAAGATGATCTATTACCTCAGATGAAGTGTAATATTGTTGTTACTGCTTTAAAGCCAAACACACATCATATTTTTGGTATTTAGACTCTGGATGTTCTAAGCACATGACTGGAGATGAATCTAAACTTTTAAACAAAACCAGATTTGCTGGTGGTAAAGTCATTTTTGGTGATGGAGCTTCGTCTCAAATCATAGGCAAAGGAACTCTCCAAGAAGATGGGCTTCCTATTCTTAAAAATGTTCTTCTAGTTAAAGGTCTAAAGGCTAGCTTACTTAGTATTTCGCAATTTTGTGACTCAGACCATACTGTTAGTTTTTCAAAGAACAATTGCAAGATTTTAAATGAAAGAGGTGAATGCATAATTACTGGATTCAGAACTCCTGACAACTGCTACACTATCAAGAACAATTCTGAAATTTGTAATGTTGCCAGAATGGATGACAACGAGATATGGCATAACAGAATGGGTCACATAAATTATGATAATCTTAGTAAATTGTCTACTCACGACATAGTAAGAGGAATTCCAAAAATTAAACCCATTCATAATATTGTTTGTGGTTCCTGTCAAGAAGGTAAAATTGTTAAGGCCCCTCATAAGAAAGTCAAAGATATTCTCACCTCTAATCCCTTAGAACTCATCCATATGGACCTAATGGGTCCTTCCCAAACTGTTAGCCTTTGTGGACACAGTTATATCTTAGTTATGGTTGATGACTTCACCAGATTTTCTTGGGTAGCCTTTTTAAAACAAAAGTCTGACACTTTTCAAACCTTCCTAAAAATTCTTCTTAGGATTGAAAATGAAAAGGACACTCAAGTAAATAGAATCCGTAGTGATAGAGGTGGTGAATTCAAAGACACTGGCATTATAGAATACTGTGACTATAATGGTTACAAACACGAGTTCAGTGCTCCTAAGACTCCTCAACAAAATGGAATCGCCGAGAGAAAGAATCGTACCTTGCAAGAGATGGCACGTGTCATGTTACATGCCAAGAATTTACCTAAATACTTTTGGGTAGAATCTATTCGTACTGCGTGTCACATCATTAATAGGGTCTATCTTAGAAAGAATTCCAAACAAACCCCTTATGAACTTTGGTATAATAAGAAGCCTAATCTCAAATATCTTAGAACCTTTGGCAGTACTTGTTATGTATGCAAAGATAGGGAACATTTATCTAAATTTGAGAGCTGGGGAGATAAAGCCATATTTCTAGGATACTCGCCTAACAGTAGAGCTTATCGAGTGTATAATCTTCGCACTAAAACCATGATGGAATCCATAAATGTAATTGTTAGTGACACTACTGTAGAAAGCAAGACTGGTGAATTACCTATTGAAGAAGAGTCTTCAAATATTTTAGAAAATGACCCTTCTGAAATAGATAATTCATTACCTATTGAGACACCTGAAGTACCTAACTGGGTTTCTAAAGATCATCCCATAATTAACATAGTTGGCAACCCTAGTGAGCCAGTGCGTATAAGATCCCAACTTAGAAATTATGCACATTATGCATGTTTTGTTTCCTTTGTGGAACCAAAGGATGTAAATGAGGCATTGAATGACTCTCACTGGATTTCTGCTATGCAGGATGAACTTTTACAATTTGTCATTCATGATGTATGGTATCTTGTTCCACGTCCTGATTACAAAAAGGTTGTTGATAATCGTTGGATTTTCAAAAATAAAACTGATGAAAATGGGATAATAATTAGAAATAAAGCTAGATTAGTTGCTCAAGGATACTCCCAAATAGAAGGAATTGATTTTAACGAGACCTTTGCCCCTGTTACTCGTTTAGAATCAGTTCGTCTGCTTTTTGCTATAGCTTGCCACATGCATTTTACATTATATCAAATGGATGTCAAATCCGCGTTCCTTAATGGAATACTGGCTGAGGAAACCTATGTAGAACAACCTAAAGGGTTCATTGACCCTAAATATCCAAATCATGTATTTCGTCTGAAAAAGGCTTTATATGGCCTTAAACAAGCTCCTAGAGCTTGGTATGAGCGTCTTTCCAGTTTTCTTTTGGATAAAGGTTTCAAAAGAGGTGGAAATGACCAAACTCTATTTGTCAAACATTTTGACAAAAACATTACTATTGCTCAAGTATATGTAGACGATATTATATTTGGATCAACTTCTACCTCAGAAGTAAAATCCTTTTCTGAAATTATGAGTAAGGAATTTCAGATGTCCCTTATGGGGGAGTTGCAGTTCTTCCTAGGTCTCCAAGTCAAACAAAATCCAGAAGGACTATTTGTTTCGCAATCTAAGTACGCTTTAGAGATCGTTAAGAAATTTGGCCTCGAGAGTGCTAAAGATGCTAACACACCTATGAGTACTACGGTAAAATTGTCAAAAGATGAAAATGGAAAATCTGTAGATCCTACTCTATATCGTAGTATGATTGGCACACTACTCTATCTTACTGCCTCGTGTCCTGATATCATGTATGCTGTGTGTGTATGTGCTCGTTATCAAAACAACCCTAAAGAGAGCCATTTGAATTCTGTTAAACGTATAATTAAATATATTAAAGGCACTCTGAATCTAGGACTTTGGTACACTAATGACACACCAAGCACTATTATTGGGTACACTGATGCTGACTGGACTGGATGTACTGATGATAGTAAAAGCACTTCAGGAGCATGTTATTATATTGGTAATAACTTGGTAGGATGGAGTAGTAAAAAACAAAACTGCACATCACTCTCGAGTGCTGAATCTGAATACATAGCCGATGGTAGCTGTTGTGCTCAATTATTGTGGCTTAAACAAATGCTAAGTGATTATGGTTTTCA
Source organism: Sambucus nigra (assembly GCA_949130495.1). Taxonomy (NCBI): domain Eukaryota; kingdom Viridiplantae; phylum Streptophyta; class Magnoliopsida; order Dipsacales; family Adoxaceae; genus Sambucus; species Sambucus nigra. The sequence goes on from OX422217.1 coordinate 385,997,624, forward strand.
AGAAAACCAATTGCATCTCTATTGTGATAATCAAAGTGCGATTAATATTTCTAAAAACCCTGTTCAATACTCGCGAACAAAGCATATAAAAATAAGACATCATCTTATACGCGAATTAGTTGAATCTAAGGAATTATAAATCAATTATCTTCCTACTGATCTACAACTCGCAGATATGTTTACCAAACCTCTAGATTATAATAGATTCATTTCATTACGAAAATCTATTGGTATGGTTTGTGCTGAGTAATACCTTTGCTGCTTATCCAAGTTTTTTCCTTTGTCCATTTGAGACAAAATGGGGGAGAAATTTGAGTCTACTAATCTCTTACATATCCTAAACAGCTTGATCTTAGTGATTCATTGCAGGTATTACTTTTTGTACAGTCATTCTCAACTGATGTATTAGGGTATTGAATTTTAAATAGTTGAGTTATGTACTTTTTGATTTCTAGGATTTGGGTAGATAGAATTTTGATAGGACTAAGTTTTTCTTATTTTTGTTGCCCTACGAGTCTTAGTTGACTCAAATGAGATTTTGTCTCATATTTCCAAAGGGGGAGATTGAAGCCCTTATACCTTTGACTCACTTGAGTCTATATTGTATAAGTACTCATCTAGTTTGGAAATTGTGACAAAATTGTGTCCATCCTAGAAACCAAAGAGCCTCAGAAGTTGGATTGCCTATTCATCTCTCTTTCTTGTAGTGATCAAGAGACTACTGCCAACACTCACACACTTAGAATTCAATTCATGCATGTCATATTGCATTATAATGTGTGTACATGTGTTGAGTGTGTTTAAATCCCTCAATTTGATTTTTAATAATTTTTTTGGGATTTTTTAAACAATTTTTAAACAATGTTTTAATAATTAAAACTTGATTTAAAAGTTTTGGGGTCAATATCTTAATATTAGTTGTTGTATATTATGGCCTAATGTTACCTTGGGTAGAATCCAAAAGCGGCAGAGACTTCAGGGTATACTTTGTAATTAGTTTGGACGCGCGTTTTATATCCCCTAACTGGCCAACACCTGTTGCCCTCTGATTGGTTAGAATTGTGTTTCTTTACTGAGACAATAGACGCGTGTGTTATCAGCCCTTGGATCATTTCTTATCAATGGTCTGCATGTTGCCTTGATGGATCCCCGTGTAACTTTTTAAGCCAATAAGCACCGCCTTGTGTGAGCCCTTAGATTCAAGTCAATTTAAATTGACTCGATCTCAGCCCTTGGTTTTGATCAGATATCTCGAACCTTCTCCTCCCACTATAAAAAGGACCCTTCCCTCAGACTTCGAAGACTTTTGCCATTTCATTTCCTTTGAGAATTGAGAGAGAAGAGAGCGAAGAGAGAAAAGCAGAGAGAGAAGAGAGAGAGTTAGAAACCCTAACTTCATTCGTCTAAATCCTCTTCAAACCTAACCCAAACACCATATCCAAAAACACTACCCTGAGTGTTCTTGAGTGTTTGAGAGTTTGAGTTGAGTTATTTTTGTTGCTGTAACCTTGTATTCGTGAGATCTTGTTTCCAACTTAGACTTTTACTTAGATCTAGTTTCTGATTTCATAGAAATCTTAGATCTGAGTTATTCATGTTACATTACACTTAGTTTCATTTTATTTCTCATCTTGAGAAATATATTGTTGATTATTTTCTCTAAAAAATTTTCTTACTTTGAAATCAACAATAAATGCTTTCTGTTTCTTATTCTTGTAAAACTAAACCTTTGACCTAGTTTGGAATCTCACTTGGAGGTTTTCAATCTCGAAAAGTTTCTCTAAATTTTGAGATTGATTAAGACCTTGTCTGTCTTCCTAGCAAGGTATCCGTGGATTCTGGGATTAATTGAAAGGTCAAATAAGGTTCAAAGTTTTGTAAGAAGAAAGAAAAGAAAAGATCACAACATATAGTGTAACTGTAATTTGTTAGGACTGTTTGTACTTAATAAGTGTGTGTGTGTGCATGCATGTGTTAGAAAGCACCTCCACAAACACTTACACCCTACAACACGAAAAGTGTTGGTAATAAGATCTTGTGAACATAAGTCGACGTAAAGTGCTGGAACAAATAATGAGTTGACAAACTGAGAGAACTACATCTACAATCAGAACTGCAGAGAAGTTATAAGGACACCAGAGGGTACATTCCTAAACTTATATAGGTATGAGTTGTTTGCATGTTAGTTATATAGTTTGTAACTCATAAATTTGTTTTAGTGGATTTTTCATTTTACTCCGTAGATGGAGTCGTGGATGTTTCCTCAATTGGTGAGGTTTTACCACGTAAAAAATTGTGAACATAATCTTTCTACATTTTCTCATCTCAGTCTTGGTTGTGCTGTGTTTAAAACTTGTTTAAACTATCTTTTAAACTTGTTGCCCAAATCTTGAATAAGATCTCGTACATACTGTTTTATTAAACACATCTTGTGATTAATCTTTTTTGATTTAAGAAAAGAGTTTCTTCAAAAAATAACTCGAAGTTACTTAAATAGTTTATTTTCAATAAACGGCTTTAGTAACGCATTTTTCAGCCATTTCTCCTCAGCTGGCCCCTGCGCTACTTGAGATAACAGTCCTTCCTACTGATCACCAAAGGGCGATGGGGACTGACCAGTTAGCTTTGCAATCAAGTTAGAGGCTAGCCTTGGTAAGTTTGTTTATCTTTTTTAATGCTCGTCAAATTCTGTCGATTTATTTCTTCTAATATCCCCTTTTACTTGCAGTTCGTGACTGGCTTTACCGTGCTCTATCACTCTCGTGATGAGCTGGTGAGCAAGAATGGTGAGCTGGAGAGGTATAACGCTGCTTTGAAAGTGAAAGGTATCGAGCTCGAGGCCACCTTGAAGGCTGCTGATGCTGCTCGGACGTCTTCTGATCTGGACTTTGTTAAAGACAATTGAGGGAAGGAGGCAGTGGTCAAAGAACTGGATGAACTATGGCAGGCCTATGATTTGGTCTGCTCGAGCAAGCTAGCGATAGTGGAGGAGAATAAGGTGCTGATGGAGAAGCTGAAGGAGAAAGAGTCCGAGGCATCCACCATTAAGGAAGATTCATATAACATTGGGTGGGCTGCTGCATATGAAGATGCCGAGGTTCAGATAGGCTACATCAGCCGTCTGAACTTCAAGAAGGGTTGGAACAAGGCCCTCTTAGCTGCCGGGGTGGATGTTGCCTCTCCCTTGTTCGACGAGCACGATCTAGGCCCAAAGCCTATCATGGATGAAGCTTCTGCCCCAGCCGTCGAAGGTGTTGACCCTGCTTCCCAGTCAGTTCCTGTTGTTGCCCTTCCTGCTTGGGCGACAGAAGCTGTCCCTATTGAGGGAGATGCTCCTACTGCTGCTGATAAGGGGAAGCAGCCAGCTTCTTCTGAATAACCCGGGGTCACTAGCTAATCTATCCTTAGGATTGCTTTTGTATTTTTGTTTGTAATGTTCCTTTCTGTTTCTCGATGTACTCTGATCCTTTTTATGTATCAATTAAATAAGAAGGCTTTTTCCCTCAGTGTACTGATTTATTTTATCCTTTACTGCTCTTTTATGGCCTGTAGTCGATTGATGTAGATGATTATATACCAACCACTTCTCAATTGGTAAGAATGCTTGGTCCTGATGTAAATCCCGAAGTTTATCATACCTTCATAAGAATTTGCAAATCGCTGCGATTGAGGAATAAGCATTTTATAGAGCAGACGGAGCTCGTTGTTAAACTGAAAGACATACTTGAGGAGATGGAAGAAGTTGGAGTTTCTGTTCAAGAGGAAGTGAATACTCTGAGAGCAAGACTCCTCGATGCTACTCCGGTAATACGAGGTTCTACCCCATCGACCATTCCGCGAGCTGGTACAAATGTAAGAAGCCTAGCTAGGGAAATGGATGAGCTTCGTGAAGATGTTCGTCAAGCATACGTTATTGATGCTGGGCTTCAAAGGGACGTCACACGACTGAGGCATCTGTTTAAGAGAGGACCTCGGTAAGTATGGGCTGATGATTATGACCAAGGTTGGGTGGATACTCCAATGAGGCTGACAGAGTTTGAAGAGCTCGCCTTTATCAGAGGATGGTTAAGTGCCCTAAGGGAGCTGCAAGTTCCAAGGAACTCAATACTCTGGTATCGTCACGAGATCTCTCCTTCCACTTTAATGCCTAACCCCTTTAGGAGGGATGATCGGTGGATCCCCATCGATGCCATCCCTCGACAGCTATTGGAGTCAGATGCGAATGAGGTCGAGGAGGAATTATCTCCTCATCCGGATGACGGTCGAAGAGCACAAGTGGCTGATTATCTTGTTTAGAGGCCTCAGCCTCATTAAGATTTTACCAGTTGTAACTCCGTACACTTATGTAATAAAGCAATGTATTATTGATGCTTTGGGCGATCTCACCGATTAAACATAGGTTGTTCATTTTGTTGCGACGAAGTAATATAAAATTTATGTTTTGGGCGAACTTGCCGACTAAACAAGTGTTCCATATTTTTTACATCATTTATTCTTTGCTTAATAATCTTGGGCCTCTCTTGTCTGACTAGATTGGTAAGTTTGAATTGTCGAGTAAGTATCCCTCCAGTTCAATATGCTTATGAGATACCATTCTGCCTTACTTTACCTTTTAGGGCGTGTCGTCACACTCCTTTAGGCCTAAGTGTGGAAATTGGCGAGGACACACCTGGTGTTTGATGCTCTATCTGATCAGGGTTTGGTTGACCAAACATTGTTTGGCGACCAATTTGACTTGGCCGAATTGCCTAAGGATCTCCTGTAGGGCTTCATATATTTCCAGGGGCAATGCTAAAAGGTTGTTCGTTCTTTATAATGAAAACCTGAGGAGGGTGTTTTCCCTGCTATCGTGTACTGAGTAGTGTGCCTGTCACTTGGAAAGGGTGTGCAAGTTATAAAGTTCATATATTAGTTAACTGACACCTCATAGAATGCAACTGCCAAACAACTTTTATTGATCACAAGTAAATGAGCCGTTATTTTCATAAATCTAGTAAAAAGCGAAAGAAAAAACTAGAAATAGAATTTCTTAAGATTTTTCGCATTCCATGCTCAAGGTATCTCTCTGCCCTCCAATGTTTCTAAGTGATAGGCTCCCTGCAGATCATCTCTTGTTATCTTGAATGGTCCCTCCCAGTTTGGCCCCAACTTGCCATCTGATGGTTTTACTGTGCTGCCAAGGACTTTCCTTAAGATATAATCACCAACTTGGAATGCCCTTGGATTGACCTTCTTGTTGTAGTGTTTTGCGAGCTGTTGCTGATAGCTCGCCAATTTAACTAAGGCAAGTTCTCTGCATTCGTTGGCTAAGTCGAGTTCAGCGAGTAATGCAGCATCATTCTGGCCCTGGTCGACAAGGGTGGACCTCATAGTTGGTAGGCCTGCTTCTAATGGGATGACCGTTTCCATTCCATATGTTAGTGAAAATGAGGTTTCCCCCATTGCCCGACGTGGGGTAGTGCGGTAAGCCCACAGAATATGTGGAAGCTCGTTCACCCATGCACCTTTGGCTCGCTCTAATCGTTTCTTTAACCCATCGATCACTATTTTATTGGAAGCTTCGGCTTGACCGTTGCTCTGAGGATACGCCACCGAGCTAAAATAGTGCCTGATCTCGTGTTCATTGTAGAAGTTCTGTAAAGGGCCACTCTCGAACTGTGTTCCGTTATTAGTGATGATGGTTCTGGGGATTCCAAAATGGGTAATTATGTTTTTCCATATGAATCTCATCATATTTGCATCTCGAATGTTTTCTAGTGGCTCTGCCTCGATCCATTTGGTGAAGTAATCCGTTGCAACCAACAGATACTTGCGGTTGCCGGCGGTGGTAGGAAGTGGTCCTACGATGTCCATTCCCCATTGGGCAAAAGGCCAAGGGCTGGTGAGTGATCTTAGGTCGCTGGCAGGTTGGTGAACCATAGGGGCGTGTAGTTGACATTTCTTGCACTTGCGAGCGTATACTGCTGAATCTTTTTGCATATATGGCCACCAGTAGCCTTCCTTCATAGCTCGAAAATCTAGTGATCTTCCCCCCCAGTATGGCTTCCACATATTCCTTCGTGGAGCTCACGTAGAATTTTCTCGATGTCCCTCGGGTGAACACATTGTAGGTAAGGGCCGAAGAATGATCTTTTATACAGCTTGCCCTCAGGAGATAAGTGAAAGTGAGCAACTTTGACTCTTATCTGATGAGCGGTCTTCTTATCGCTTGGAAGTGTGCTATCCTTCAAATATTCCCTTAAAGGGTCCATCCAACTAGGTGCTGACTCAATCTGGAGCACATGTTCCGTACCTGGCAGGTCGTAGCTTTGGTTGATGCTCGGGTGAGCGAGGAAGTCGATGGGGATCGTTCTTTTCAATTCGGAATTAATTGTCGAACTCAGGGCTGCCAGGGCGTCATCATGGCTGTTCTATCTTCTGGGAAATTACTAGACACTGACTTCCTCGAAGCTGACCATTAGCCTCTTGGCCAAGGCGAGATAGGCTGCCATTCTTTCATCTCTTGCATTGTAGTCCCCACTTATCTGATTGGAGACTAATTATGAGTCGCCGAACACCTGTAACTGCTTCGCTCCTAAAGTGTGTGCCTTCTAGAGGCCGGCTATCAATGCTTCATATTCTGCCTCATTGTTGGAGGCTTCAAATCCAAGCCTGATTCCTTGTTCGAGGATTGTGCCTTCTGGAGTAACAAGCACAATGCCCACTCCTGCCCCCTTTGAGTTGGAGGCTCCATCAACAAATAATTCCTAAACTCCCTCTGTTGCATGGTTCTCTCCTTGCTTTATGGGTTGAAGATGGTCTAGAGGATGCTCGCCTGTGAATTCAGCTATGAAATCAGCAAGGACTTGTCCCTTGATTTCATTCCTTGGTTGAAATTGGATGTCAAATCGTCCGAGCTCGACTGACCATTTAGTCAGTCTGCCCGATAAATCCGCTTTCCTTAGGATTGCTTTAAGGGGGTGCGATGTAAGAACAATGATAGTGTGAGCTTCAAAATAGTGCTTCAACTTCCTTGAAGCTATTACCAGCGCAAAAGCGAGCTTCTCTAGTGGTAAGTACCTCTGCTCAGCCTTTAATAGGGTCTTGCTCGCGTAATAAACGGGGTACTGAATTCCTGCTTTTTCTCATACCAGCGCAGAACTCACGACGTGGTTAGAAATGGCAAGGTATAAGTACAAGGACTCTCCATCTTGAGGTGTGACGACCAGGGGTGGTGACCTAAGGTAGTCCTTGAGCTCGTACAATGCTTGCGAGCAATCTCTATTCCACTCTACTGTCTTGTTTCCCTTCAGGAGCTGGAAGAATGGTTTGCATTTCTCAAGGACTTCGAGATGAAACGGTTCAAGGCAGCGAGCATGCCGGTGAGCTTCTGTACGTCTTGTATTGTGCGAGGGGGCTGTACCCTATTGATTGCGTCGATCTGGTCCGGGTTAGCCTCGATTCCTCTCTTACTGACCAAGTACCCAAGAAATTTTCCTGACTGGACATCGAAGAACACTTGCTCGCGTTGAGCTTCATTCGGTATTTCCTAAGGATTTCGAAGGTTCTCGATAGGTCTGAGAGGTGGTCTTCTTTGTTTCTTCTCTTAACGAGCATATCGTCAATGTAGACCTCCATGGTGTCTCCCATTTGGTATTTGAACATCTTGGTGACCAGCCGCTGGTAGGTTGCCCCTACATTTTTGAGCCCAAAGGGCATGACTTTGTAACAGTATAATCCGACGGTGGTGATGAATGCTGTCTTGTCCTGGTCTGGTGCATATAGAGGGATCTGATGATACCCCGAATATGCATCCAAAAAACTCATTATTTCGTGAGCTGTTGTGGCGTCCACTAATTGGTCTATTTTTGGAAGGGAGAAACTGTCCTTAGGCTAAGCCCTGTTAAGGTCAGTGAAGTCGATGCAGACTCTCCATTTCCCATTATTCTTTGGAACTACTACTGGGTTGGATAACCATTTAAGGAATTGAACCTCCCGAATGGATCCTGCATCCAGCAATTTCTTAACTTCTTTTTCTACGGATTTTGCCTTCTCCGGTGAAGTTCGCCGTGCCTTTTTGGTGATAGTTTTGAAAGTGGGGTCGACATGAAACTGATGACAAACCACACTGGAATCAATTCCAAGTAGCTCGTATGGCTCCCATGCAAAAATGTCTACGCTGCTTCTCAACAGGATCGTCAATTCCTTTATTTCTTGATCTATGAGAGAAGCTCCAATCAAGAATACCCTGTCCTTCTTGCTACCGCCAGCTGTAACTTCCACCAAGTTTTCCATGACCCGCTCAGAGGGTAGGAGCCTGGTTTCCTCCACTTCGGGTCTCCCGTACCTTAATTGCTTTTTTGAAGGCATCAGACCTTCTTGTTCCTCGACCTGTTCATTAGGCTTCTTGGCCTTCTTCTTTGGTCTAGGGCGGATGGCCGCTCTGAAGCACCTTCTTGCCATCGCTTGATCACCATGGATCTCCATTACTCCTCACTCGGTTACATACTTGAGTTTCTGATGGTAGGTCGAGGGGACTGCCTTCATCGCATGTAGCCATCCTCTGTCGAGGATAGCTTGGTATGGCGAGTCAATGTCGACTACCAAAAACTCAATCATCTTAGAGATACTTCCTGCCCTTATCGGTAGCACAATCTTTCCCAGTGGGATAGTCACTTTTCCAGCGAAGCCAACTAGAGGGACAGTGGCCTCCTTCAGGTCGGCGACGCTCAACTTTAATTTTCTGAACAGATCGAGATACATTACCTCAGATGAGCTTCCTTGGTCAATGAGAAACTTGTCGACGTCATAGTTGTCAATCCTGAGGGTAATGATCAAGGCGTCATGGTGTGGGGTTCTCACTCCCACCAGATCTTCATCTGTAAAAATGATATGTTTGCTATAATCGACGTCATCTGCTCGTCGATGTTTTCCTGATTGGGTCTTTGCTGGGTCGATCTAAAAAGCTTGCATTACTGCTGTAAGATTTTTACCTCCATCCGAGCTGAATTCCCCTGAATCTGCTTCATATCAGATGCCCCGTGAATTACTGTGAATTCATGGCCAGCATCGTCTTTGAGTACGTTATCAGGCCTTGCTTCTCCATTGGCAATAACTTTCTCTGCCTTCTTCTCCACAAACTCGTTCAGATGCCCAGACTGGGCCAGTTTTTCGAGGTGGGACTTAAAAGCTTTGCAATGCTCAGTCTTATGTCCTTCCTCTTTATGAAAAGCGCATCTCAGCACGTTATTTCTCTTTGAGGGATCTCCTCCCATCTTTCTGGGCCACTTAATAAATGGCTCGTCTTTGATCTTCGCGAGAATCTTGTAAATTAGTTCTATAAAGACAGTGTTGATTTCCTGGAATGCTTTTGACACATCGTTCTTTCCTCCATTTTTGGAGCCATTCTTGCCCCCATTCTTTCCTCCTTTCTTCTGGTTTTTAGCTTTGTCGTTGTCTTTGGCAGCGAGCTTAGTTTGACCGTTTTCCCCTGTGCTGAGGCGGGTCACATCCTCCGTCTTGGCGTATTTATTGATGCGAGCCATCAGGTCGTTGACGGTCGTGGCCTCTTTCTTTGTCAGGGACTGGTACAGAAGGGAAGAGCTGGGTAGCCCAATTTTGAAAGAGGCCACTGCTACCTGCTCCGAGCAGTCCTCAACCTCATTGAATAACTCCCAATACCTCTTTGCGTAGTCTTGGAGGGTCTCTTGAGGTGTCTTTTTCATTATTAGCAAAGCATCCATCCTTTTGGGATGGGAGCTACTAGTAATGAAGCGGGCCGTAAAGAGCTCAGCCAGGGACTCAAAGCTCCTGATAGACCTGTGAGGGAGCTTTTTGAACCATTTCTGCACCATGTCATGCAGGTTTGAGGGAAAAATTCAGCACATCAGTGCATCCCGGTGGTTCCAGAGGGTCATGGCTTGCCTGTACTGCTTAACGTGATCAATGGGATCAGTTTTTCTGTCGTAAATCTTGAATCTTGGGATAGCGAACTTCTTGGGGGCTTCCTCTTCTTCTATTTCCCTTGAGAAAGGGGATTTCATCTGGGTGTTGAGAGCTCGTCTAGCAAGCTCCCTGGTCGATCTTGCGCCGCGATGTGCTGGGTGTTGGTCGATCTCTCTTTGGACCAAATTTCGTATGTTCTCATTACTGTGAGCTGGGCTCCTGTAATGGTGAGCCGGTCTCTGGTGCTCGAGAGAGTCGTTGCTTGACTCGTTCTTCTCACTCTTTTGGGATCCACTCCTAGGGCTCCTTCCTCGGCTGCGAGACTTGCTCGCCTGAGGGCTTGGAGTGCGGTATGGGCATCACCTCGTGATGCGATGGAGCTCTTTCTCCATCCTTTCTAATTTCCTTTTGAGGTGAGAATTCTCAGCCTCCTACTTGCGAGCAGACTCCCTTTGCTCCTGGAGCCTTACCTCATAGGCATCAATCAGCCTGGAGATTTGCGTGGACCTCGCTGGTCCCTGGCTTTCCTCTGAGGCTGGCCTTTCTGGGCGAGCCCTCTGATCTCAACGCCGAACTTCAGATATGATCCTGCAAGGAGCAGGTTGTTCTTGGATATCTCCTGCCTGAGGAGCATTACTGCTGTGGCCAAACATTTCGAACTTCTTTTTTGGTGTGGGCTTTCTCAGGGAAGACAAACGTTTCCCACAGACGACGCCAATTGTGGTGACAATTATGTTGTGACAATTATGTTCAACACGAATGAATGAGAAAAGCGCAATCACCAAGGAAAATAATGAATATAAAAGTCCAATCACACAACACAGTAATGTACGTGGTTCAGCAAGAATGCCTACGTCCACGGTGGTGTAGTCAGTATTATTTCTATATACTTCGGGGAGCGTTTACAGAGAATACAGTGCGTGCCTCTTGCCCCAGGCTTAGGGTTTACTTATACATCTTCTACCTTCGGGGAGTGGGGGTGTTGGACTCTCCCACATCCATTTTTCTCTTCTAGAATATCTCTATAATGTACTTAATTAAGGTGGAGGGTCCGAATTTTGGGCCGTCCTTATTAGGCTACTCATCCGGGCCCATAATGGTAAATTCGGGTACCCACATTTGGTATAAAATATATAAGAAAGTTTAAAGAAGATTTTGCTGGGTTTAAACATGAAATAATAAAATTTAGAATTTTAGTCTTCAAAGTGTGTGAAATTGGAACTAAAGGATGTAATGAACATGAGATTATAAGACTACACATGTTGGTAAAAAGAAATGGTATTTTCGTATAAAAGTAGCCTTAAGTGTAAACGAATTTCTTGAATGAAGAAAGTAAAGAAATGTGTGTTTGGGATAGTGTTGATAAAAGTATTTATTAAATGTTAATGGCTAAACATGGAAAAGTTAGTGTGTAACTTAATATTATTGCAAATGATTAACACTTATGGAATTAAAAAGGGATTAATGGTGTAAAAGTATTTCTAATTAAGCAGAATATTACTTCAAATGTAGAAAGGTGTTTAAGTGTTAAAACACTTAAGAAGTTGGTATGGATAACTTAATAGTGTCTTTAAAAAAATTAACACTTGTAAAAATGGAGTAAAAGTTGATTTTGAAAACAAATGGATAAAATGGTAATTTTACTTAAAGTGGAACATTTTTATGAAATAAAAATATTAGAAGTGGTGTTACACAAAGTGGTCCTAAATGAATATGATTTTTTGAATAAAATCAAGGTTAAGGTGTAAAGGACGTGAAATGGTAAAGTTCAAAGTGTAGCTCAAGTTGGGGCAATGAAGTCCCAGGTTTTGGCTTCAACCGGTTAAAAAGAAAAAGTAGAATAATGTGGGCATTGTAAATATTTAAACATATAAAGAAAACTCGGATGACATCGAGATAAAGCAAGAAGGGCCCGGAGACCTTGGGTGAAAGGCCCTAAACCACTGGTCAGAGCAAATGATGGTGTCACCGACGATATGGAACTCGTTATAATATGTGAATATTGGAAGATTCCGAGAAAAGATAAAAAAAATTTGGAACATGTTAAGAAATGGGTTATGTGGTAAATGTGTTAATGCAGCCTAACTTGTATGAATAAATAAATATTCCGGTAAAGGTTAAAATGGACAAGTAAATGGGTAAATCTATTAATATCCATATAGGAAGGAAAATGGGTAAATTAAGTGGGTAAATGGGTGTTTAAGCAGTGGTTAAAACCATAATTTGCATTAGGATGTATTGAAAAAGATTTCAAATCATAAATAAGTATTTTCTAACACAGTGGCTGCGTGTGTTGAAAGGGCGAGTTTCAACGAAAATACTAAAGTATAAATGAATAAATAAAAAGGGTGGTTCCGGTAACGGAATGTGTTTGAGTAAATCAAATGTAGTGGTTTTAAGTGTTAATCCGGGTGTGTGAAATGAAGCGAGAAATGTTAAGGATGAGTAAATGAAGTCTTTTACGAGATTAAGATAGATTAATCTGGGCAAGTAAGGTTTTCAGAAGTAAAACTATTAATGCATTGGAACATGTATCTTCAAAGGTTTATATATATGTAGATACATACATATTTTCGCATGCATGTGGTAGTAGTGTGTGAGTATTTTTTATAGCGTGTGGATCCACATGTAGATGTCACACTCAAAACCGTCCCCAAACTGATCATTTCAGAAGGGCACCATTACCAGCAATCATTTCGGCATTCTCCCCAATCCCATTTTTTTTATGCGTTAGTCATTTTTTGTCACCGTTTTATATCGTAAGTGTCTGTTGTTTTCTTTTGGTTGGAAAAATAGAAATGAAGGAGAATTGTAGATCGGTGAAAATACAATATGGTGACATATGGGATATAGCGTTGCTTTGCTAAATTGCTAAAAAAAATAAAAGGGGTTTTGGTAAGGTGAGATAAGCGATTTGCAAAAATTTAATTGGTGGGTGAGGTTGGTGATACCATATAGGTGTATTTTAATGGGTTTTTGTGACTTGGAGGTGGGTTTGAGGATACACACTAAGAGAGAGGTTCTTGCTTCGTATTATTAATATTGTGATACCGATTTTTTTGATTAAATCTTAGTTGTTGTGAATGTGAATTATTGTGTTTTAATTGTAAACATGAATGGTCAGGTTAGATTCCTTATTATAATTTTGTTTTTGGTAAGTTTTAATCACCAACCCCTTAATTTTTTTCCCGATACAAGTTAAATTTAGGTTGGACTATTTTTGTATAAATTTTAATTAATGATATATTTATTTTTATTTACAACCTTATCCCCTTTCCAATATTTTTTAGTTTTTTACTCAAGAGATGTGCATCACATATTTCTACCCATTGTCACAATATGATTTCAGTTGTAATTTTACAGTTTTTTAATAACTATTGAATTTTAGATGAGAAATGGGGGTGTTAATCGATTTCCTATTTTCGTTTAGCATCTTATACGTTTTTGCAATTTCTCGACTGCTTTTCTGATGCTAACGTATAACTCGCGCATCACGCGGGTTTCCAACTAGTTCGACTAATTCCTCCACCACTCTTGATCGATCAAACTCTGAATAGTAACCCCTATCTTCTTCTCAAGGTAAATGCATTAATTTTATTAATCTATATGCTCGTACCTTTGGACTCAAGTTAGGAGATAAAGGGTTTTTCAAATCCCTTATAAATCTTACTGCCAAAAGGCACGTAAAGTGAGAACTCTCTTGGAAAGATAGCTTAACTGTCACGCTGCTCAAGCCATGCACTTCACACGCAATGCTTACCTTGGGAAAGACAAACAACGATCCACATAACCCTAAATAAAGGTATGATGTGCAAATATGCCCATAACTGCATTCCCACTAAGTATAAGTGGGACGCGTGGCAGTTAATGGGGCCTTGATAAGAAAATCCACATCACACGGGGATGACATTGTAAGGCAGAGTTAGTCCGATTAGTCCTAAAGAATGATCGCGCTCCATTTTTAGGGTAATTTTACAATATTATGAGTCACTTAGTCCATATGGCATGATTCGTGGCACAAATAATTCTACATCACTGCAACTCCTAATCGTCTGAAGATTATGAGGGATAAGGATTTTTTTTATGGAAGAGGGAACATATTATTAATTATTGGAGAAAAGGCCTCTCCAAAGTGGCATTACAAGCTCAAAGAAAACTAGAGACAAGAGATAAACAATGCTTTGGGGAGTCAATTGCCAAAATAATATAATGATGACCTCCCTAATGATGATGATATTATGATCACGTATAGTCCTACTACAACTCAACAACATAATAGATAAGGCTAATGATGGAGTCCAAATATATTCAAAAAGATAAAGGTAGTAGTTTACATTTTTAAAAATCTTGTATTTATAAATAAGACGCCCCTATTGTGGGAAAAGATATAACACAAGCTTGTACCTAGGGCTTACACTCTGAGCTAGTATTCTCTAACACTCTAATTCGTCTTCTTCCCCACTTAATAGAAATCATCCCTTTCCCCAGAGCTTGTAATGCCACTTTGAAGAGGCTTTTTCTCCAAATCATAAGGAGGGAACATACTCCCTTGATATCTCCTCCCTCTCCTAGTATTGCCAGATCACGTGGACGTACTCCTCGTAGATCTGGCCACGATCACCCTTTTAACACTCCTTCCGTGGAGTCTCCCATAAGGAATCCTATGTAACATCTCATTAGTCTTTATGAGGAAGGACTGAACGAACATGACTAGAAAATAGCCATGTTGAAAAACAAGTTAACTGAATAGTCTAAAGGGCATGGGTCTATCTCCCCATAATCTTGAACGCGCAGAAGAATGAAGATCCGATCACCTAGGACTTCTACTATTAATCAAAATGTTAGAGCATCTAGATCTCGAAGCCTATGCGTCACCCACTATGATCGGCCTCAAACGATGTATTTTTCTATTTATAGATCATCCAGTCGAGGTGGTCGATTTGTTCGAATGGCTGAATCCTTCCACAATTATAATTTGGTTAAAAATCTTCTTCCTAAGAAGAGCGCGGGTCAGAATGACATATATGATTTCCTCAAGAAAAAGATGGAAGGGCGCTTAAACCTTAGCCTAGCATGAATCCCGAAGGATCTTTCCCTAAAGGTACAGGGTCACGGGTCGGGTTCCTCCTTCATTACTAATTTAGAGAATTTGAAGCCCCCTAAGAAGTTTTCTATCTAAAGATTACAACATATGATGGCATGACTTACCTAAGCCATCATATCCATCACTAAAGGCGGTCAATTTCCCTATGAATTCTCCATAATGCCTTGGTGTGTGTGTGTTTTCCTATCTACTTTGGGTGAGATCAGACTTAAGTGGTTTGAGAAGATAACCCCTTGGCCAATCTCTTATTTTAAAGAATTGGTTGAGTCGTTCACTTCCCATTTTATCACCAACAACAAGACAATCAAGGAGGTGGACACCCTAATCTCCCCTAGGAGGAGGAAAGGGGAGTCCCTCAAGAAGTATTATTAAAGGTACTAGAAGATGTTAAAAAAAATTGATAATTTTAATTAACAATTGACAATATCCTATTTAAAATTTGGACTCGCCGGATCTAACGAGCTTTATTAGCCTCTCACTAGGAAACGTCATAAGTGGATGATATTAAGGATTGTATCGAGAAATAAGCTAAAGTGGAGGATAAGATCCTCAATGCAGATAATAATATTGATCATTCTTCTAGGAGAGTCAGGAATAATGACACAAAGAAAGGGGAAATATGCGGAATGCAACCGACCTCTGCCAAAAAAGAGGCAAGACCAAGAACCAAAGATGCCGATTGATGAGACTTCTTGTTAGGACATCGACACCTTTTCAAGGATCCTATCTACAAGATTCTTACCTAGATAAACGATAAGACTTAATACTATAAGCCTCCCAAGATGGAAAATGATCATAATGAGAGGGACACTAATCGGTGGTGCACCTATCATCAAGATTATGGCCATAAAACTGGGAATTATAATATGTTCAAGCATCACTTAGAGGATCTTGTCTAGGCCATCCACCTTAAGGAGTACATTGACTCCAATAAGATATGGTCTTAAAGAGAGATTAATGTTGCTCAAAAGAAAGAAGATGATGACCTCCCTCCATCCATAAGGATTGTATCTAGTCACGACTATACTATGAGGATTTGGTTTGTTCTATATTAATGCTTTATTCAAATAGACCTAGAGGGGGTGGGGTTAGGTTGGGGGGGGGGGGGTAGTGAATAGGTTTAATTAAAAACTTTGCCCAATTTTAGTCAATTTAAATTTATTATCAATTTTAACAATCCTATCACAATGATCAACTAGGTGAGATGATGATAAACAAGTGGATAAATTATTTTTATCATCAATTAGGAAATATAGGTCAATTGTGACAAATAAACATTAGATGCAAACCCTAAGGTCAAATTGATTAGTTAAAATAAATCTAATGAGATCTAAGTGATGTGTGGTATGGATATGAAACAAGCAACATAAACAACACACTGACAATCCACAAGATAAATTTTATGAGGAAAATCCCTCACTAAGGGGTAAAAAACCTCGTTGCACTATAATATCTCTTCAACTTGAAAAGATTTTATATAATGCAAGAAAGTACCTCTCTCTCGTGCACTCAAGAGAAGTTACCGATGAAAATTGAACTTTCTCCCATTGACGATGAGCGATCCACCCTAAGCTCATAGGATAAACAAGGAAGTAACATTCTCCTCTTTATAGTTACATCATGGTTGAAATCTATAATAGCTTAAAACACCTCCTCTTTCGATCTTGAAGTGTAAATCTTTTTGATGTAGAATGACTAAATTAAATATAAGATAAGTGGATTTGATTTCAAAACACTCTTAATTCCTCACAAATCACAGTTCTAGTGTAGATCTAGGTTTTCTCTCAATTTTGGAAGTAATGAGTGATTTTGAACAAAAAGAAGAAATTAATATGGTCTTAACATCGAAAATACACTCAAAGTGTTAGAGAAATAACGGGGAACTCAGATATTTAAAAATAGAGGGAAAAAGAACTTATTTATAAAATATTTTTTAAAATTTGGGATCATCAAAAATTGACATTGTGCGCACGATTTAAGGCATGGAATCAACACATTCCTAAAATGTGCATCTGTGCGCATGGTACCAATTTACTATCATGCACACGCTTTTAGGCAGGGAATACATCATACTTAAAATGTGCAGGGTTGTGTAAGCGAGGCCAAATTGGGTCCGTGTGATAAAATAAAGACAACGAACCATTTTTTCTTTATCAAACTACATTTTGAAAAACATAGGTCTTTCCCAAGGCTATACATAATATTTATCAAAGTATAAAACCAGTCCGTTAGTTTAGAAAAATATTTTATCAAAATATAGGGAAAAATATATGTGTGTGCATAGCCATAGATGTTCAATCATAATCCGAAGTCAAAAGGATACATCTTCAATGAGTTCAAAAACAAAAGTCTTTGTATTGTAGAGAAGCCAATTAGATCTTCAAAGTTCAATGTTTATGAAGTGTAAGAATAAAAATCTATCTTTACCAAACGTCTATATGGATTCAATCCTTTTTTATTTGAATATAGCGAGACTCAACTGCTTTGACACGAAATATAGCCAACTAATATATTTATACAAAAGCTTACATTATTAATTTCCCCCCTTTGATATTCTGTCGTAAAACCCTAAAACCTCAAAATATCTTGATTATACCTATTAAACTCACTCTACATTAGCCATATAATGAGAGTAGTAGGATATAATACACATGAAATTCAAAGACAAACGAAAAATCAAAAGTGGAGTCCAAAACTTGGGATTGAGCCGCATCAACATGACTAAAGGGAGATTTGGACAATTATGCCATTTGGGCTGACACATGACACCTAGAATTTGAAGCGGTGTAGTCGACCGAGTACCAAAGGAAGGATAACAAAGAATATAGGGAGATAATGATATGTCATGAACAATCAAATTAGTCATGATTCTACAGCGGGGGATAAGCGCGAAGATAAAATACCTAGATTTTTAGGCACCTTGTCCTTATAAATAAGGGGAACCCCAACTAATATTGATATATTGAATTGTACTGTAATAACGGCGGCTTATACTCTCAGCTAGCAAATCTAGCGCTATAATTATCCTTCATTTATTCTCAACTAATATATTTATATACATAGCTCTCTGTGGCCATCAAGGTTGGATTCCTCCGGCGCGGGGCGGCCTCCAAATTAGAGGGGAGAGAAAACTGGAGAAATATCTCTCTCCGTACGTGCGGGGATTTGGGGATAAGGGAATTATCTTTTCGCCACTCGTGCTAATCTTTACGGGATGCCACGGATATAAATCGATTGTCATCAAAAGAGGAGAAAAATGTAGAAATGGAGTCATCAGCCTATTTTTCTCGAAACAGGTAGAAAAATGTAGCCGCCCCTAGACAATGGCATCAAAAGACATAATGATGCATACAAAACCAAATGAGTCAGGGGTTCGGGGACTAAGTTACGGATTGAGAAGGCGTTAGGCACCCATTTCGCCCTTTCGATCTCTGATGGGCTATGATAATGTTCTCATTTTCTCCAAAATGTGATATGTGTGTACATGTGTGAATAATGAAAGAGAAATCATTTGACTCACGTCATGGGAAAGACGGAGCGGATCATCATACGGAGTGTGCAAAAGAATAACCTAAAAATATAATGTGAGTGCCTGTCAAATCACAAATTACTATGAATAAGTGAATGTGTATATCGACTGGGAATATTAATATGTAAGAGTACGCATATTAGCAACACTGTTAAATACAAGAAAACATAAAGTGACTAAATTAGAAAACAGGACTCGAAAACGAAGATTGGCTCAGGACGCCTACGTAGCCCAAAAGGCATCAAAGTCCACGTAGTTTGAAAGTGCACGAGGGTGGGGTTTAACCCATAAATCCTAAATTAGAACTTCCTTTAGTTTTTTTCTTACAAAATGTGCACAAGTTTAGGGAGTGTGGAAGATGAGGAACTTCTAATTTAGGGTTTATAAGAAAATCTACTTTTTGGATTTTTTTTATATCTTATGAAGATAATTTTTGTGTGTACTAAATAATAAAAAGTATGATTAGTTTTGAAGTGAAGAAATGAAATAAAAGATATATCAAAAGTGGAAAGAAGTAAATTACTACTACTAATTAAATGAGTTGTAACTAAATAAGAGTAGACCTTTCATTGAACTTTAATTCTGATTTTGTAGTAGTACATGCTTATTTTTATGTGGTTGGATGATGGTGAGGTAAGAGTAAAAAGTGAGGCGAAAAATGGATGAGAAGGATGTAAGAAAATGGAGAGAATGTTTGAAAAAATGGAATTTCGACGCACTGATTTCAAGGAGAATGTTCAAACTTTAGAAAGGGACCCTTGGGAATGAGGTCATCATCTTCTTAAATAGTAAAAAATTAGGGTTTCAGGGGGGTGCCAATCAGCATAACCCTTGGCCTTCCTATTGGCATACCCCTGCCCTCCAGGAGAAGAAAAGTACATGCTGATAGGAAGGGGTCTTGGGTACCTATAGGTAGTCTGGAACGAATTTTTTCCAGAAAAATGGGCATAAAATACAACCGTAAGTCCAAATCATGCACAATCGGGACCGTTAAAAAGGGTATTCAGAGCCCTAAAAGAATCCATTGATCCACTCATGGGTTCAAGAGTTGATCAAAGCCAAATGGGGTTCAGAAACACCCGACGGCCTCTAGATGGGGGTTTTCGGAGTAAAAAAGAAAGTACGCATGAATCGTTAGGCTAATTCGTGCATGGTATGGACCGTTGGAAAGGAAATTCAGAGACCTATGAGGTTTCAATGAGATTCTCTCAATTTATGATAGTTGACCGAGGTTAAACGAAGGTCGAAAGCAACAAATGGCCTCTAGAGGAGGGTTTAGAGTAAAAAAGTGAGTACGCGCGAATCGTGAGACCAATTCTTGAATGGTATGGACCATTGGAAACATGATTCAAAGCCTTATGAGGTTTTAATGAGATTATCTCAGGTAAGAGAGCCGATAGAGGTCAAACGGTGCCCAAATGAGCCCGATGGTGTCTGGATCAGGGTTCAGAGTAGAAAGGTGAGTACTCGAGAACCGTGAGGCTGATTTGCTCACAATATGGATCATTGGAAAGGGGATTTGGAGCCTTATGAGTGTCCGGTAGGTCCAAAAAATATAACTTTTGCTTTTGCGGAATTAATTTAAGAATGAATGCAAACCAAATTTCTCTTTATAAAAAAAACTCTTTTTCAATTTTATCAAACCAAGTTGTGAAACAAATTAACTCTGCCAATTTTATCTTGTTTAAGTCCGAAACATGCATCTAGGTGATAGGCAAGTAAAAAAAAAGTAAAGATACTCACAACCTCGGATGTACGAGGGAAAACCCAAATCGGAAAAAAATTTCGGACGACCCAAGCTAGACAATCACTATTAACAATGGTTTTACAAAGACAGATTAGCCTTACACACAGAATCGATCCCCATGGGTCTTGATGCTCCTTCTGATCTTCTACCATTCTTCAATAGTTCCCATGAAGAAATTTCGTCTTCCACGATACTCGACTCCACGAATGTCTCAGTATCCACCGATATGGCTTGATACGTCTACGATGTTGAACACGATGTCCGTCGCTTCTCCACCACAAAACCAACAATCACAAATGTTCAATGATGAACAAAACTCAACTTGGTGCGACAAGGATCACATAAAAATTATGCTAATGAAAGCTCGTGTCTTTTCAAACTCTAAGGATGTGTATAAGCCTTTAAAGACTTAGAAAAGATGTGCAAAAAAATGTACTATTTGAAAAGTGAATTCATTCGGCACGCACATTGAGAAAAGGACTAGGACTTGACTTAAATAAAAAATTCAAGTCGGTGCAATCTCATTCGAGTGAGATGACACGTCGTTCGAACGACATCTACAGTCGTTTGAACGACGTCGTCATATAGAGTTCCAAACTGTTCCAACTTTAATAAACGAGTTTTATTTAAAACGAACTCTAATCCAACATAAATCCATCCTTTATATGATGTGTAAACATTTAAACATTTAAAAAACATTTTCCTTTAAAAAATAACTTCCTTAAATTTATAAAATGAATTCCGAGTTACATTAACATTATGCATTCATACCTGTGTGATCTCGGAATGCAATTAAGCCTTGAAGATGAGATATTGCACGAATTAAACTTCGACATGATTGAATATTTGTAGCTTTGCCGCAACGTCTTCAATAAATCTTCAATATGTCATAGACTCGTGGGATCAGACAATAAAAGACTATCTATGACTCAAAACATGTTTTGTTCCAAGAATAAGTGAAAACAACATTAAGACGGAAATTTGGTCCTTACAAATCTCCCCCTTTGACTATTTCAGGACAAAACCAATAGTGAAATGCCTAAGTTGGGCCGTCAAATCGAATAACGCCTAAAATCCATCCCATAAAACCAAAATGAAAAATAGATTATCAGTACAGGATAAGATTCTTCAATAATGGACCCACAAGCATGAAACTGTCTCGAATGTCTGAATGTGATGTAGACTTGAAATCTCGTATCTCTTTAAGCATACTTACACACATGAAATAATTTGTAAGGACTAAATTTGCAATTGAGTCTTAATGTAGTTTTGACTTATTCTCGAAACAAAATAGGTTTGTGTCATATATAGTTTTTTATTGTCTGATCCCATGAGTCTATGACGTATTGAAGATTTATTGAAGACATTGTGGCAAAGCTATAAAGATTCAATCATGACGAAGCTTAATTTGTGCAATTTCTCGTCTTCAAGGTTTAATTGCATTCTGAGATCACACATGTATGAATGCATAATATTAATGTAACTCGGAATTCATTTTATAAATCTAAGGATGTTATTTTTTAAAGGAAAATGTTTTTAAAATGTTTAAATGTTTACACATCAGATAAAGAACGGATTTGTGTTGGATTAGAGTTGGTTTTAAATAAAAATATTTTATGAAAGTTGTAACAATTTGGAACTCTATCTGACGACGTCTTTCAAACGACTATAGATGTAGTTCGAACAAGATGCACTGTCGTTCTAACAACGTGTTATCTCGCTCGAACGAAATTGCACCTACTCGAATTTTTTATTTAAGTCAGGTCCTAGTCCTTTTATCGATGTGCTTGCAGAACGAATTCACTTTTCAAAAAATACATTTTTATACACATGTTTTATAAGGCTTTAAAGGCTTAAACACATCCTTAGAGTTTGCAAAGATCCGAGCTTTCATTAGCATAATGTTTATGTGATCCTTGCTGCACCAAGTTGAATTTTGTTCATCATTGAACATTTGTGATTGCTGGTTTTGCGGTGGAGAAGCGACAGCCATCGTGTTCAATATCGTAGATGTTTCAAGCTGTATCGGTGGATACTGAGACATTGGTGGAGTCGAGTGTTGTGGACGAGCATCATGGAAGACAAAATTTATGCATGGGAACTATTGAAGAATGGTAGAAGATCAGAGGAGTGTCAAGACCCGTGGGGGTCGAGTCTGTGTGTAAGGCTAATCTGTCTTTATAAAACCATTGTTCATTGTGATTGTCTGGCTTGGGTCGTCTAAGGTTTTTTCCCGATTTGGGTTTTTCCTCATACGTCTGGCATTGTGAGTATCTTTACTTTCTTTAATCACTAGATGCATATTTATGATTAATCAAGATCAAATCTAGTTAAGTTAATTTGTTTCACAACTTGGTTTGATAAAATTGAAAAAGAGTTTTTCAAAAAGAGAAAGTTGATTTGCATTCATCCTTAACTTAATTCCACAAAAGCAAAAGTTATATTTTGGGGACCTACAAATTGGTATCAGAGCTAGAAACATTTTTTTTTTGTGTTTGATCCCTGTTGCTTGTAAAGGATGAATTTTGGAAATTATGATAGTTTTCGCACTCCTGTTTTTGATGGTACTAACTATGCTTAATGAAAAATGAGAATGAAAAATGCTTTAAAATCCATTGATGAGCGTGTCTGGTTAGCTGTTGAAAAAGGTTGGACACCACGTGTCACAAGAGAAGGTGAGGTCACTAGTTTGAAACCCGTTGAGTCATGGACTGAGACTGAACATAGGCTTGCACAATATAACTCTTAAGATCTGCACGTTATTTCCTCACATGTCACACCTAAAGAGTATAACCGTATCATGACTTGTGAAACTTCGAAAGAAGCTTGGGATACCCTAACACTCACTCACGAGGGCATGAGCACGGTTAGGGCTTCTAAGTTAAAAAATCTCACTACACAGTTTGAGACAATTAAGATGCTAGAGAGTGGGACTTTGATGAATTTTACACTAGGTTGTCCACTATTGTTAATTCTACATTTAACCTAGGTGAGAAGATTCCCGATAACCGAGTGATTAAGAAAATTTTACGATCGTTGCCAAGTAGGTTTGATGCTAAAGTGACCGTTATGAATTCCCTTGGTATGCTTGACTTGTCGAAACTAGAAGAGATATTAGGTGGCTTACAAACCTATGAACTTGATATGTTTACCTCCAAGCATGTGCCTAAGAAAGAAAAGGGCATTGCTTTGAAAGCCCTGAATAATGAGACTAAAGTTTCGAATGACGACTCCGATTCCGACTTTGAGGATGTCGTCTTTTTGGCAAGAAAGTTCAAGAAATTTCTTCAATTTGATAAGCAATCAAAAGATGCTAAAAAGTTTAAAAACTTCAAGAACAAGGGAGACTCCACCCCTGGGGATAAAAGTGAGTAACCTAAGAGAGATGAGTCTGGTAGGTGTTTCAGCTGTGAGGGCTATGGTCACAAAGTTAAGGAGTGTCCCACTAGACTTAAGAAAGAGGGAAAGAAATTAATACCATACAACTCCACCTTAAGTGATAGTGAAGCGAATGAGGGAGAGGATTCCCCCATTGAGCATAACCTTATTACGTTTATACCATGTCATGTGTGCGATGACAATATATCTTCCCACGAAGATACTCATGTGCATGACAGTTCTGAGGCTGTTAAGAGTGCTTCCCGAGAGGGTAAGGGTGATGAGAACGAGGATTAGGAAATCGACATAGGAGAGTTTCAAGTTGCATTTCGAGATCCGTTTGAGGAGACAGTGAAGGTAAAAAAGGCTAACTCGAAATTGCAAGCTAAGTTGAAAGAGTGTGCCGTCGAAAATAATGATGTGTTGATTGAGGATCTTAGGGCACGGGGGAAGAATCTTAGGTATAAACTAGAATACATTGAGAAAGATAGAGACACCCTTAGAGGTTTGATGGAGTCTTTGAAAAAAGAAGTGCTAGAGTTTGAGGAGTCTAGGCGTCTACTCGAGTCTAGGATTAAGGAGTTGGAGGAGAGTTTGAAAGACTCGTCTAGAGTTAAGTTTGACTTGGAGGCTAAAAGTGAGAAGTTGGATAGGATTCTAGGCACCGTCCAAATTAAGAGAGATAGGGTAGGTATTGACTTTGATGGTCATGGTGTTCCCATTCCCCCCGCACGTGTGAGAGAGCCACATAGGAACGTTAGACAAGGTCCACATATAGGTCACTTTCCACACCATCGCTACACTTGAACATTTTGTGGTAGGAAAGTTCACCTTAGAAAGTTTTTCTATGACCTTAGGAATGATCCTCGAAAGTTTAGGAATAAATTTCCCCGATTCACCCCACCCCTATTCGTCGTTACACACCTACTTGGGTTAGGAAGTCAGATTTGGTAGCTTTAGGAATAAAACTTCATGGTTCTTATTTGGTTGCACTTGATTCTTCCCATGCTAAATATAAAGGTTGAGTGTGTTACCATGTTTATCATATTGTATTATATTTTTCATTTATTGTATCTTATTTGAAAAAATACAAAAAGATATTGTTTTTGATTTTTTTTTGTAAAACACAAAAAGATTTTGCTTTTATTTGAGTCAAAATATTTCGAAAAAGCCAAAAAGATTTTCGATTTTGTTTTTGTGTCATGAGTTAACATGTTTGATGTGGCATATTGGTGTGCTTGGACCCCCTTCCGTCCATTATCCATGTGTCTAGGACATTTGGTCATTATTATCGATGCTTAGATTGATCTTAACCATTGTATTATGGGGTTGTTTCGAAGTTGATATGCATTTTGATTCGACTTTGTATATATGCCATCTTTTCACACATGCACGGGTTTATATGGATGTTTGACTACTCTTGCATATTTGAGTTTGGTGAGATGTTCTCATCTCAATTTTGTCATCTATGTGTAAGTAGACTTAAGGAGGAGGTGTGCATATAATAACCGTTTACCGTGAGGGTTAATTGAAAATATGATGAGTGTACGGTAAAGGGCTGTGAGAGTGTAAAATTGATTCGTCATGAAAGCCACCGTTTAACTGAGCCCAAAAAATTCATAAGGCAATAAAAAGAATCATATGTCGATAATGGGAAAAATTAGTCTCGTTCATTCCAAAGAAAATATGATATATATTTGAGGGAGTTTGGATGGATTAAAATTTTAAACGATTTTGTACAAAGAATCCTATAGTTGAAAAATC
This sequence comes from Sambucus nigra, assembly GCA_949130495.1. NCBI lineage: Eukaryota > Viridiplantae > Streptophyta > Magnoliopsida > Dipsacales > Adoxaceae > Sambucus > Sambucus nigra. The sequence continues at coordinate 386,023,070 of OX422217.1, forward strand.
GTGTCATGACGCTATTGTTTGTAGAATCGTCAAAATTACGGATTCATGTGCATGATGTTTGTTTAGTTCATCAAGCTCATACTTAAATTGCCACATATGGATATAATAAAGTTTGATGATAGATTTCTATTGATGAGAGCTTCTTGATCGTTTCGATGTGTTGGAATTGTGATTGATTTGTTGTAGTTCACGCTCATTCATTTCATGTTCATGTTTAGGCACATCGATAATATGTTAGCATGTTACTCATACTTGTTTGTTTTTAAGTTTTCTTTGTTTGTCTACTATTTTGCTACTGTTTCGCACTTTTGAGCCCCTTCCAGTCAGTTTTTTATGGAAATTTTTTCACTGGACAACACTGTTTAATTTTCTGGAGAGATTGTGAAAAATTTGTATATGTCGTTTTAACGACATTATGTTTCGTGCGAGCGATGTCTTAGTTCGTTCGAACGACAACCCTGGCTCGTTCGAACGACAACCCTGGTTGACTTATTTTGACTTTTTCAGGTTGTCTTTCTGTTTCAGTGCCTTGCTACTTATTCATTCCTATTTTGGTACTGGGTTTCTGTTTATGCAGTATATTTTTTGAAATTAACCCTTTTACTGCATTTGTTCGTTTATCACACCTGCTAAGATTGATATATTTTTGTGTGATTCATTATTTGCTAGGTACTAATTTGACATTGATTGATCATTTTTAGCTGGAGGTTTCATGTTTATCTAGCTATTCTTCATAGTTGATTTATTCAAATTGGTATAAGTTTTGCTAGACTTGTTTGTCTTTTCGCCGGATTGTCTGTTCGAGACAAAAAGGGGGAGAGATGTCTGTGATGTAGGGGGAGTTTTGTGAGTATGTGATATCCTGATTTAAATGCTTAATTCCATATTGGTATCACGTGTATCTCATGTTCACATATTGGTATCATGTTTACTCTGTGTTTACTCACATAACAAACGATTCAGATTTGATTGTTTTCCTATTTATTTCTATCATTTGTTCCTCCATACTTCACTGGGTATTTGTCTGTTTCATGCGTGCTTAAAGAGATATGAGATTTTAAGTCTACATCACATTCAGACATTCGAGACAGTTTCATGCTAGCCGATCCATTATTGAAGAAACTTATCCTATACTGATGATGTATTTTTCATTTTGGGTTTTATGGGATGGGTTTTAAGTGTCATATGGGTTGACGACCCGACTTAGGCATTTCACTATTGGTTTTATCTCGGAATAGTCAAGGGGGAGATTCGTAAGGACCAAATTTCCAATTGAGTCTTAATATAGCTTTGACTTATTCTTGAAACAAAACAAGTTTGAGTCATATACAATTTTTTATTGTCTGATCCCATGAGTCTATGACGTATTGAAGATTTATTGAAGACGTTGCGATAAAGCTACAAAGATTCAATCATGTCGAAGTTTAATTCGTGCAATTTTTCATCTTCAAGGTTTAATTGCATTTCGAGATCACACAGGTATGAGTGCATAATGTTAATATAACTCGAAATTCATTTTACAAATCTAAGGATGTTATTTTTTAAAGGAAAATGTTTAAATGTTTACACAACAGATAAAGGATGGATTTGTGTTGGATTAGAGTTGGTTTTAAATAAAACTCTTTTATTAAAGTTGGAACAATTCGGAACTCTATATGACGATGTCATTCAAACGACTATAGATGTCGTTTGAATGAGACACACCGTCGTTAGAACGATGTGTCATCTCGCTTGAACGAGATTGCACCGACTTGAATTTTTTATTTAAGTCAGGTCCTAGTCCTTTTCTCGGTGTGCGTGCAGAACGAATTCACTTTTCAAACAGTATGTTTTTATGCACATGTTTTCTAAGGCTTCAAATGCTTAAACACATCCTTAGAGTTTGCAAAGATCCGAGTTTTCATTAGCATAATGTTTATGTGATCCTTGATGAACCAAGTTAAGTTTTGTTCATCATTGAACATTTGTGATTTGTGGTTTTTATGGAGAAGCGACAGACATCGTGTTCAATATCGTAGTCGTTTCAAGCCGCATCGGTGGATACTGAGATTTTCGTGGAGTCGAGTGTTGTGGACGAGCATTGTGAAAGATGAAATTTCTCCTTGGGCACTATTAAAGAATGATAGAAGATCAAAAGGAGAGTCAATACCCGTGGGGATCGAGTCTGTGTGTAAGGATAATCTGTCTTTGTAAAACCATTGTTCATTGTGATTATCTGGCTTGGGCCGTCCGAGGTTTTTTCCCGATTTGGGTTTTTCCTCGTACATTCGGTGTTATGAGTATCTTTACTTAACTTTACTTGCTTTGAAGCCGATCACTTATCCCATGAGTGTCCATAACTTCCATATCCATATGACACTATTTTGGAACCAAACTTAGCCTATTATCATGACATATCCAATACCGAGTGGTGTGAGTACCCAAACTATTTGTGGAGGCTTTATCACCTTCCTACACAATATGAATCCCAACCCTATGTTGTGGATCCTCAGGATTTCTGACAGTCATCATGGAGAAATAGTGCACCTTATACCGATTAGTCCCCTCATTACTTTCCCCACGATTATCAACCTTTTGTCTCTCACAGAGATGCTTCTCTCATGTGTTAAGAACTCGACCTCGTTCCCCACACTTATATGAGTATTCTCTGCTTCCTAGTGTCAATAACTAGTTGTGTCCACCTCAACCACCACTGCCATCCGCCAACACTTCACAACCATCATCCACATCCTCTCTCTAAAGCCTATTGCAAAAGTTCATCCTCAAATAAGAGCAAGCTACTCAATATCAAAATGATGCCCTTCAACGACTTGAATAAAGGTTAAATGAAATTGCGTGTGTGAGAGAGTCGAATTTCATCCCACATCAACCCATTGTTTCACCCAGGTGGAGTGATAATGAGTCATTTTGTGACCAACCGTATCACCCCTAGAATATCGAAGTTGAGATCACCATGTGGTTCAGGACCTAAGTTGATAATTTAATTGACCCATCCAAAGATTGTGAGATTGATTAAACCCCACCTTCTCCTAAAGAACCCATAATTGAGGTTCAAATTTCCCTTCCCGACGAATCTAACAATGTGCCTGAGTCTACAGCTATTGAGCCCACTATGTGTGTTTCCAAGGCCAAATTCATTATAGGTTAGCTCCAGCTTCGAGTGCTTACCACTGTCCTGAAATTGAATCCGATATGGTTCCTAGCTCTCCGGATATGGATCCTATCCAAATATGCTTGGCTTACTTTGAGACTGATTTTAATGTTCATTCATCTATCTTGGATCTTAATGCCTTGTTAAATTTTCCCACCACATTGGATGGTGACTTATGATAAGTTGATCTCTCAATCGTTTACTTCCACACTCCCTCTTGCGAGTGCCCTTGAGGATCACTCCGAGCCTCCTGAGGAATGTGTGTCCCCTAGCCTTGAGTAAGATCATCTTACCACATTCTTTGTCCCACCCGACCCACCCATTGTCCCTTCCACCCCACCACTTAACTTGGACCCTACTATTACACCTCGCATGTTCCCATCCATGTACTTCGATCTTGACCTGAACCCTCCCTCCACCCTTGAGCTCCACGAGCCCTCTCGTGTGTTCTTCATCCACCCCTCCATCCATGAGAATATTTGTGGTCTGACTCTCCACTTAGGTGACACAGAGCTTGTTCCTCCATGCCCTTCACTCTCCTATCATGGTGACTTTTATTGTTGTCAGCTCAGTGACGTGTCACGACGCGAGCATTATCATCGTCCATTTATAGAACGATCGTGTGATTTCTATGAGCCCCACCACATACCAATTTTCAAACAATATTGCATTCCCATCCAAATAGAGAACCATGCTTATAGGGCCCTTTTTGCCCTCACGTTTATGCTCGATAAGGCCTGTGACCGGTGCCTCTTCATCCTCATCCTTGCCTTTCTTCCCTATACACTCCTACCCACCCGCCCTTGGTTCATCGATGCTTTGCATCGCGTGAGGCACTTTTCCATACAAGTTCATTTACCTTGTAGCCTTTATCCAACAAGACTGATGCTTTAGTCTTGTTTGGGGGTGATTATCATCACCCAATTTTTCTTCCGCCCCGTGCTTTCATAGTTTTTATCTTTAGGGTGATAATGGTTCGGTTTGTATGAAGACATTAAACTTAGTGCTACGGGGAGGCAACCCGCTATTTTTGAGTATGAGTCTTATCTTATTTGGGAGTGGTGTTTCACACCACCCAATGCTTTACCATGTTTGTAGGCTTGTACATTTTTTTATCTCATAAGTTATTCAGGTTTCATCTTGGATACGTATGGTCCACTTCATTAGCGATTGGTTACGGTAATCTCTTTCCTACCTTATGCTATCAATTTTAAAAATGATTTTATTTAACATCGAGTTCAAAGTTCTTTTTCATTTAGGGGTGGGGAATTTTATAAAAATCGTACCTCTTGTGAATTTTTTTTCATAAACAAAACTTTATTTTTAAAATTTTCGTGCAGTTTTTTTCATCTCAGTCATTAACGTGAATTTCCTATCATTCATCTTTTAAGTCTAGGAATTAAGCTATAGGATATTTTTTCTAAATAGCTTATGTCATACTTACCAAGGCATTTTGCACCTTGAATTTCTAGTCTCAACAAAATTTATGCACTGATCACGTCACTATGGTTTAGAGTTGAAGAGTACTAGATTCTCAAGAAAACCTTAAGGAACACCAACGGAGACTTTAGCTTGTGAGATTCGTGGCTTTCACCTTTTAGAGAGTTTTATGAAATATCCAAGTCATAAGTTAATTAAACTTCCTTTGGGTCCGCACTTAATCGTTGTATGATCTCATTATTCTTCACTAAATATTTGGCTTGATCACTGAGAACGACATCACTTTTGAGTTGTAAGAAACACGTGTCCTGAAGTTTATCCCGATCACCAAATTTTTTCTTATACACTAACCAAATTCCATTTTATCATACATTTATCCACATCCATACACCTTTCATATCATCACCATATACCATCCCTATTTTCATACCACCCACCATTTTAAAAAAGAGAAGAGTGTTAAAAGAATAAAAGTGAAAAGCCTTTGTAGAGAGTATTTGCATTTTTATCAAATACCTCTCTCAGAGTTTATTTAGATGGAGAAAAACTTAGATGAAAATCTATGTTTGGATTATTTGTAATTTTTAGCCGATTTATCTCAGACATTGATGAGTATATGGAAGTTAAAAAAATGTGAAAAAGAAGAAACGAAAATTCAAAATAAAAAAGGAAAAAGAAAAAGTTTGCAATCAAGATCTTGTGAAATAAAGACAATTGTTCCTCAAGTGTGATACACTCTTCACTAACATCCGTCAAAACATCCATCCATCATATCACCATCCTACCTCATCTCATCCCATCCTTCTCATATTCATTCCCCTTCATCCATAAACATTCATATTTTCCCTAGGTGTTCGGGAAAATAAAGATCAATGTGGTGAATAACTCGACGTTCTCACTATAGTGATAAGCATTCGTTCATGAGATCATTTTTCTTTCTAAAAACTTTGTTCTTTCTTATATGTGTGTGAGATGTTTGACATTGCTTACATTTACCCACATCCTCACACACAAGAGTGATACACTTTACCAAATTTCATGAGTTTTTTTGAAAGAGCTATATCCATGAGATTTTGAAGTTGAAGCATTGATTCAAAAAAAGACGATCTAAGAATTACTCTTATGATATTCAACTCATTTTGAATGACTCACACCACACACGTTGAGTTATAGGAAGGATGTGCCTTGAGTATTCACTTAACTAAATTTTTTATAGCTTGTATTCCTCAAAATATTTATCTCATGATGGATTATGCGATTGTTCTACGTCTAATAAGAGATTGACTGATGTTTGCTAATAAAGAATTTTGTGGGTATATTCCCTGAAAACCCTCACGAGACAAAACTCGTCTTATAAGGAAACCTATAGGTTTAAAGGATTGTTGCACATGCTAAGTGCAATCGCAAGTACCCGCGGAAGTTGCACACTTTTGGTTTCTTATCTTTCTTTCTCCTTATTATTGGTCGAGAACTAGCAATACCTCCCACATGTTTGGACTTTTATTCAACATTACCTAAAAATATTTTTGGTTATGGACGTATGGGTGGTAGGAGACAAGAATGGTAGTCCCCGCTGGAATATTTATGCCGCAACTTATCAGCTCTTACGATGACCGAATGTTTTCTACAAGGTTTACCTTATATATGGCATGTACAAATAATTATGTATTTACATTTATTTTAAGACTCAACTATGTAATAAGATGCTAGGCATCCCTATAATAAAAATCTTTTTAATTTCCGCTGCCTTTCCATCTATTTGTTATATTTATTTTACTCCTTACCTACCATTAAAATCATAGAATTCACGGATACGACATCATGGTATTAGAGCATCACTGGGATTTATGCCTATATGGGACCAAATACAAGATCTTTCTCCATGACTTATACGATTATTACTATGAATTTTTCTTGTTTCACATTTTGTTACTCATACCATTTTGTAGTAATGAATATTTGGGATGATATCTACCTTGATAGTCATGATTTGAGTCACGAAAGGTTTGAACGAACAATTAAAGAGGTCGACTATGCAAAGATTTGTCAACACATAAGGAACATTGACTGGGCGATAGTCTGCTTATTGGTCACCTTATGGGAGAAGCTAAAGCAACCCGACAAGCCAAGAGATTCTCTGAAGACTCTGACACTCTTCAATAAGCAATCCATCTTGCACTGGATGTTTTACCAACCATTGAAGTCACAATTACTCCCCTTGAATTGCCAATCGACTATGGTTCTATTTCTCCCGCCACACTATCTTTACCCTCATGGGACTACTAACACTTCCCCAGATGATTCAGATGCATCGAGAGCTGACCCAAATCCTAATTTGACTGACCGATTCCTTAAATGGCTTAAAGACTATTGTTGGCATATGGCCGTAAATAAATAAAATCTACAGCTGTGCATGTGCAAGTAGACGAAACCCAAATTATCAAATGACTACACTAGTTTAAACTAATAGCTCTTTTGTATTAGTTAAGCATTATTTTATTGTAAAATAGGTTTAAAGACTAGGTAATCTTCTTCGTTTTTTACCTATGTAATAATATATAATACAGTGTGATACAATATAGCAAGTATGTTGCTATATCTGTATTTGTAATTTATCTCTTGATACGTTGTTTATATAGGATGGTTAATACTTGGGCAACTACCAGTGGAACTCAGGAGGAGCGATTTATTCCACAAATGCCTAATACAACTACCAATGAAGGAATTTACGTTGTCTACAATAATTAACTACACTAACCCAGTGACAACAAAATAGGACTCCACCCATCGTTAGTAATGACCTATCAAAACAAACTCAGAGAATGAACGCCCTTAAGGAATTTCTTAAACAAAAATCCCCAGCATTCTTTGGGAAGCACAAGTTGATTGAAGCAGAAAGAAGGATCTATCAAACACTTAAAGTACTTAACGGGGTAGGAATTAGCCCTGAACTTAGGGTGAGACTGGCTTAATACCTATTCGAAAGAGAAGAAGATTTCTGGTGGCAGTCTATTTTATGTTCTCGAAACTTGAATTAGCTAAACTGGGAGAAATTTGAAGGAATCTTCTTCAATAATTACTTTTTTGAATCCATAAGAGATCAAATGACCATAGATTTCCTAAGCCTACGACAACAACAAATGAATTTAGCCCAATATAAGGCTAAGTTCCCTGAATTATCCTGATATGCTCAAGAATACATGGACATCGAGCCCAAAAGGTACAAGCATTTCAAACAAGGTTTATGACAGAACATGAAATCCTCCATCATTCCTTTACAAGTCTGAGAGTTTAACCGAAAGATCAAGATAGCCTACTTTATAGAAAAACACCCCGCCTCTACCAACACAACCCGAATCTCCACTCTTTCCCCAAAACCCTATGTTATTAGGAGCCAGCCTAATCATTTAGATCATCCCTATAACAAGCCCAAGGATGGTCGAGTATTTAGTCAGATCATAGTTGACCTTTGATGCGTTGTCATGAATGCAACTAGATAGGACATCTTAGACCCCATGCTCTATTCTACACAAGTTTCTTCCTTTTACCTTTCCCAACTTTATCAAATATCCTATTAAGAATCCAACCAATAACTTTAATCATTCACCACAATAAATTCCCCGTGAAAGATAACAAGAACCACTCAATAGGAACCAAGGTTGGAATTAATGCTTTCTCCCAGTGAGAAATCAAAATTACCACGGTGTGGTTGAAGGCTGTTTTATAATATTTCCGCACATATATTATTTGATTCTTGATCTGCACATTCTTTCATTAGTCATTAATGTATGACTCATCTACAATTATCCTCTAGTCCACCAGCTCAACCTTTTACTATAAGAATGCTAACCGAAAAGATGGTTATTACCGATATGATTTATAAACATCACACTTTACATTTTGGAACCAGGATATTAACCATAGATTTAATAGTCCTCGATTTAATGGAGTTTAATTTAATAATAGGAGTGGAAGTTTTATCCCCTAACTTTGCTTAGATCGACTGTCATGCAAATACGATGACATTCAAACCACCCCATCAAACTCCATTTCATTTTCAAGGACAAAATCCCCACCAACCTCTATTGTTTTGGATAAGTGAAAAAGAAACCTCCTCCCTTTCTAACATCTTAACCAGTTACAAAGATGTGTTTCCCAAAGATTTACCCAAAAATACCCCCACCTTGAGAAATTGAACTTTTTTATCAATTTGTTGCCAAATACCTCCTCTATCTCAAAACCCCCTTATCGTATGTCTACTTTAGAATTGTGAGAACTTCAAACACAACTGGACGACCTACTAAATAAAGTATTTATATGCCTTGGTACATCACCTTTGAGAGCTCCAATTTTCTTCGTGCAAAAGAAAGATGGATCTTTTCGGTTATGTATCGATTATCGAAAATTAAACCAAGTGACCATCAAGAATAAATATCCATTGCCCAGTATAGGTGATTTTCTTGATCAATTATGAGGTTCAAAGATAATTTAAAAGATTGATTTAAGATCGAGATATCACCAAGGAACAAGACATAGCCAAAACTGTTTTCTAGACACGACCTGACCATTTTGAGTTCTTAATCATGTCTTTTGGATTAACCAATGACGCCACCGCTTTCATGATTGTAATGCATAGAATATTTTGCCCTTTCCTAGATCAGTTTTTGACCGTCTTTATAGATGACATATTAATTTATTCCAAGATTAGGATAAAATAAGAAAAGCACTTATGAATAGTCTTGCAAACCTTTCATAAACACCAGCTTTATACAAAACAGAGTAAGTGTGATTTCCTCATGAAAGAGGTCAAGTTACTTGGACATGTAGTCACTAAAGTAAGTATAAAATTAGGCCCAGTCAAAACCACAACAGTTTTTGAATGTCCTCAAACCACCACCATTACTAAACTACATAGCTTTCTAGGACTTATCGAATATTATCGACGCTTTATGCAAGGATTTTCTCGAATTTCCTTACCAATAATGAAGTTGACCCAAAAGGATGTTCGATTTATATGGACCTATAAATGCAAACAAGCCTTTTATACCTTAAAGGAAAAATTAACCACCGTCCCCATCCTAACCAATTCCTTCCGTACAGCTACGATGTTTATACCGACACTTTTTTACAACGAATCGGTTGTGTATTGATGCATCAAGGGGAAGTGATCGGGTACGAATCACGACAATTGAAATTTCATGAGAGTAACTAGACATTACACAATTTGCAATTAGCAGCAGTAGTCCTTGCCCTGAAAATTTAGATATGTTATATGTATGGAGAAGAATTTTAGGTATTTTCTAATCATAAGATCCTTAATTACATATTCACGTAAAAGGATCTCGTCCTTCGGTAAAGATGATGGATATAATTCTTAGAGGATTATATATTTACCTTACTCTACCATACCGAAAAATGTAATATAGTCACTGATGCCTTAAGCTGCAAAGCCTAGGGAAACCTACAAAGTATGTTTGTATTCTTAGATACCACTGGAGATTACAAACTACAACAAGATCCCTCTTAGCGCCAAGTCGTTCTACGAAACATTATTGCTCGTCCCATTCTAGAAAATAAAATCATTAACCTCCAAGACTAGGATGAATTTTTGCGTTCCCAGAATCAAAAACTTCGACACAACTTCCCTAAAAAAAGGATTTTGGACCCTAAGCTTAGGTTCATTAAAGCGTAAACCCCCATCAAAACTCAAAGAGTAAGACTCTATTGCCCCGGCTAAAAGTTGTCGAATTTTCTACTGACAAAACGGATCTGCTGCCTATGCCTGAACCACACTCGTCACATTCTGAGGTGTAACAGTTATAAATCGCATAAATGATTGGGCAAATGCATCTTGATGTCCCAGTTCCTTCCATTTCACCTTCCACACCGCAACCAACTCACCTACTGGCCTTCGGTTCAATGCATCTGCTACCACGTTAGCCTTCCCTGGGTGGTAATGTATCTCGAATTGATAATCCTTCACGAACTCAAGCCACCTGTGCTGATGCATATTCAACTCCCGCTAAGTGAACAAATACTGCGGTGACTTATAATCCGTGAACAGATACAACTTCTCCCCCAAAAAATAATGTCTCCATATTCGAAGAGCGAACATGACTGCTACTAGCTCCAAGTCATGGGTGTAGTAATTTTTCTCATGAGGCTTAAGATTTCTAGAGGCATAAGCTACAGCCTTCTCTTCCTGCTGTAATACTCCACTAAGACCCTATAATGACGCGTCAGTATAAACTAATACTCCATTCCTGGCCTGGGCTGTGCTAGTACCAGTGCTGAAGTCAACTTATCTTTTAGCTCATTGAATGCCAATTGACACGCATCATCCCATGTAAATGGTATGGCCTTACGGGTTAGATTAGTTAACGGACCCGTTATATTTGAAAAACCCCGGATGAAACATCGATAATACCCGACCAATCCTAGGAAACTTCGCACCTCTGTTGGTGTCGTGGGTTATCCCCACTCCCTCACCGCTGATACCTTGCTAGGATCCACAGATATTCCCATATCAGACACAATATGCCCCCAAAACTGAACTTCTCGAAGCCAAAATCCACACTTTTCATATTTCGCATACAATTGATGCTCACGTAGTGTCTGTAGGACCCGTAGTAAATGCTCGGCATGCTTTTCCTCAGTTCAAGAATAAACCAGAATGTCATCTATAAAGACAATGACAAACTGATCCAAGAACTCTTTGAATACCCTGTTCACCAAGTACATAAATATTGTCGATGCATTAGTTAGCCCAAAAAGAATAACTCAAAACTCATAGAATCCATATCTGGTCAAGAAAGCAGTCTTAGAAACATCTTGCTGCCTGATACGCAGTTGATGATACCCATATCTTAAGTATATCTTTAAGAAGTAGGCTGATCCTCTCAGTTGATCAAATAAGTCATCGATTCTAGGCAATGAATATTTATTCCGTATTGTGACTTTGTTAAGCTGCCGATACCTGATAATCCACGCACAACAGTAAAGAACCACTTGCTTCTTTACAAATAGCACAGGGGCTCCCCAAGGTGACATACTCTCGTGGATAAACCTCTGACCTAATAACTATTCTATCTGATCCCTAATATCCCTCATCTATGCTGGATCCATACGGTACGGTGCACGAGCAATAGACCGAGTGCCCAGCGCTAAATCTATCACAAACTCTATCTCCATGCTAGGAGGCAACCCTGGTATCTCATGGAATACATCCACAAACTCACAAACTACCAGTAACAAATCAAGGTATAACACAAATCCCATAAAGGACTCCTCCTCCATATAGTATAAATGTGTAGTCGATCCTCCCTCGGAACGAGACATCGCCACTAGGAACATCTCAGGTCCTGGGATAGTAAAAATAATACACTGGCTATAACAATCAATCATGGCCCTATATGGAACGAGCAAATCCATGTCGATAATCACATCATACTCGGACATGTCCAAAACATGTAAATCAGCCAGTAAAATCAGACTCCCAATATCTATACTCACTTTACGACATATAAAGAATATAGGTGTACCACTACCCAACAGTGAATCTACATATGTAACAGTGCTATCCGCTATATCTAATAACTCTGCATCCCTTGAAAATCTAGTTTCTACAAATGAATGTGAGGCCCACGTGTCAAACATAATGTGCCCCATAGCCACATAGATAGAAAACATACCCTCAATCGTGGGCGGTGGCTGCTGAACCGCTGCCTGATGGACGTTGTATACATGCCTATACTGACCCTACTGTGTTGGAGCTGCTGGAATGGCAGGTAATGCTGGCATCTGAGCCGGTGCTAGGAGAGTGGATGGTGGAAGCACTGGCCTCTGAACACCCCTTTGCTGAGGTAATTTTCCCTTATTAGGACAATCCTGTCGTTTGTGGCTAGTCTTGCCACACACGAAGCACTTGCTAGTAAACATTTACCCATTCTGTCCCTACTGACCATGACCCTACTGGTCGTTACAACCTCTCCCTTGGCCCTGATGGCCCTACTGCTCTGTCTATTACCTCCATGCCCATATTGAAATCGTCCGGATCGTAATCTCTTAGCATAGTCCCCAGGCTGGAAACCCTTCTCACCCTGATGCTGCTGACTCTGACCTGACTATGTCCCATTGGAACTGCCTCCACCAGTCTTGACCTACTATCTAGACTCAAAACCCCACTTACCACCCTTATAATGTAGGCGGTTATCCTGGCAGTGAAGCATCGTAGCATTTAGAACATCTGCGTAAGTATGTAGAGAAAGATTGCCCAGTAAGTGCTCACAAATCTTCCAGTTCAGTCCATCAGTGAACATTTGAATTCTCTTTTCTTCAGTAGGTACCTCTCCTAGAACCAAATTAGTCAGCCCAGTAAACTCCTCCTCATAATTTGTCACTCTCCTCCCCTCCTGGGTTAAGTCAAGTAGTTTTCGACTCATCTCAGTCTGAATGACGGAGGGAAGGTACTTGCGGTTGTACCGCACCCAGAAGTTCTGGATAGTCATCGTGTCTCTCTCCTCAGCAGTGGTAATAGCCTCCCACCACTGTAAAGCTGCACCTAGTAGCTTAAATGTAGCCAATATCTGTCGCTGAACCTCCGTGCATTCGAACATCCTCAAGTGCCTCTGGATGTCTTTCTTCCTTTAGCTAGAAACAACAATATCAGAACCCCTTGAAACTCTGGTGGATACGCCTTCTGAAAGGAATCCCTAACACGTTCCCAAATAGTAGGAAACACTTGCCTTGGTACTGGTGGCACAGGTGGTGCCTGCTATACAACGGCTAAAGCTGCGTTGACGGCCTGAGCAACAATGGCAGTAACCTCGACAACATTCATGGTACCCAGAGTTGGGGCGAGCTGAGGTGCACGTCGAGGAGGCATATGAGATGAGAGAGAATATACCATCAGTATTAAATATCACAGAATAGCTGAAGAACGTATATGCGTAAATAAGAATGCAATAGTCCTAACGATAGGGCTCTATATCAAAGGACGCTAAGCAGAAAGCATAATAAACCATTCAGATCCTAAAAGACTCTAGAACCTGATGCTCTGATACCACATGTAACAACCCTCTTAATTAAATACCGGGTGATCAGTCCTATACCCAATTAAAACATATCATATAGTTGGTTCATTCTCTATCGAAAAATAATTTTTTCCTTAATATTTAATCACCTAATATCCAAGTAAGTAGGTTGATAAAACTTTTCCAATTTAATTTCATAAAAAAATCATTTTAATAACATAAAACATTTAATACAAATAATTCACACAACAAATAATAACTGAATAGACATCACAATGGAATTTAAATGCAACTGGAATAAATTTTCCAATAAAATATCTTAATACAATAGTCCCAACAATACCAAATGTACCAAACTGACATAAGAATATAATTCGACTCATATAGAAAGGAAATAACTAGAATCCTCTTGGGCCACATGCCCTAAATGAAAGATCAACTACTACAGAGTATGAATCAAGAATATAAATGCGTCTAAACAATGTCTACAACTCCATAGCATCCATAGCATCGTCAATAGACCAATCCTCTATAGTTGGCGTCCCTGTGGCTGGACACCTGATATATATATATATATATATATATATATAGAGAGAGAGAGAGAGAGGACAAAAGAGAGAGAGAGAGAGGAGGATGTGCAAGTAAACGGGCCAGAGCCCAAAGTGAAACAAGTTTTAAAAACAAGAAGTGAATAAATGCTAGATTCAACAATTATTATATACATGTTAGCTTATCGGACTCTCTCTTCAAATTCTCACCTCTCATCTAGAGTGCACGCCTATCGAACCTCTAAACCATACTAGTTACAGTCTCATTCTAACTAGTTCATCCCAATGTATCCACTAACCATATTTCAATTCGTTCCCAGATATAACTCTCGAAATACATGTAATAATATCATACGTATCCATTGAGATTCAACATGGATAAGCCCCTTATTAATTCAGTTCAATTAAGTGTTCTCATACTTAATTAATTCCAGATATCATTATCTTTCAATTATACTTTAGTCACGCAGTATATATCATCATATGTATATATATACATTCACTCTATTATATATATACAATACTGCACCCCGTGACACAGATGCGGTGCTGCATTACTCTACTATCATGTCCCAATACATCTCGTCACTGTATAGGGGACTATAGGTTCAGTAAAGATCCCTCAAACCACAAATATTAAATCACAAATAATGGAGGCGAACATAATCCTAAGCCTTTAGGCTACACACATACCTACGCACCCAAATGACCGTTCTATACCATTGTTGTCACTCATGGTAATCGACCTAAGTCCTATGTTCTCGAGCGACAAGTCAAAGATCCCCTCATAGGCTCAACAGGATGTGACTGTCCTCACGCGAGGACCTCCCCCAATAGCAAATAAGCTAGGTATGTCATACACATAATCATCATTCAATCAAATAGGCATTATCATCTACCTATTTGGTGTTAGGTACTCACACGACCTATATCATATTAGGAATTCATCCTATCCCAAGTACTCATCATATTTCTCGAATACCTCCCATACTAGTTAATCACAATTACCATCATATATTTTATTATGTAGTGATCACTCACATAATAATTTATCCACCCTAAGTACCCGTAAATATATCATAAATATTACCCTCACTTGATGTAATGATTATTCTCCTCTAAATTGTAATATAGTTATGTAGATATCTCTCACAAAATTTAATCATCAAATCCAAATAATTTTCCAACATTAACCCAAGTTCCTCACTCCTTCTTAATGTACCAAAATTAATAAAATCTCACCATGGGCCAAATTACCATTTTCCAAAACTTTTTTTTCCGATAAAGGTACATTCTACCCAGAAATATAAAATTACAATTTGAGGCTTTTTTCTGCTTCGATTTTGAAAAAACTTAAAACTACAACGTTGTGCGGAACATGATTTTATACAAAAACTCGTGTGCACAGTGTCAATTTCCTCTTAAAACAGTCATAAAATTATCATACAATGTTCGCCCTTTTTTAATAATTTTTTTCATGCGTTTTATCCATTTTCTTTCACCCAAACTCACTTGAAATATATTCTAATGAATCCCAAATATCTCAACATCATTTCTACACGATTATAGGTAATTATAATACAAGGAAAAACATCTAAATCACCAAGTTTATATGAACCCTCAAAATTTCATTTATCTAAATTCTCCATTTTCTCTAAATTATCAAATTTCGTATTCAATCATCAGTAGGATTCATCTACATGCAATACCTATCATCATTTTCCATTTTCTCCATAAACATATTTTTTTTCTACATGTTCATCCTAACAAGTTCATCATGTTCATAACCTCAGCATGTGAATAATCAACTACATGAATTTGCATATCCATTAAACAAGATATATCAATCATTTTAATCCCAAATTCATAAGTTCATAATCCCAAAGAAAATACTATTCTAACATGAATATAATAAACACTGAAATAGAGCAAGAATCACTTGCCTCTTAGTGTAGGTTTGAACCTTTGGAGAAGATAATGTTAGAACCTCCGTTTTCCTTTTTTCATCGACTTTTCGGAGTTGGGGCAAGGTGTAGAGATGGTGGTTTGGTGGCCCAATATGACTCTTCTTCTTCTTCTTCTTCTTCTTCTTCTTCTTCTTCTTCTTCTTCTTCTTCTTCTTCTTCTTCTTCTTCTTCTTCTTCTTCTTCTTCAAGGCAACTCTTCCTCTCCATGAGGTGACTTTTCTTTTCTCTCAAAGTCTCTTCACTTTCTCTCAAAGAACTCACAAATGGAAATAGATGAAATGAACCTTACGTAGAGTGTAAACCCACTTATATAACAAGTCTCAAAGGCTAACTAAAAGATAAAAAAAGTTGATACTATTCGTCTCCCAGGCAAAATGATTAAAATGCTGCTTCGGGTTGTCCTTTCATCTTCCTATTAACCCGAGACCCAAATTGAACACCCGGGTATACTTTTCTGCCTATTTCGACCTTTTCGGACTCAACAGTGCACTCGAAATGATCATTTGAATGATATTTAATTAATTTACATTTTATTACCCAATTTTAGTCCCTACATGACTCATAAGCCCATCCCGCCTTAAGTTCAATAATTATCGTATTTGTATGTCACGATAATATTCATAATTTTTGTATTCACATATTACTTATTGTGGCCATCCCCGATCCTCACGGTGGGAGAGGATCCTTGGTCCTGCACGTCCCTCTCGGGATCGCTTTAGCTGACGTCGTTGATGAGGTGAAAAATGCAGAGAGATGGAGTCGCCAGTCTATTTTACTCAAAACAAATAAAAGAAAAGGGAGCCGTCCCGAAGGATAGCACCCAAAGACATACTGATACATACGAAACCAAAATGATTTAAAAAGGGTCCGGAGGCTAAGTTACGAAATGGGAAGGTGTTAGGCACCCATTCCGCCCTTACGGTCTCATGGGTTGTTGCTATTTTCCTTTATTTCCCCATGATGTGTGCATGTGTATACGTAGCGGAGATAGGAATCATAGACTTGTATCATGGAAGAGATAAAATAAGTCATCCATAGGAATGTTCCTAAAAAATAATATTAGAAAATAGGATTTATGCGATTATCCTAGCGTCGATCATTATAAAGGAATGATAATGCATGTGGAATAATACTTCACTAAGAACAAATATATGTATATGTAAATATATAGAATCTAAGAGAGTTAAGTTTAAAGAACGTTGAAAAAGTAGGAAAAGGACTCGAGTCTCAGGTTTTACCCCGAGACGACTAAGTAGCCTATAGAGGCATCAAAGTCCACGTAGTTCATATGCAATATGAGGGGTGGGATTTATCCCATGAATCCAACCGAGAACTTCTCTTATTTATGTGTGTGTGTAAGAAAGTGTTTTAGTTGTGAGAAAAGTGTGAGAATTCCCATTTGGAATTCACGAGCAAATACTCTTTTTTCTTGTTTTTTGGGTTTTTATTTATATGAAAATAAGAGATGTGAAATAATACTAAATAAAAAGTATATTAGGATATGTGAGATAAGAGAATAAAAGTGCTAAGTAATAAAACAAGTTAATGCGAATTTAAGGGAATTTAAAGAGAGAGTTGAAGGAGTTGGACCTTCTTGGAGATCTTGAGCTAGATATTGGATGTTGGAGAGCATACCTTGCCCTTGGATGATGATGGAGGGAACTTAATTCACCAAGCTTGATGAAAAAGATGATGAAAGGTGAAGGTTGGAAAGGGATTTGGATGGGGAAATCACGCTGACTTCGAGAGGGTTTTTTTGAACTTGCTGAGAGTAATGGATCTCTGATTTTTGTCCCCTAGAATGAGATTAGGACCAGGGCATTGCCAATCATCATAGCCCTGGTCCTGCCAATCGGCAGGTGTGTTTAGGCACACTGCCAATAGGCAGGGTTTGGAACCTGCCGTTTGGCAGTGTCTTTCAGGTTCCTTCGGAAAATCGGTCGTAGAGCGCGAACCGTTGATCCAAATCGTGCATAGGGAGAACCGTTTGAAAGGTATTTCAGATACCTTAGAAAGTCCTTTGGACTTCTCCCGGGTCTGGGAGTTGACTTTGGGTCAAATATGGCTGGGAAGCGTTCGTCGATCCTTTGGATGGGGAATCATCGGACGTAAACGGATCATTCGTCCGCATGGTAAGTCAGAATTGCGCATGAGGTGGACCATTAGAAAGGTTAGGAGATGTAATTCGACATTCCAAAGAGTTTGACCTGGTTTGGGGAGTTAACTTTTGTCAATCGGGGCCTGGAATCATTCGATGACCTCTCGGAGTAAAATAGATTGTTCGTTCGTACAGTAAGTCAGAATTGCGCATGGGACGGACCGTTGGTAAAGGGATTCAGTGCCCTTCGAAGATTGATTCAGTCTTGATTGAGCTGAATAGTTAACTTTGGTCAAACAGAGCCTGGGAGCATCCGGTGACATCCTGATCGAGTTTCGGGGGAAGACAGGTTGTTTATCCCCATCGTAAGTCAGAGTCACGCATGGGATGGACATTTAGAAAGGGGATTCAATGCCCTTCAAAGATTCATTCAGTTTCCTTCGAGCTAAAGAGTTTAACTTTTGGTCAAATGGAGTCTAGGAGTGCCCGATGGCCTTTAGGTCAGTACCCGGGGTATGACTTGGGTTTACAATGGTGAAGGGAGGTGTGAGGGACATAAGGAGAGGTTAGGGGGTATTATAATGGGGTGTCTATAGAGCCCCTCGAGGAGTGAGTTTGAAACAAATGATAGCCATTGAATAGACACCACATGATGCCTTTGAAAGAGGTTGACCGGAGGGTCGAGGTCGATTCTGAAGACCTGAGGATGACCTATTCTGTGGGTCAAAGCCAATTCTAAGGGCTTAGATATGAGGGAGACCGATTCTGTGGGTCGAAGCCGATTGGACGGGCTTAAAGGGGCATGATGGGGATGGTCTTAAAGGAAGTGATGACCAAAGATTTAGGTCAATTCCGAGGATCTATAGCAATGATGAGGGTGACCAATTCTATGGGTCGAAGACAATTCTGAGGGCTTAGGTTATGATGACCGATTCTGCGGGTCAAAGCCAATTCTATGGGCTTAAGGTGAGTTGACCAAATCTGCGGTCTTAAGGTGAGATGACTAATTCTGCGGGTCGAAGCGAATTCTGCGGGATTAAGGTGAGATGACCAATTCTGCGGGACGAAGGCGAGATGACCAATTCTACAGGTCGAAGCCAATTCTGCAGGCTTAAGTTGAGGTGACCAATTTTGCGGGGTTAAGGATAAGGTGACCAATTCTATGGGTCGAAGCCAATTCAGCGGGCTTAAGGATGAGATGACCAATTCTGCGGGTCGATGGCTATTCTGCGGGCTTATGTTGAGATAACCAATTCTGCGGGTCGAAGACAATTCTGTGGGCTTAAGGTGAGATGACCAATTCTACGGGTCGAAGCCAATTCTACAGGTTTAAGTTGGGGACCACCAATTCTGCGGGTCGAAACCAATTCTGTGGGCTTAAGGTGAGATGACCAATTCTACGGGTTGAAGCCAATTCTACGGGCTTAAGGTGATATGACCAATTATGCGGGCTTAAGGTGAGATGACCAATTATGCGGGTCGAAGCCAATTTTGTGGGCTTAAGGCGAAATGACCAATGCTGTGGGTCGAAGCCAATTCGAAGGGCTTAAGTTGAGAAGTTCTTGGGGAACTCTGCTGGGAAAATTATCTCGTGATTTTGATTTGAGTTGGGGAGCCGATTGCTGGGAAAATCCTTGTGTCTTTTGGAGACTTTACCAGGGAAACAACCAATTTGATGTTGGATAAGTGATTAGGTGATTAGGTGGTCCAGGGTTTGAACGTATTTCTCGAGGAAATTTGAGACCTTTGGGAAATAGGATATGATCCTGAAGTTTTGGATATTTTGGAGGTCCTCTGGGGATGTTGCCGGGGAGAGATTCGCTGGGGAAATAGGGGTTTTGCTCGGGGGAGTGTTAAATTTTCTTGGTGAAAATGTTCTAAATCATTTCTGGGATTTTTAGGATTTTCGTGAAGATTTTACAGGGTTTTCTGGTATTTTTTGGGAATTTCTGTATGAAATTTAAGGGAGGTGCCGGTCGGCATGGTGTGGAGGATGCCATTCGGTAGTGGCACAGACTTTTGGGCTGCCTCGAGAAGGTAAAAGGTTAGTGCCAATCGGTAGGTGGGAGTGCAGTGCCGATTGGCATGACCCTTGGCATCCTTTATAAAGGGGGCGAGTTCTCCTCATTTTTCATAGCTTCTTTCCCTCTCTCTTTCTACGATTTTATTTTACGAATTGTTCTAGCATTCCGATCTCTGAAAAATGGCCGCTTTTGTGAGCACTACAGTACATCGAGAATGGTTGGCTTTTAATGACTGAGCAAACATGGAGTGGAGGGTCAGGGCGCCTCTTGCTTTGGGGATCGAGAACTCTTTTGATGCATTCGATCCGATTGCAAATGAGCGGACCTTGCTACGGGAGACATCGCGTCATCGCTCTTCGAGGGTGGTGAACCATGGTGGTTATGTAAGTAAAATGAATTTTGGCATTCTCTCCTTTTTTGTGGTTTTCCTTTTTTTTCTTGGATCCTGACATGGTTTTCTTCTTTTGGGAGTTTGATGTTTCTTTGTCGAATATGTGTACCCGCGGGACGACGGGGCTTAAGGATGTCTGGGAGCATCTTCCACCTGTGGTGCGTTGGGTGGTATCCTCAACAGGCTTTGGGAGATTGGCATCCGTGCTAGAAGAGACGCCTCGTTCGACGGTAGGTCTTGAATGGCCTGACCAGTGATAGGATAAGACTTTTTTCTTCTTCAGTTTAAGTTCTTTGGTTCTCTGATTCTATGTTTCCTTATATTTTCATGGGGATTTTTTAGGTGACCTTTTACCCTTGAGGGATGACCGTTCAGGACACAGGGTTGACTGGAGTAAATGCGCAGATGAGGCATTTACTGGTGCATTAGTTTGGCCACTCTTGGTATCTCGGGGAGAGGGTGGTTCGACAGATTACTGCGGGGGAGGTGGTGGTGCCACCTGCGAGGCCCCCTATGTCTATGAGGCGGGAGTGGCTGCTGTCGGAGGATGCAAGGATCCCAACAACGATTGGCGAGTCCTACCTATTGTACACCGATACGGCTGTGCCGTATGATTATATGGACTTTGTGACGATCTGACTGATGGCGCCCATCATATATGATGCACTTCTCTTCCCTCCTGTGGGTTCGAGTCGGCCAGTGGGGTCCTCCCACAGCGGTGGCGATCCTTCGACATCTGCGGCAGCGACGACTTCGGAGGTTCCCTTTGTGCGGTTGCATACTACTTTATACAACATCTGATGGGCTGATGGAGGGTTGGTGCCTATGCTGTATCATCCTCATGCGATGGACCCGAAGGAGTTGGGTTTGACAGAGGAGGTTCTTCATCCTGAGGTATATCTTTTCTGTACTTCTCCTTTGGTTTCTTTTGATCCTTTTTGCTTGACACTTATTCTTCCTTTTCTTGCAGCATGTCCGGGTGTTCACCACTTGGCTGAGGGATATTAGGGACTGGATATCTTCGACGACTGCCCATATTCAGGACGCGGTTCCTATTCCTTCTTTCTTGGTTCCGTCTTCCTCTTTCGGGGAGGAGTCTGGTTCAGGTAGTGGTGGTGCGTCATCTCGCCGTTGGGGAAAGAGAGCGCGTCATAGGGGTGGAAGCACTTAGGAGAGAGAGGTGGAGATTAGGTGAGAGAGAGAGGGAATGTGGGTTCGAGCTGAGTCTCGTTGTTTTTTTGCTTTTCTTTATTTCTTGCAAGATTGATGTAACACAGAGAAATATCTATGCAATGCAATGAAGTTTTTTAATTATCTTTTGTTAATGATGAATGAATGTATGCACATGCGCTTTTTACTTTGCTGCTGAGACCGTAAAAAGAAATATTTTTGGGATTTTGAAAGGAAGTTTTATGACAATTTATATAAAGATGAAGAGGGAATTTTTGAAATTCTATTTGAGAATATCAATTTATTTTGAGTTTTTTGAATTTTGACAAAAGAGGAAAAAGGAAAATTTCCAAAAGTTGGGGATTGCCGATCGACAAGCACCATGTCCTGCCTATCGGCAGGTCAGTCCAGTCCTATCAATTCAAAGCTTTGATTGGTACCCTCTTCAGCCTTTGGTACCTTGTGGGGTAGGATTTCCTTTGATTTCTGTAGGGGTTATGTCCTTTGTGGGGGTGTTTAAGTATAAAAGAGGGGTAAGAGTGAAGTGTTTTCCTCACACCCTCACATCCTAACTTTCTTATTTTGTGAGATGGCTCTCCCTGGTGGTGTTGAGTTTTCCAACTACCTCAAGACTTTGGAGGCGATGTACTCCTATAACGTCGACTACGATGCTTACAACTTGCATCGAGTTTCTTTATGGTGTAATTGGCCCATAGAGTGGAACATGCTGATGGCGGTGGTACAATTCTGGTATCTCGAAGACCATGTATTCCGCTTTGGCTTGGAAGAAGTTTGCCCAACTTATGAGGAATTTTCTGCCATATTGAGGATAAATCCCGGCATTGCCGTGACTCTGCCTGAGTTTTCTCTTTCTCCCCGGGAGTTGTTGGCCGAGCTTCTTTATTTTTCATCCTCGACGGCCAGATCATTGGTGGATGGAGGTATGATTTCTCTTTCGGAGGTGTTGCGGTCCGTGCATTTGCAGGAGGTTGGTGATGCTGGATATGTCGGAGCTGTCGTTCTAGGCTTGGTTTTGAAGTTGCTTATGGTGATCGGGGTGCTACTGGTGGACCCAAAACTTGTAGCTATTACTTCATGGATGTCCTATCATCGCAATCCTGCGACAGTGATACTGGAGAAGACTCTGAATGTGCTGGATGCATGGAAAGAAGGTCGAACTGAAATTTTGAGAGGTAGCCCTATGATGATGTTCATGTGGTTGTTGACGGAACTTAGAATGTGTCTCAGAAGTGCATACTCTTTAGGTTCAAGTGCAAGACTGCCGCGTTAGTAATAAACTCAGTAAGTCAGGATCGTATCCATAGGGAAATAGGATAATAGAGTTATGACGACGTTGGACAGATGAATGAATCCTAACTCTGACTCTAAAGAGAAAAGGAAAATGTGATTTGGATTGTGAAATAGCTACACTAGATGCAATTATGAAATTATGAAAAAATGCAACTATTCTAAATTACCTAAAATAATGATGAAGAATGATTTAAAACTTTAAACTATATGATGAAAAAACAAGACGGGAATACAATCCCCCAACCCTAGTGTATTGATGATATAAAACTAATCATAAATTTAAATGATTACTTAGACCCAAAATTTAGTACTCCCAAGCATTACGTATATGAGGTTCAAGCCCGCATCATACTTAATCAGAGGATGAGTAAATCGGTATTGTAATAGTTACACTCGAATTGTATTCTAAAGCATCCCGATTACCCAGAAGTAAACGATATCTAAAGATCTACAATTGTCGCGTTTCTACGTAATACGATCGTAATAAATCATTAGATTCAGAGGATTAATTTTATGCATATGCAACTAACACATCAGGTTGATTTCATGTATCCCGACCTTTAACATCTAGCTGAACATATGAAAATTTGAAAACAACATGATAGGAATGAATGCAAACATTTTTATTGAGGAATAAAGATGAGGAAAGATGAAATTATAAGTGAATAAACAACTAGAACAAAGATTGAAACATAAATTGGAATACTTGTACTTGAATTACAACTTGAAAATAACTAGGGTTTGTTGTTCTTCTCCTTTTAAATGAATTACAAAGCTTCCTTAAGGAATTAGAAGCCTCCTCCACGTTTGGGATGAGTTTACAATTTATTAACTACGAAATACCAGAGTTTGAACCAAATAGGACTCTATTTTTACAAGTTAATAAATCCGAAAATTCGATAACAGAACCGATCCGGGTAAATGGTTCGGTTCGGTTCCATCTTTTGTAGCCTTTACAGAAAACTCTTCGAACATGGGATCGGTTCGTTATTTTCCAGCTTCGATTCGGTTCCATCTTTTCATCCCTTCACAGAAAGTTTATCCAAGGTGGATTCGGTTCGTTTTTCTATTGATTCGGTTTCGGTTCGCTTTTTCCATCCTTTACAGAAGCTTTGCCCATGAGGGATTCAGTTTGTTTTTCCTCCCTTGGGTACGGTTCCCTTTTTCCATCCTTTACAGAAGCTTTGCCCATGAGGGATTCAGTTCGTTTTTCCTCCCTTAGGTTCAGTTCCCTTTTATCAGTATTTACAGAAACCTTGCTTTCTTGTGTTTCCTTGAAGCCTTTGATATGGAACTTGGTTTAGAACACCGAACACCTGAAAAATAGTTGACGAACACACAAAACTCGACGTATTCATTAGAAACTTCCCATTATCAAAGATATGATATGATCCACTTGAATTACATTGCGCGCAGCGATAAAACCCTCTAAATTACGGGGATAAATGGGAAGAATTTATGCCTAATCAAACCCCCTAACTTAGAACGTTGATCATCCCGAGCAATGTAAAAGAATCAAAATAAGGTCTAGCTCGTAAAAGGGATAGGATACCTCTTTTGCGGGTACGCGATTGCATTTAGCATATGCAACAAGCCTTTAAACCCCTAGGTTGCCCTAGTAGGACGAGTGGTGTCTCGTGAGGCTTTGCAGAGAATATACCACAAAATTCGACTACAAGAAACTTCAAAATACGCAAAAACTGTATTATTCAAAATTTCCCAGAAAATATTCGTCATCAAGTTATGTTCAAGAGTCTCAAATCATAGTGCGTGTGTGCGAAGCCAAAATTTTAACCGCGGATTTCCACCGGTTGACCATTAGGTTACTTATCCGAAAATTCATTTTGATTTCAAATTCTCACGGAATGCTCTCACAAATGAGTCTCTCGGATTATGGCTATTCTCTCGGTATGCGTGATAAAAAGAGTAAGTATAATGGATGCAAGGTCACACATACAAGTAGAAAGATGAATTTTTTTTAGTGATAGGATCTCATCAACGGATTACGATTTTAAAAAGGGGAGCATTGCGTCTTATTCACTCATTATCTCTTTTAATATCTTTTAGTATATTAGCTCTCCACGCGGTAACCAATTTCGCAATTTTGGACTCGGTTAGGACTTTTACGGGTTACAGGTATATTGGGTAAAATGAAAATGGTAGGGAAGGTTGGAATTGGAAAATGTTCTTATGATGTCCATGAGTGCTTTTTCGGGCTTTTGCTCTTTTTTTCTTCTTCTTTTTCTATTAATTTTGTTTCTATTTTTTCACTTCTTTTCTTTTCTTGCTATTTTTGTTGAGCATATCTATTTTTTCTTGCCCTTTTTATGCACTTTCCGGACTTAAATTCTGACTTTATCCATTTTTCACAATTTCGGGCTATTTGGTTTTTCGAGTTGTCAAACGAAAGTGAAAACATTTGTTCGAATCAAATTGGGTTGCAAAGGGATGAATTTTTCATTACTTTTTCTGGCCAATATTTTTGGGTGACAAACGAGGGCCTACTTCATTGTCCGAATTACTTATTAACTTATCATATGCATTTTGAGATGGATTTAATTTAGAGATTTATAGCGTGCTTTTCGAGGCAATATCACACACATTTTCCATAACAGATAAAAATGAAAGGATTGAGATCCTCGACGACTTTTTAGGCGCTGAAAAGGACTTTGAGTTAACAATTAACTCGGATTGATTTATAATTTTCTCAAAGATGAAAGGCTCGAATCTCACCGAGTTTGTTAGTCTCCACACTTATTCGTTAAGTCGTCAATTTTCGCTCAATTTCCATCTTTGGTCAATTTTGGCTGTGTGTTTTGAATTGTACAACTTGAGACTTTAAACCGACTTTTAATGATATTTTTGAAAAATTTGAATTCCAATTTTTATTTATTTTGAAAAAAAATATTGTTTTTGGGTTTTTCAAGATTTTATGATTTTTTGAAAATTTCTGGGCATTTTTGAAAATTTGTGAAGTTTTAGAACTACGCACTTGTGATCCCCTCTAACTTAGAATTTTGCATTGTCCTTAAGCAAAAAGGACTAAAATCTAACGCAAAGTGAATTAAGAGTGCGGAAGAATAAAATAGGCAAATGAAACAGAAATGCAGCTTTTATAAATAGAAAGAACAACCGTGTTACATAGGATAAGGGAAATCATACAAGCAACAGTGAGTAAACAATCATTTGATGCATACACAACCAACAAACACAACAGAAACATGAATGGGATTTATTGAGGGGGCTATTTGGAATAGGGCGGGCGTCAAAAAATGATTGGCACGCAAAGTCGCCCGTACGGACAAGAGTGCCATAGAAAACCTGGACTTCGTCTGCCCATACGACTAGATGAGGCTCTTGCAAGTATTGTTGCCACCCCCTTCGGTGAAAAAGGGCTGTGACGGGGCGGGGTAGCTCGTCCCAGTTGACCACCCGCTCAATGTGCAATTGGCGGGTGAAACTTAAGAAGCGGTCACACCATACTCGCTCCATATGGGAGAGGTCTTGCCCATTGCCGTTGGGCAGAACTTCGGTTGACAGATATTTTGGCAGGAGGGCGGGATTGGCCATTGGGGAAATCTGAGACTTAGGAGAGGGAGGACTAGGGTTTGTAAAGAGAGAGAGTTGGAGGTGTGAGGGAAAAAAGGAAGGAGGATAGGGTATATATAGGTGGTGGGGAATTTTGGAGGGAAAAGGAGAAAAATGGGGGGAAGAGAGGGGATTGGGGGGTTGAATGGGTTTCTCGGGAAGAAGCAAAATTACAGGAAACGAACCGATCCGGTTCAGTTCTGGGGATTTTTTTTATTTTTTGATTTATCCAAACCGAACCCATCCGGTTGAGGGATGCGGTTGGGTTCCATCTGTGACAGAACCACTTATTTCAGTCTGTTGCTCAGGAATCCTATTATCCCACTTTTCTAGACTCTTGCACTTATTCTCCCACTTGAATTCCTCGATGCCCTAATGAATAACGTGTTGGAATGCGTGATCTAACCCCTATCCTTACGTAACTTACCTACGGACTCACCCTAATCTAACGAAGCCTAACTACTATACACAAGAATTCACCCCATATGCATTGGGGTTCGACGACCTCACTGTAGCAGCTCACTCTACCCCGTAAATGGGGTCCGATAACCAAATGGTGTCTACTTCTTCCACACACGCCTCTAGATAAGGATTTAGGTGTTGTCCATTAACTTTGAATGTATTTCCGCCTTTCAGATCGTCTAACTCAACAGCTCCGTGAGGGAAAATATTCTTCACAACGAATGGGCCAGACCATCGTGACCGCAACTTGCCCGGAAAGATATGAAGCCGAGAGTTATAAATAAGCACTTTTTATCCGGGAAGAAACTCTTTGCGTCGAATGATGTTATCTTAAGCGAGTTTCATCCTTTCTTTGGAGATTTTAGCGTTCTTATACGCATCATTGTGTATCTCTTCTAAATCATTTATTTGAAGATTGCGAGCTTCACCGGCCTTATCCATGGCATAGTTTAACTCCTTAATTTCCCAATACGCCTTGTGCTCTAGTTCAACGGGAAGATGGCAATGTTTACCATACACAAAGAGGAATGGGGACATGCCGAGCGGGTTTTTGTATGCGGTACGGTAGGCCCATAGCGAATCGTTCAATTTAATTGACCAATCTTTCTGGGTAGGATTGACGATCTTTTCAAGAATGTTCTTAATTTCCCGATTCGCTAGTTCGGCCTACCCATTCATTCGTGGGTGATACGTCGTTCCAACCTTGTGAACGACACCATACTTTTTCATGAGCTTCGCGAATGGCCTATTGCAAAAGTGCGTGCCATTATCACTAATTATCGCCTTTGGTGCATCGAAGCGGGAAAGTATGTGTTCCTGCAGGAACTTAATCACCACTTTGTTGTCATTTGTCTTGGTCGCTATGGCTTCCACCCATTTGGAAACGTAGTCGACCGCAACAAGGATGTATAGGAAACCAAAGGACGGGGGGAAAGGGCCCATGAAGTCAATACCCCAACAGTCGAAGATCTCAATAATGAGTATGGGGGTAAGAGGCATCATGTCTCGTCGGGTAATAGCTCCCATTCTTTGGCACCTATTGCAAGATTTACAAGCATTGTTCACATCCCAGAATATTGTGGGCCAATAGAGGCCGCATTGAAAAATTTTAGCGGTTGTCTTTTTCGTCGAAAAGTGGCCTCCACAAGCTTCCGAATGATAAAATTGGATGACTTTTGGGATCTCTTCATCCAGTACGCATCGTCGGATGATTTGGTCGGCACAATATTTAAACAGGAAAGGACCGTCATAGAAAAACATGCCCGACCAAGTAATAAACCTCTTCTTATCTTGCGGTGTCCAGTCGGGAGGGACGGCTCCCGTGAAAAGGTAGTTCACTATATCTGCAAACTAGGGCAAAGAAGAGGTAGCAAAGAGTTGCTCATTCGGAAAGTATTCGTCTATGGGTATTGGATCACTAGGTACGTCGAACGAATGCCGTGATAAGTGGTCGGTAACGACGTTTTCTACTCCTTTATTATCTTTAATGGAGATATTAAACTCTTGTAGGAGTAGGATCCACCTTATGAGGCACGACTTTGCGTCTTTCTTCGCAAGTAGGCATTTCAATGCCGCATGGTCGGTGAAGCAAGTAATGGGAGAACCGATAAGGTATGACATAAATTTGTCAAGAGAAAATGCTACCACTAGCAACTCCTTCTCAGTAGTGGAGTAATTGAGTTGTGGTCCGGTAAGAGTCCGACTAGCGTAATAGATGACATGAGCCTGTTTGACTTTTCTTTGGCCCAAAACTGCCCCTATCGCATAATCGCTAGCATCACACATAAGTTCGAATGGTAAAGACCAATCCGAAACTCGCATGATGGGAGGGGACATGAGCATGGTTTTCAATTTTTCAAAAGCGCTTTGGCATGCTTCCGTCCACTCAAATGGGTTGTCCTTTATAAGTAGGTTGCTTAAGGGTCTAGCGATGGAACTAAAGTCCTTAATGAACCTTCGATAAAACTCCGCGTGGCCCAAGAAGGAGCGCACGTCTTTGAGCGATTTTGGTGGGGGTAGATAGGCTATGATATCTATCTTAGCTCTATCAACTTCTATCCCCTTGGATGAAACTATGTGGCCAAGAACTATTCCCTCGGTGACCATCAAGTGGCATTTCTCCCAATTCAGCACTAAGTTCTTTTCCACACACCGGGAAAGTACTTTTTTCAATTTTTCAAGACAAAGATCGAATGGGGTGCCAAAAACGCTGAAATCGTCCATGAACACTTCTAGTCCTCTCTCGACCATGTCGCTAAATAGGGTCAACATGCACCTTTGAAAGGTCGCGGGTGCATTACACAAGCCAAATGGAATACGTTTGTAGGAAAATGTACCAAAAGGGCAAGTGAAGGTTATTTTTTCTTGGTCAAGTACATCTACCTCAATTTGGTTATATCCAGAATAACCATCAAGGAAGCAATAGTAAGGGTGGCCCGCTACTCTCTCAAGCATCTGATCAATAAATAGCAAGGGGAAATGGTCTTTTCTAGTTCCCGCATTGAGTTTCCGGTAATCAATATAAATGCGCCACCCGGTGGTGGTACATTGGGGAACTAGCTCTCCCTTAGCATTCTCAATCACTATCATGCCCGACTTCTTCGGGACAACTTGAATAGGGCTCACCCACTTGCTATCCGAGATTGGGTAGATAATCCCAGCATCCAATAGCTTAATTATTTTGGTTCTCACTACTTCTTTCATATTAGGGTTTAGTCTTCTTTGCATTTATCTCGAGGGCTTGATATCCTCTTCGAGATGGATCTTGTGGGTGCAAATCAAAGGACTTATCCCTTTCAAATCATCAATGCACCAACCAAAAGTACTTTGGTGCTTCCTCAGAATCTTTAGCAATTAACCCTCCTGCTCTTCGTCTAGGCTAGAGGAGACAATAATAGGAAATGTCTCATCCTCTCCTAGGTATGCATATTTAATATGGGAGGGGAGTTTATTCAATTCGAGGGTTGGAAATTTTTCGTTGGAGGGAACCATGCGTGTATCCTTCGGTGGTAAATCCTCGAATCTAGAAACCCAACTTACATTGCTCACGTCCTCCTCCGACGCTTTCTCATCAAATAACTCTCTCAACTCCTCAACCTCCCTCTCGAATGTGGTGTATGTTCCCTCACCCCCGTGGCTCGACCCTAAACCGGACCATAAGGCATCTCCACAATAAGTTTCCTCAAAATAATCCTCTACGATCTCGTCTATTAGACTCACCGCATGAAGATCATCTTCTTCCCCCGTCTGTTGGGCGATATGGAAGATGTTGGTCTCTAAAGTCATGTTCCCAAAAGTGAGTTGCATTCGCCCATTCTGAGTATTAGTGATTGCGTTAGCCGTAGATAATAACGGGAGCCCAAGAATGATAGGAACATGGTTGCTCGAGGTGAAGGAGGGCTCCGTGTCCCAAATGACAAAGTCTACCGGGAAGTAGAAAGTGTCAACTTGGATGATCACGTCCTTAACTATACCTCGTGGAATCTCCACGGTTCGATCTGCTAATTGGAGGTGACCTTTGTGGGCTTAAGGTTGCCCAAATCAAATTGCCTATAGATGGCGTAAGGGAGGATATTGACACATGCTCCCAAATCAAGTACGGCTTTCTCAATTTTATTTTCTCCAATGATGTAGGAAATGGTGGGTGCACCGGGATCTTTAAACTTGGGTGGGAGATCATTGAGTAGGATGGAGCTCACATCCTGTGCTAGAATGACATTTTTCTTTACCTTCATCCTCCTCTTTACCGTCAATAAGTCTTTGATGACTTTAGTATAAGCTGGAATTTGCTTAATGGCATCGAGGAAAGGTAAGTTCAGCTTTATTTATTTTAGTACGTCTAGCACTTCATCACGGTGATTTCCTTTATGGGAAGGAATTAACCTTTGAGGAAACGGTGCCGCGGTGGGTGGTTTCACTACTACCTCGGGCTCACTAGTGTCCTCTTTATCACTTTCCTTCAAGGGGACATCTTCGGCCTCTTCGTGACGGGCAAAATCTCCTTATCTTTGGTTGCGTCGTGTGGGGGAGGTGATAGATCAACGACTCTACAGTACGAAGAGTGGTCACAGCTTGACATTGCTCCTGATGTTATGTCGAGGTGGAGCTAGCACTAGTTTGACCTTGGGGCGGTCTTTGGCCCTGGGCAGGAAACTTGCCCTTCTCTTGGATACGCAACGATGATTGCAACTGTAAGATGTTAGCATTCATGTCATTCATTTTGCGCTGATGCCTAGCATTAGTTGCAGTCTGGGTATTGATAAAGTGGTTGATCATATCCTCGAGACTTCTTTGCGGTGGAGGAATTTATGCTCCTTGAGATGGTGGTGCTTGCACATGTCCTTGAATGTGTGGAGCTTGTTGAAAATGCGATGGTGGAGGAGGAGAAACATGTGAATTAGGATTCATCGCAGCATGTTGTTGCCCATAGCTAAAACCAGGGTGGTTTTTCCATGAAGGGTTATAAGAATTCTCATGCTGGGCACTTAAATTACCCTTAAAGCCTCCTATGCCACTGACTTGTTCTTGAAGCATCACTTTGTAGGCGGGTATAGTCGAGCATTCCTCAGTTGAATGACCCGCCTCACAAATCGCACACACCTTCTCAACGGAGTTTGGTATGGATCCAGTTGGTCCTCTTTCCAATACCTCATGTACGTCTCGCAGTCCTTTCTCAATCATATCGAGTCGACTGTCCGCTATAGAATTCTTTTCTACATGAAATAGGCCGGACGCTGATGGAGTGGTGGTCACTTTACGACTTCGATTTTGAGCATTAGGGTCAGATGTATCCCAGGATTGGGTAGTCTCGGCGACATACCTTAGGTGAAGCTCAGCATCATGGGCGTCTAAGTCGACAAACGAACCACTACCCATGGTCTCAACGAGTTGCTTGGAGTTAATGTTCAACCCATTATGGTTAAAGGAAATGATTTGTGTTTTATCAAAACCATGATAGGGACACGAGGCAATTAACTCATTGAAATGCTCGTAGCATCGTTCGAATGACTTATTTTTTAATTGTCAGAATGTTTGAATTTGAGCCTTTATGGCGTTCGTTCGACATGGCAGAAAGAACTTCTTGAGAAACTTGTATTGTAATTTATTCCATGATGAAATTGAATTTGGAGGTAAAGACCATAGCCATGATTTAGCCCTATATTTTAGTGAGAATGGAAAGAGTTTGAGGCGGAGCACATCTTTTGTGCAAGTTTGATCTCTAAGAGTCTCGCATGCCTCCTCAAATTCCATGATGTGGGCATATGGCTTTTCTGAATCCATTCCATGGTAAGTGGGAAGTATCTGGATCATCCCATTCCTAAAGCGAAATTGTCCATCATTGTACGGGAGTAAAATGTATCCCGGAGTGACAGTGCGCTCGGGATATAAGACGTCTCTCAAAGGGCTATATGGGGCCTCTCCCTCGTCGGCAGCAGCACTACTGTGTTGTGACGTGTCTCTCTCTCCCAAAGATTCGGTATCCTCACTTGGTATACTTGGAGTGCTCTTTGAAGTGTGTCCTAAGAAGGAAAACGACGTGTTATTTGAGATTGAGTGTGATGAGGTAGGAGGTGGAACCCAGAACTGTGGAGCGTTAGGCTTGTGAGGGCTATCCGGGTCGTACTCAACAATTGGATTTTTGTGAATGTGGGTTGGAGTATTTAGGGGAGTTGGAGTGAGTTCAAAATTTTGCATTAATAGCTTATGAGAGATGGTGATGAATCTTTTTGTGTTTTTTGAATTTTTATATGTTTTTGGATTTATTTTTGGAAATTTTTGGTCAAAGTTTTAGATTGACTTGATCTAATCCTAAGTCTACCTAAGTCCCCGACAACGACGCCAAAAACTTGACACGACTAAGAATGTGTCTCAGAAGTGCGTACTCTTTAGGCTCAAGTGCAAACCTGTCGCGTTAGTAATAAACTCGGTAAGTCGAGATCATATCCATAGGGAAATAGGACAACAAAGTTGTGACGACGTTGGACAGATGAAGAAATCCTAACCCTGACTCTAAAGAGAAAAGGAAAAGGTGATTTGGATTGTGAAATAGCTACACTAGATACAATTATGAAATTATGAAAAAATGAAACTATTCTAAATTACCTAAAATACTAATGAAGAATGATTTAAAACTTTAAACTATATGATGAAAAAAACAGGACGGGAATACAATCCCCCAACCCTAGTGTATTGATGATATAAAACTAATCGTAAATTTAAATGATTACTTAGACCCAGAATTTAGTACTCCCAAGCATTATGTATATGAGGTTCAAGCCCGCATTAGACTTAATCAGAGGACGAGTAAATCGGTATTGCAATAGTTACACTCAAACTGTATTCTAAAGCATCCCGGTTACTCGGAAGCAAACGAGATCTAAAGATCTATAATTGTCGCATTTCTACGCAATACGGTCGTAATAAATCATTAGATTCAGAGGATTAATTTTATGCACATGCAATTAACACATCAGGTTGAGTTCATGTATCTCGACCTTTAAAATCTAGCTGAACATATGAAAATTTGAAAACAACATGATAGGAATGAATGCAAACATTTTTATTCAGGAATAAAGATGAGGAAAGATGAAATTATAAGTGAACAAACAACTAGAACAAAGATTGAAACATAAATTGGAATACTTGTACTTGAATTTCAACTTGAAAATAACTAGGGTTTGTTGTTCTTCTCCTTCTAAATGAATTACAAAGCTTCCTTCAAGAATTAGAAACCTCCTCCACATTTGGGAGGAATTTACAATTTATTAACTACAAAATACCAGAGTTTGAACCAAATAGGACTATATTTTTACAAGTGGATAAATCCAAAAATTCGATAACAGAACCGATCCGGGTAAATGGTTTGGTTCGGTTCCATCTTTTGTAGCCTTTACAGAAAACTCTTCGAACATGGGATCGGTTCATTATTTGACAGCTTCGGTTTGGTTCCATCTTTTCATCCCTTCAAAGAAAGTTTATCCAAGGTGGATTCGGTTCGTTTTTCCATTGATTCGGTTCGGTTCGCTTTTTCCATCCTTTACAGAAGCTTTACCCATGAGGGATTCAGTTCGTTTTTCCTCCCTTGGGTTCGGTTCCTTTTTTCCATCCTTTATAGAAGCTTTGACCATGAGGGATTCGGTTTATTTTTACTCCCTTGGGTTTGGTTCCCTTTTATCAGTCTTTATAGAAACCTTGCTTTCTTGTGTTTCCTTGAAGCTTTTGGTACGGAACTTAGTTTAGAACACTGAACACCTACAAAATAGATGAGAACACACGAAACTCGATGTAATCATTAGAAACTTGCCATTATCAGAGATATGATATAATCCACTTAAATTACATTGCGCACAACGATAAATCCCTTTAAATTACGGGGATAAATGGGAAGAATTTATGCCTAATCAGTTGTCTGAAAGATTTCTCTTGGTGACTCCTTTGAAATACCCTTTGTCGACAGTACCCAATTTTTTTTCGCGCCATTTCATTAGTGTTGGCCTGGATATTGAGAGCTTGTTGAACTGGTTCATGGAGCATGGGGATCTAAATATGTACTGGTCAGTATCTTAGTGGGGACAGCCGCTGCCTATTCTGGAACTGGGAGAATACCCATATGTCTATCTGGTTGGTCTTAGACAGACCTCTTTTTATTTCCCTTGGCGGCTTCTGTGCCAATTTGGCTGGGAGCAGATTGTGCCACCTCGGACACTAGACTTCTTTCTGGTAGAAGATTTGACAGAGCGTTTGCGCATGCGTCTTGGCTCTTTATGGGAGAGTCGGCGTCCGTCGTCCCGTCCCTCTCAGTCTGTTGGGAGAGTTTATCACATCCCTAGGGATTATATGAAGTGGTTGTGGAGGATATTAGTTAGCAAAATGTTGGAAGTGGATACTGGAAAAAGGTCGCTTGTCTTATCTGATACCATAAAGGGAGGTGTGGTAGTTTTTTCGGGGTTGGTTAGAGCCTATCGGTCCATGTAGCGTCTGCGGCACTCCATTCAGGCAGGGGAAGCTTGGGGACCCCAGGATGCAGATGATGATGATGATGGGGCGGGCTCCTTTAGTAGCTGTGGGTAGGACTCTTGGAGAGTTTATTTTATACCGAGAAATAAGTTTGGTTTTTTTATTTGGATTTTTAGGAAGGTAGGGGGGAAGGGAGTCATCCGTTCCTTTATGTAATCGCACTGTAATTTCTTATTAGTGAAATAAACAAGTTTTTGATCATCCAACTGTGTCTTTTGATGAATTTTGTATTTTGAGTTATCTATACCGATCGCTAAGGCATGCATAATCCTTTTGTTCAAATATATGTTAGAATGGATTGTCGTTCTCGGAGGTAAGAAAAGAATAGTTTTTTGGTAAAAAGAAAGGGTCGTTATCATGTAAGATGTATGAGATGCCTACGTACCTCTGGGGGTTTATGAAAATTTTCAATTTTTCTAAGAATAACTTTTGCAGAGGATCAGGCCCGCGTAGTTCTGGGTAGAGGGAAATGAATAATTTTTTTTTGTTATTTTAGAATAGAAGGGAGATGAGAAGAGTCTTAGTGCTCCGAGATTTCGGACTAGGGGTAAAATTTCTTGAGACGGTCCAGGTTGACTGGACGAGCCATCTCTTCTTTGTCTAAGTTGGTGGGCATAGCGACACCGCCGGACAAGATCTTCTTGACAATATATGGGCCTCTCCAATTGGGCTTGAATTTCCCTCTGGGGTCCCAGATGGGCTCTACTTTTTTTTTGAGGGATAAATCCCCTTCTTGGACACGACGGTCCTTAACTATCTTATTGAATGAACGTGCTATTCGGCGATGGTACCCTTGTATGTGATACAACGCCTTCAGTCTCCTTTCGTCCAAGAGTGACAGCTCGTCGAGGCGACTTTGATGCTAGTCCTTCTCACTGACCTTGCCATAGATTAAAGAGTAAGGGGTACCCACAGTAGAGGTTCAGATTGAGGTTCGGTAGCCCCATAGGGCGTATGGGATTCGGTCGTCCCAATCTCGACAGCTTTCGGTCATCTTATTCATGATGGATTTGAGGTTCTTATTAGCGGGTTCGACTGCACCATTGGTTTGAGGTCGGTAGGGAGAAGATTTGTGTCTCTGGATCCCATAATCGTTGACAACTTCTGTGACTTCTGCCTCGAAATGTAACCCGTTATCTGACACTAGCTCATGCGGGACCCCATATTGGCAGATGATGTTTTTCTTGATGAATTTGGCCACTTTCTTAGCATTCAGAACTGCGTATGACTCAACTTCGACCTATTTGGTGAAATAATCAATGGCAACCAGGGTGAAATCAATGTCGATGCCCTAGATCGTTCGATGACCTCTCAGAGTAAAACATATCGTTCGTCCATACCGTAAGTCAGAATTGCGCATGAGACGGCCTGTTGGAAAGGGGATTCATTGCCCTTCAAAGATTCATTCAGTCTTGATCGAGCTAAAGAGTTGACTTTGGTCAAACGAAGCCTATGAGCGTCCGGTGACCTCCTAATCGAGTTTCGGGGGAAGACGGGTAGTTCGTCCCCACCATAAGTCAAAATTATGTATGGGATGGACCATTGGAAAGGGGATTCAACGCCCTTCAAAGATTCATTCAGTCTCATTCGAGCTAAAGAGTTTGACTTTGGTCAAATGGAGCCTGGGAGTGCCCGATGGCTATTAGGTCAGTACTCGGGGTATGACTTGGGTTTGCAATGGTGAAGGGAGGTGCTAGGGACGTAAGGAGAGGTTAGGGGGTATTAGAATGGGGTGTCTACATTTATATATCACTAAGTAATATTCAATAATATATTACTCTTATCAGTAGTAATAATCAATCCGAATTAATACCAATTAATTAATTAATTCCAATTAATCCACAATAATTTGGCCCATTAAATTTTAATTATTCTCAATTTAAAAGTCATAAAATTATGGGGTATTACACCAGGTTCATCTCCTCCTCCCCAGGCTCCTCTGAGCCCATTGTGATGGATGACAACCCTGTGGAGGAACAACCGTAAATCGAATCTCCATCGCTTCCCCCTCTACCTTCCTCTTTCACAGTTCTATCGTCACCCCTTTCTACACTTCAAGAAGTAGATTTTATTCTTGGCTCAACTCTTTCCCAACACTTAGACCAATGTAGGCCCCTTTTTTCTTTCGAATGTGTTTTAAGGATGTCAAAACCAACTTTCTTTTTAAGAAATCTATTTCAAATTCTAATTTTAGTTAAGCCCAATTTTATCTTATTTAATCCTTAACATGTATCTAGGTGATTAAAGCAAGTAAAATAAATAAGTTCGTAAAAGGTGACACTGGATGTAAGAGGAAACCAATAAGGGAAAAAAATATCGGACGACCCAAGCTAGACAATCACTATGATATGGTATTACAAAGTACAGATGGTAGACTTACTCAATGACTTAATCCCCCACAAGTCTTGACGCTCCTCTTATCCTTTAACCACTCCTCCACAGTGCCCACTTAGAAGTCCTTTTATGATGCTCATCCACAACACATGTGTCCACGTATGTCTCGGTGTCCAGCAATGCATCTTGGCAACGTCTACAATATTGAACCCGAACTCCTTCGCTTTTTCATCGTAAAACCCAACGTTCAAAGTGATGAACAAACTCCAATGGTGTAAACAAAGATCACTATAGCGTATGTAAATGAAAGCTCGTATCTTTAAACTAAAAGGATGTTTTTAGACTTTGTAAACGCTAGAAAACTTGTGCAGAAAACGTACTGTATGTAAACTGATTTTCTGGTACTGCAACTTATGAAATTTTGAGAGAAACACGCCTTAAATAATAAAGTTGAGTCGGCACATTGTTCGAATGAAATCTGTATGTCTCTCTAACAAGATGAACATGTCGTTTGAATGGCACGCTTATCTCGCTTGAACGACCTCAAATCTCATTTGAACCATGAAACTCAAGAGTTTGGAAAATACACAACTCTAAACGATCTTTATCTCAAAATAAACGAAGTTTAACATTAATTTTTTTTAAGAAAAATAACATCCTAAAAACATTTTTCGATAAAAATTACGCATTCATACCCGAGCGATCTTAGAATGAAATGAAGATGTTAAACGTGCACCAAAATAATCTCAGCATGATAATTCTTTGAAGCTTGACCACAATGTCTTCAATAAACTTTATTTTGTAGACTGTGTGGGATCGTGATAATAAAAATCTATCTATAAATAAAAAAATATTTTGTTCCGAGAATAAGTCAAATACTACAATGGACTCAATTGGAAATTTTGTCCTTACAAATATCCCCCTTTGACTATTTTGGGATAAAACCCAAACAGTGAAATGCCTAAGCCGGGCCGTCAATTCGTATGATTCCTAAATTCCATCCCATAAATCCAAAATAAAAAAATTACAGGATAAGACTAGTTATGATCGTCCGACAAGCATGAGATGTCTAAATGTGATGTAGACTTGAAATTGCTAATCTCTTAAGCATACATACGCACATGAAAAAGATAAATACCTAGTAAAATATGGAGGAAAAAATTATATAACCATTATGATACCAATATGAAATATCAATACCAAGTAGTAAAAATAAAATAAAATCATTTGTTAAACATGTGAGCAAAATATTTTGATATCAATTGTGAAAATAAACATCAAAATCAGGATATCAAACTGTGAAAACTAATTAATACCAATATATAAG
Organism: Sambucus nigra; assembly: GCA_949130495.1. Taxonomy (NCBI): domain Eukaryota; kingdom Viridiplantae; phylum Streptophyta; class Magnoliopsida; order Dipsacales; family Adoxaceae; genus Sambucus; species Sambucus nigra. The sequence continues at coordinate 386,061,929 of OX422217.1, forward strand.
CATGAAAGCATATGATACCAATTTGTAATGCAACAAAAGCTATGTGCTCATCAAACAAACTCTCCCCTTGCATCACATACATCTCTTCCCTTTTTTGTCTCGAATAGACAATCAGGGAAAAAGATACCAGTTTATCACTATATCTAGAATAAGAATAATCAATGAAGAATATATAGATTAACATCAAACCGCGAGCTAAATATAATCAGGATATATCAAATCCTTAGCTAGAAAATAGTAGTCACATAAATGTAATCATCAAAATCAGTAATGATGTGACAAAACGAATAATACAGTATCAACAAATAAGCATGAATGATCAAGAATAACTGCATACACTCTCCAGAAGTACCCAAACTGAAGAAGATCATCATATAAATGCAGCAGGTATGAAAACAGAAGAATCCTTAAAATTTCTTCCAAGTCGTTCGAATGACTAACCCTGTCATTTGAACGACATAGGCACGTCGCTCGAACTAGCTCATCAAACGATCTAAACATTCGAAAAATAATGTGCTCTCGCGCGAAGTAATCTATCTTGCGACCTTCTAGCGACCCTTCAAGTGACCAATACCTGTTACATTTTTTAACTCACTAAAACCTCTCTTGAACAAAACATCGCGTGATAGAGACATTTCGCTGAAACGAAACCCAATTGTCATTTGATTGACATAGAAAATTCTCAATTCCAGTTTAAAAAATGATTAAGTTTCATCTAGTGAAAAATTTCCTGAAAAAATTATCTGGAAAGAGAAAACAGTAGCAAAATAGACTCAAAAAATAAAATAAAATAAAACAAATAAAACAATGTGTGTTTCATGCCGACATATAATCAATGTGCTCAAACATGGATATGGAGTGAATGGGCGTGACCTACAACAAATGAATCACAACTCCAACACACTGAAACGGTCAAGAAGCTCTAATTGATAACTAAATGTCATCAAACTTAGTTTTATCCATATGTGACAATTTATAATGATCTAAATGAACTAAAAAATTAACATGCACACAAATCCAGAATATTAACGATTCTACAAATAATAGCATCACGATACGATTTTTCAACATAAGGATTCGTGGGGAAAACCTGTTTACTTGTTCCATCCAAACTCCCTCAAATATATATATATATATATATATATATATATATATATATATATATATATATATATATATATATATATATATATATATATATATATATTTCTTTTTCAAGTTCTTTTAAGTTTTCTATTATTCTCAGCTTAGAGAAATCCTATTGGCCCTATTTTGGCATATGATTCTTTTTATTGCCTTAATTTTTTCTTGGGCTCTTTTAAACAGTGGATTTTATGACATGATTATTATTCACTCGCGGCTCTTTCTCGTGAACACTCATAATTTTTTCAATTTAAGCATTATCAATCCTCACGGTAAACGGTTCTTACATGCACACCTCCTCCTAAGTCTACTTACGTATATATGAAAAAATTGAGATAAGAACGTCTCACCAAACTCAAATATGCATGAGATGTCAAGCATTCATATAAACTCGTCCATGTATTCAAAGATGGCATATATACAAAGTCGAATTCAAATGCTCGTTAACTTGGAAACAACCCTATTAAGACAATGATTAAGATCATTCAATGCATCAATACTTATGACCAAATGTCCTAGCCGGGGGTCCAAGAACACTAATATGCCACATCAAACATGAAAAACTCACGACACAAAAAATAAACCTAAAATATTTTTGACCTGAAATAAAATCTTTTTGTATTTTTCTCAAAAATTTTCTAAACCAAAAATATTTTTGTATTTTTCAAATAAGACTCAAATAAATGAAAACATATAATACAAAAGATGCACATGCCATAACACTAGCAAGATATACATCACGATGCAAAGACTAGCGTATGGCAAACATGGCAACACAATCATCCTTTAGATTTAGAATGGGAGGAATCAAGTGCAACCAAACAATAATCATGAAGTTTAATTCCTAAAGCTTTTAGGTCTGATTTCCTAACCCAAGTAGGTGTGAAATTATGCATGGAGGGTTTTGGGAACCGAAATGAATTTATTCCTAAACTTCCTAGGAGCATTCCAAAGGTCATCGTAAAAATGTCTAAGGTGACCTTTCTTACCTCAATGGGAACAAGTGTAAACTCGAAGGGAATTATTACCAAAATGTCGACCTCTCCTCACTTTCCTAGTGGGTTATCTCACACGATTGGTATTGGACTTGGGAATGGGAATAACACTATTATCGTAGCCTATACTAAACCTATCTCCCTTGATTTGAAAGATGCCTAACATCTTATCCAACATCTCCGATATAGCCTCTAAATCAAACTTCACCTTACTCGAGTCTTTCAATCTCTCCTCTAACTCACTAATCCTAGACTCAAGAAAACACCTAGACTCCTCAAACTCTAGAATTTCTTTCTTCCCATCAAACCACGAAGACTATCTCTCTCTTTCTCCAAATATTCTAGCTTCTCCCTAAGAGTATTCTCTCGTGCCCTAAGATCCTCAATCAAAGCATTATTATTCTCTACGACATGCTCATTCAACTTAGCCTGAAATTTTAAGTTTGCCTTTTTCACCTTTATCGCTTCCGCATACTACTCACCACACTCTCCTACATTAATCTCCTCATCCTCACTAGCTTCACCCTCACTTACTTGGGATTCACAATGGCCTAAAAAATGTCATGCACATGAGAATCTTCATGGGAATATTTATCGTCATCGCTCACATTACATGCCATGAGTTACACTCAATGGGCGAAATCTCTCCCTCTTCTGGTTCACTATCACTTAAGGTTCCATTATATGCTATAGTTTTCTTACCCTCCTTCTTAAGTCTAGTGGGATGCTTGACAACCTTATAACCATAACCTTCACACCCAAAACACCTATCCGACTTAACCTGCTTGATAGTCTCACTCTTATGCTTAGGGGTGGGATCTACCTTTTTGTTCTTGAATTTCTCAAGTCTTTTGGCATATTTTGATTGCTTTTGGAACTTAAGAAACTTTTTTTTAACTTCTTTGCCAATAAGGCTACATCCTCAAAATCGGAATCGAAATTTTCATCCGAAAATTTAGTCTCCTTCTTCCAGGATTTCAAAGCAATGCCCTTTTCTTTCTTTGGTACTTGCTTGGAGGTAAACATATCGAGTTCATAGGTTTGTAAGTCACCTATAATCTCTTTAAGTTTCGTCAAATCAAGCATACGTAAGGAGTTAAAAACGATCACTTTTGCATCAAACCTACTCGGTAACGATCTTAGAATTTTCTTTATGACTCGGTTGTCGGGTGTTTCCTCTCCTAAGTTAAACGACGAGTTGATATTATTGGACAACCTAGCATAAAACTCATCAAATGACTCACTCTATAACATCTTAATCGCCTTAAACTATGTAGTGAGGTTTTAAAGTTTAGACGCATTAATCGTGCTAGTGCCTTCGTGAGTAAGTGCAAGTACATGCCAAGCTTCTTTCGAAGTTTCACATGTCATGATTCTATTATACTCTTTCGGTGTGAGATGTGAGGAAATAACGTGAAGACCTTTAGAATTGTAAAGTGAAAGTCTATGTTCAGCTTCGGTCCATAATTCAATGGGTTTTAAAGTAGTAGCCTCACCCTTTCATGTGACCGATGGAGTCCGAACCTTTTCAATTGCTAACCACACACGCTCATCAATTGATTTCAAAGCACTTCTCATTCTCATTTTCTAATAACCATAGTTAGTGCCATAAAAAATAGGAGCTCTAAAACTTTCATAGTTTTCAAAATTCATCCTTAAAAAACACAAGGGATCAACACAATAAAAATATGTTTTGCTCTAATACAAATTTGTAGGCCCCTTTTTCTTTCGAATGTCTTTTAAGGATGTCAAAACCAACTTTATTTTTGAAAACCCTTTTTCAAATTTTACACCGCACCAAGTATGTGAACAAAATTTAGTTAAGCCCAATTTTATCTTGTTTAATCCTAAACATGCATCTAGGTGATTAATGAAAGTAAAATAAATAGTTCACAAAAGGCGACGCTGGATGTACGAGGAAATCACTAAGGGAAAAAAACCTCGGATGACCCAAGCTCGACAATCACTATGATATGGTATTACAAAGTATAGACGATAGACTTACTCAAAGACTCGATCCCCCACAAGTCTTGACGCTCCTCTGATCCTTCAACCACTCCTCCATAGTTCCTATGCAAAAGTCCTTCTATGATGCTCATCCACAACACACGTGTTCACGTACATCTCGGTGTCCACCGATACATCTTGGCATTGCCTACAATATTGAATACCAATTCCTTCGTTTCTTTACCGCAAGACCCAACTTTCAAAGTTATAAACAAAATCCAATGGTGCAAACAAAGATCACTATAACATATGTAAATGAAATCTCATATCTTTAAACTCTAAGGATGTTTTTAGACTTCGAAAACCTTAGAACACTTGTGCAGAAAATGTACTGTACGTAAACTGAATTTTTGGTTATGTACCACCCCATGTTTTTATTAATTAATTTAATTAATTGGAATATTCGAGAAAAATAATTTTTTGGATTTAATGATTTTTATTAGTAAAATATGTTGGTTTTGATTTTAGAAGAATAACACTTCAAGCGAAATTTAAATTGGATTTAAAATGGATTTTTTAAATTATTTTTGCCTTATAGGCATTTTGTGGGGGGACTGTCGCCAGACCTGTAGGGTCGATCGATCAACACTGGGAGTTGATTGATCGACTATGCCTAGATTTTGAGTCGGTGAGTTATATTTTAGAGTTTGAGTTGGATTAGAATTACTAATTGGTATTTAACCATTCTAATTCGTGAGGGGAATTCTCATCATCACTTTTCCCAAGTTTTTCACCAGAGAGATCTTCCAAAAGTTTTTCCTCTCCACCATATTCATCAACCTCCAAAATAATCAAGTTTTTTGTCACAAGTTTTGGAAGGATTAATTGGGGTTTAATCAAGTTTGTACAAGAACAACTCTTTGTTAATTTTTCAAGAGGAACCCAGATTTCTAATCATAGTTTCAATCGATCTTCACTCAAGCGTGAATACTCTATTCCTTTCCTTTAGTATTATGCGTTTTAAGCGTCGCCTAAACTCTTAATCACATGTTTTTGATTAAAATCAATTAGTAACTTAATTAGAGAAAGTGGACACTTAAATTTTGGGACTGTTTTTATGAAAGTTTTGAATATGATTCAATATTTGAAACCCTTGGGTGTGTAGGTTAGATTTATGGGTTTTATGGTTTTGGGTGTAGGTTCTCATGTAGACTTATTATGGGATTATTTATATGTTCAATGGGACACGCTCACAATTATAAAAATTAGATGGCATATAAAAGAGAACGTTTTTTTCATATTGAATAATATCGCATGTTGATTAATTTAACATTATTGAATAGAATGAATTATGTTGAAAATAAGGACGTTGCTATTAATTGAATTAAATTAAATTGGGACTTTATGATTATATTGTCATGTTGTGTGTATGATTTATGATATTGTATGGATTATTATTATTCACTTTTACCATCGCGAGGATGAGGGGCTTTTGGGTAGTATATTGCTCACCTCTATTTTAGGATGCTTACAAGGTATGGGACTAGTGGGTAGGCCTGGGTTATAATTTATGCTTGATAGGTATGGGACTAGTTAGTGTAAATTCGTGGGGAATTTATATTTCGGGGTGGGGCAGATTTTTATGTTATACCGCCTTTTCATTTGCCTAGGCATGTGACTGGGATGTGTTTTATCTGTTGATTCATCTTATATGTAGGATAGGATGCATGTGTACTTGGGGACCCTTAGGTATGGGACTAAGTGGTATTTTTAAGATCTCACATAGATTAAAAGGGTGGGGTAATTTATAAATTGAGAAATTGAGAAAATTAGAATTAATGCCTAAGATAAAAACGGGTATTAAAATTTGTGACGACATAATGTGTTAGGGACCGACAGTTTAAATGGGTAAGCGGGCGATTTATGTCATGTCATGTGTGGAACCTTTTCATGGGGAGGGATCGACAATTTAAACGTATCAGAGGCCATTTCACAGGGGAAAGTGTGACACTTTGGTGGATTACCACCCGGGGCGGGAGGGCTGCCATAATAAAAAGTGAGAACAATAATAAATTTGGGTTAATTTAATTAAATTAACATCGTGGGACTTGGAAATTTAAAATCATATTGGTGTGTTTTTGAAATGGGAATTTCTAAGGGTAGTTAGTTTTATATTTATCGCGTTTAATTATCTCGTTTAATTAAAATATTCTATTGTGATATTTATTGCGTATAATGCTACTGTAAAGATTTCAGGATCCTATTTGAGGGTACTAGTGTGTATTCATTCTCGGGGCTCTGACCTCGTGCATTGACTAAATTTTCAGGTTAAGTTTTGGAGAAGATGCATAGGATTATCGGATTTTATCGTTTGGAGGTGCAGCTGGAGTTTATTCATTTTTTTCCTTTATTTAGTTAGACTTTCTTTTCAGTCGTATTTCACTATGAGACTTCATTTGGGTTTTTATTAGCCCATTCGGTTCCAAAGTTATTCGAGGATTTCAGTTGGATTATTCACAGTTCTTTATTATTAAAATTTTATTTAATCATTATTGGAGATTGGTTTTTACTTGGAGTTTTAGCATGTGATGGATCTTTTATCGTTCAGTTGTTTATGCTCATTTGGGATTGATTCAATTATTTATCTTATGGACTGATTTATTTATGTCTCATATCTGTCTCATGCTAAGAATGGTATTTATTTACTCATGCTCGGCATGGTTCGACGACGGTGGTTGGCCACCCCGTTTGTTGAATTTTGCGGGGTGTGACAGATGGTAACAGAGCATGGTCTTAGGTCTTGTAGGTTATGAGTCCATTTTAGATTTCGCATTTCTTATCCTTGATTCCATTTAGTGATTTGTACTCTTCGTTATTCCAAGTCTAATGTTGTTTTGTTCCTATCTTTTCAGATGGAAAACAGAAGGAGAGCTGGGAGTAGGAGAGAGGAGTCCGTTTCTGGTCCCGCGGTCGAGGAAAGGTAGCGAACGATTGGTTTGGAGGCTGAGGAGTTAGAGTCTATCATTCGTGAGGCCACGACAGTCGGTATGGAGATGGGGAGATAGTGATGGGTGTCTTTAGAGGCACAGCAGCAGGGTACACACATTTCAGCATGGGATAGGGTGAGAACCAATTTCCTTAAGGGAAATCCTCCCACCTTTAGAGGGGGATCTGATCCAATGGTTGCTCACCAGTGGAGGAGATACATGGAGAGACATTTGAGGATGGTGGACTGCACAAATATGCAGAAGAAGATGTTAGTAACTTTTAAGCTGACAGAGGATTCCCTACAGTGGTAGGAGAGTGACACCACATCGAAGGATAGGGATCAATTGGGTTATGCAGATTTGCTGATGAAGTGTAACAATAAGTACTTTTCGTATGCAATTAGAAATGCAAAAAAGAGAGAATTTATGGACTCGGAGCAAGGTTCAAAGTCGATTGTTAAGTATGAATAGGAGTTCACCAACTTATCTATGTTTGTACTAGAGGAGCTAGAACTGAGGTGAAGAAAATTGAGTGTTTCATTAAGGGATTATCTTGGTCGATTAGGCAGATGGTGTTGGGGAATTCGATGTACACTACCTATGCTCAGGTGGTGGATGTCGCAATGTTTCTATGGAAAGAGAAGGCCAATTATCAAAAGAAGTTGGGAAAGTGACAAGAGTCAAATGGGTAAGGAGGTGAGAATAAGGATCGAAATAACCAAGCATGGAAGAAACAGAAAACCAATCAGGAATAGCAGGAACAAGGAGAAGAGTGAGCGAATACTAGACGTTACAGAATTTTTAAGGGTGAATACTTTGTCTGCGGGAAAGTAGGACATCCAGCGGCTAGGTGTTACAAGAGAGCGGTCCAACAAGACCAAGGAGTACATGCCCAATAAGGTCAAGTTACACAAGGACAACAAGGTTAAGGACTTCAAGGGCAACAAGGAGTGAGGCCTCCAGTCTTAGTAGCAACAGCTGTTCAGGGAGCGCTAACAACACTGGTAGCGTCAGGTGTTCAGGGAGTGCCAACAACACCGACATCGTTAGGAGGTCAGGGAGTGATCGCAACACCAAACCAAATCAGGTATGGGAGGTGCTATTTGCTTCAGCCTGAGGCAGAGCAGGATAGATTGTGTGACTAGTGGAGTGACACAGTACATAATCACTATTATTTAGATACTTATATGTGTAGGTGTATACATATTGTATTTTGGTATCGTGGGTTTTCGTATGTGTAGGATTGGGTAAATGGGCGCCTAATCATGATACTCTACGAGTAGGCATATGTGAGCGTTATTTTATATTGCGTGAATTTATGCATTGATGTGTATGCTTCGTCTAATTTTGAGGACGAAATTCTTTTGCTAGTGGGGAAGTATGTAACACCCCGTGTTTGTATTAATTAATTAAATTAATTAATTAGAATATTTGAGAAAAATAAAAGTTTGGATTTAATGATTTTTATTAGTAAAATATGTTGGTTTTGATTTTATAAGAATAAAACTTCAAGCGGAATTTAAATCGGATTTAAAATGGATTTTTAATTGAGTTTTTAATTATTTTTGCCTTATAGGCATTTTGCGGGGGACTGTCGCCAGACCTGTAGGGTCGATCGATCGACTATGCCCAAATTTTGAGTCGGTGAGTTATATTTTAGAGTTTGAGTTGGGTTAGGATTCCTATTGGTATTTAACCATTCTAATTCGTGGGGGGACTTCTCATAATCATTTTTTCCAAGTTTTTCACCAGAGAGCTCTTCCAAAAGTTTTTCCTCTCCACCACATTCATCAACCTCCAACATAATCAAGTTTTTTGTCACAAGTTTTGGAAGGATTAATTGGGGTTTAATCAAGTTTGAACAACTCTTTGCTATTTTTTTGAGAGGAACCCATATTTCTAATCAGATTTTCAAATCGATCTTCTCTCAAGCATGAATACTCTATTCCTTTCCTTTAGTATTATGCGTTTTAAGCGTCGTCTAAACCCTTAATCATGTATTTTTGATTAAAATCCATGTGTAACTTAATTAGAGAAAGCGGACACTTAAATTTTAGGACTGTTTTTATGAAAGTTTTGAATATGATTTAATCTTTGAAACCCTTAGGGCATATGTTAGATTTATGGGTTTTATGGTTTTGGGTGTAGGTTCTCATGTAGACTTTTTATGGGATTATTTATATGGTTAATGGGACGCGCTCACAATTATAAAAATTAGATGGCTTATAAAAGAGAATGTTTTTGTCATATTAAATAATATCGCATGTTGATTAATTTAACATTATTGAATAAAATGAATTATGATGAAAATAACGACGGTGCTATTAATTGAATTAAATTAAATTGAGACTTCATGATTATATTGTCATGTTGTGTTTATGATTTATGATATTGTGTGGATTATTATTATTATTCACTTTTGCCATCGCGGGGATGAGGGAATTTTGGGTAAGATTTTCCTCACCTATATTTTAGGATGCTCACTAGGTATGGGACTAGTGGGTAGACCTTGGTTATAATTTATGCTTGATAGGTATGGGACTAGTTAGTGTAAATTTGTGGGGAATTTATATTTCGGGGTGGGACAGATTTTATGTTATACCACCTTTTCGTTAGCCTAGGCATGTGACTAGGACGTGCTTTATATTGGTGATTCATCCTATATTTAGGATAGGAAACATGTGTACTTGGGGACCCTTAGGTATTGGACTATGGGGTATTTTGGGGATCTCACATCGATTAAAAGTGTGGGTTAATTTATAAATTGAGACAATGAGAAAATGAGAATTAATGCCTAAGATAAAAACGGGTATTAAAATTTGTGGCGACATAATGTGTGAGGAACCGACAGTTTAAACGGGTCAGCGGACAATTTATGTCGTGTTGTGTGTGAAACCTTGTCATGGGGCGGGGTCGACAGTTTAAATGGATCAGAGTCCATTTGACAAGGGGAAGTGTGACACTTTGATGGATTACCACCTGAAGCGGGAGGAACGCCATAATAAAAGGTGAGAACAATAATAAATTTGTGTAGATTTAATTATATTAACATCGTGGGACTGGGAAATTTAAAATAATATTTGTGTGTTTTTGAAATGGGAATTTTCGAGGGTAGTTAGTTTTATATTTATCACGTTTAATTAAAATATTCTATTGTGATATTTATTGCGTATAATGCTACTGTCTGGATTCAAGGATCCCAATTGAGGGGAGTAGTGTGTATTCATGCTTGGGGCTCTGACCTCATGCGTTGACTAACTTTTTCAGGTTAAGTTTTGGAGAAGCTATATAGGATTATTGGAGTTTATCATTTCGAGCTGCAACTGGAGTTTATTCATTTTATTGCTTTATTTAGTTAGAATTTATTTTTAGTCGTATTTCATTATGAGACTTCATTTGGGTTTTTATTGGGCCATTTGGTTCCAAAGTTGTTAGAGGATTTCAGTTGGATTATTTAGAGTTCTTTATTATTCAGATTTTATATAATCATTATTGGAGAATGGTTTTTACTTGGAGTTTTAGCATGTAATGGATCTTTTATCGCTCAGTTCTTTAGGATCATTTGGGATTGATTCAATTATTTATCTTATGGACTGATTTATTTATGTCTCATATCTGTCTCATACTAAGAATGGTATTTATTTACTCACGCCCGACATGGTTCGTCGACGGTGGCTGGCCACCCCATCTGTCGGATTTTGTGGGGGGTGACAGATGGTATCAGAGCATGGTCTTAAGTCTCGTAGGTTATGAGTCCATTTTAGCTTCCGCATTGCTTATCCTTGATTCCTTTTGATGATTTGTACTCTAAGTTATTGCGAGTCTGATGTTGTTTTGTTCCTATCTTGTCACAATATGAATAGTAAAAGATAACATATAATGTCTCAGTTTTGGGGAAACAAACACTAAAGATAAATAATTCCTTTCAATGCTGTTGTATCTCGCTTCTGGGCCATGAATGATCCTACTCAGGCAGTAAATAGGTCTCTCTTTTCCATTAATCTCCTGTGCTAGGAGAGCACCGATGGACCTGGTGGTGGAGGTGAGATAGAGTTACAATGATACTCCTACCCTTGGAGGAATCATGATTTGTGGAGAAGTGAGCAAATTTTTAAGCTTACTAAAATCTTCTTGGTGAGGTTAATTTCATTTGAACTTTGTGCTCTTATGCTGCAGATCCATCAATGTATGAGTTATTTCGGCCAACCCTGGTACAAATCTCCTACGGTAGGAGACTTTTTTAAGAAATACCTTAAGATCCTTCCCAGTTCTTGGATAAGGCATCTCCAAAATGGCTCTCTGCATGTCTTCATCCATCTGCACTCCTTTTTGATCTACCAAAAAGCCTAGGAACTTTTCACTCGTCACCCCAATTGCACAATTCAGCAGGTTCATCCTTATCTTGTACCTCCTATATCTGTTGAAGACTTTCCTCAAATTTGCCAGATAGGACTCCTTCATATTTGACTTGATGACCAAATCATTCATATAGAACTCCAAGACATCATGAAAAATGGCCATCATCATCCTTTGATATGCTTCCCAACATTTCTCAACTCAAAAAGCACAACATTGTACATAAAATTACCCAAAAGGGTCCTAAATGCTGTCTTCTCTACATCAGTTGGGTACATGTTGACTTGATTGCAGCCCATGTAATCATACATGAAGCTATACATCTCATTCCTAGCTATTGCATCTTTCAAGCTATTAATGGAAGGCATAGGGAACTCATCTTTTGGGCAAGCTCTATTGAGATCGTGAAAGTCCACACATATGTGTATTTGATTCTTATCTATCTTTCCCAACGGAACAATGCTGGAAAGACGAATAGGATGTTGGATCTGCTTGATAAACCCTTCCGTTAACAAATGCATCACTTCCTCTTTGATTTTCAAATCCAATTCTAACTTATAAGTCCTCGTGGCTTGCTTCACCGGTATGGCTGAGGGAATAACATTTAACTTGTGATAACTTACCTCTTGATCTAGCCCAATCATCTTGATATATTTCTAGGCAAAGACATATCTGTACTCTCGAATGAGCTCCACCATACATTATGGATTATGTTCCAACTCTTCTACAAACTCATGAATGTTGAAATTACCAATTACAAGACATTGCCCTTGATTATCCACCAGAAAATGCTCATATTTTGGGTCAGCCTCCTCATCAGCTTCATTGGCTGCCCGCTCACACCTTCAAAGGCGGTAAACCACTCTCCCATACTTTAACTTCACCTTCTTGCATTTACGGTTGGGCGAAGAAATTTCCATCCATTTCCTCTCCTACACAGCGTCGTCCAGCCTAGTCCCAGAACAGTTGCTCAGTACACTCTATCGTTTGACCTTATGCTCTATAGGGTCAATCTTGGGACTCATTCCCATATCTCAATAGCATAGAGATAGCTTAGGGTTTTGGACCAACACTATTTACTTCCTCACTTCTTTGTCTTTTTCCTGTTCCTTCCTCATTACGGTTGTTCACGGCCCGACCCCAACCTCTATCTGATAGAAGGGACACTGATATGCTTCATATGCCTCGTCAGGACTTGTGCATCTTCCTCCAGTTCTGTACAAAATGGAGCATCAACCAGATGGTCTTCCTCATGAGAAAATGTCTATTTGGATGCTTTGATAACAATCTTAGTCTCTTTCATGTTTCTCTTAACACATTGGTGGTATGTTGAGGGACCAAGCCATGATTGTTCATCCACACCTTTCCTATTAAAATATGGTAGAGAGTATCACTCTCAATCACATGGAACTTGATGTGTGAGGTATGATTTCCCATCACAATCCACACGTTCACATAAACAATTGATTTTGAGGACTGATTATCGTATCTAGAGATCACTAAAGGCATTGATACCAACTTTGCCTCAGAGATATTGGAAGCATAGAAGGAACTAATAGGCATGATGTTTATAAAAATCCCCCCATCCATCAAAGCCCATACGAAGCTCACCCCATTCACAGTCACCGTAATATATAATGGTCTGTTGTGAGGGAACCTCACTATCCCATCAATATTAGAAAACATCACTTCGAACATGAAATTTCTCATCGCCTAGACATAGGCCCTTTCCATCTCAACGATGGGACTGCATTCTTCTTAGAAATATCTAAAATTTCTTGAGTAATCTCCAACCTGCTCTCTAGGAGCATCCCCACTTGATCAAAGAGCCACGTAAACTTAGGAAATTGCGCTACAGCTTGACACTCCAGATTGAGCCTGTAAGGACACAAATTTCTAATTGAGTCTTATGTAGTGTTGGCTCAATTTCGGACAAATAAATTTGAGTGATAGGATAGAGTGTAAAGTGTATCCATCCAAGCCTATGGCAAATTTGTTAAAGACGCAGCGGCCCAAATTTTAAAGCTTCATCATTGCCGAGTTTCTAGTGCCTCATTTCTACGTCATCAAGTTGAGGATTCCGTTGTCTCCAATTGGTATGAATGCATTTAATATATATAGGAGACTTGGAATATTTTTATGGGTGTAATTTTAATTTAAAATGTCTTTTAATTTTCAAAAATATTTTAGAACTTTATTTAAAAGTTTTTGGGCTTAATATTGAAAATGAGATTTTCTATTTTTTCGTTCGAATTGTCTTTCGAACGAGAATTCGAAAGAGTTTGCCAACGAGATTGCCATTTGTTCTCTATTTTTTCGTTCGAAGTTTCGTTATAATGAGTTTTTACAATGAGATTTTGGCCTATTTTTCCTTTGAAATCTCGTTCGAAAGATGTCGTTCTAACGACTTTGGCGGGAAGGCTAAATTTCTGGAAGTTTTTGGTAACCACCCACTAACCCACTTTTTGTACCATCTTTTAACCATTTCGTGGGAACATTTTTCAGCAGAACTTTTGTGCGTTTTTCACCTACCGTGAGAGAACATCTTTCCATACTAAAATTTCTCGCCCTCCAAAAGTTCTTCGATCGATTGCAAAAATATCAGATGTAGCTTCACCCATAAAAGTGTGTTTTTGGTGTCATTGAAGGGAAACTCTTGGGATTTATGGTCATCAAAATAGGAATTAAAGTGGACCCCACCAAAATGAAAGCCATACGCGAGATGGAACCACCTCGAATGGAGAAGGAAGTCTGAGGATTCTTGGGTAAATTGAAATAAATTAGTTGGTTCATCCTCCAACTGACCTCTCTCTACAAACCCATTATCAAACTTCTCGAGAAAGATTAAACCAATGTCTAGAATGAGGCCTGTGAAGAAGCCTTTGACCAAATCAAGCGATACCTCATTCGACCTCCGGTGATCATGTCTTTGTATCCAGGTCTCCCCCTCCTCCTGTACTTGACCGTCACTGATACCAAAGCAGGGGCTTTGCTAACCAAATAAATTAAAGAATCTTACAAGGAAAGATCCATCTACTATGCCAGTCGAAAATTGGTTGGGTACGAAGTCAATTACACTATTTTGGAGAAAGCGTGTTTTGCCTTAGTCTGGGTCACACATAAATTATGTCACTACATGCTTGCCTTTCCTATCAGACTAGTATCCCGAATGGATCCCATCAAATACTTCTAGTGAAACTTGCTCTGTCAAGCCAAATGGAGTGATAGTTGATGTTGTTAGTTGAGTTTGATTTATGTACGTAAAAAAGAAAGATATGAAGGGGAGAACCATATCTGATTGGGTCTTTGAATTCCCAAATTAAGACACTCTCTACACCTCTCAACAGGATCTCACATGGCAGATGCTGTTTGATGGAGCTACCAACAGCAAAGGGTACGACATCAAAATAGTCCTGATCGCCCTTGATGACTCCCACACCCCCATTGCTAATAAGCTAGACTTCCTTTGCACTAACAACATGATTGATTACGATGCATGCATCATAGGCCTCAAAGTCTCCCTCAAGAAAGGAATCAAGCACCTATATGTCTATGGGGACTCTACCCTCATTGTCGAACAAATCTTCAAAAAATAAACAGTCAAAGATTAGAAGGTCCTACCCCTCCACACCCACCTAGAAGAGCTAGCCTCCCACTTTCAAGATGTCACCTTCCATTACCTTCCTCTCTTAAAGAATAGTCTAGCTCATGCCCTTACAACACTAACCTCCATAGTCTACATGCTCGAGGGAATAATAATGGCCCCTTTCTCAGTTCATAAACAAGTTATCCCCACCCATTGCTACCACATTTATCTCATCACCGAAGAAGACTCCATCATGGTTGGGTTATGGTACTATGATATTTGGTTCCTCCTTAAACATGGTAGGTATCCTCGAGATGCAGATAAGAAATATCATGTGACGCTTCATAAACTGGTAGCCCAATACATCATCTGTGACAAAGCGCTTGTTAAGAGAAACTTCATTGGGACCCATTTCCATTGCATAGTAGGGGATGATATTGAAGAAATGATGTGGAAAATCCATAAAGAGGAATATGGTACCCACATGAATGGTCACATGCTTACTAAGAAGACCATCCATCAAGGGATCTCATTTCCAATATTCAAGGATACCTCAAGTGGTAAGTGTTTGCCAATCTCCAATACTTGCCTCCTCGAGAATTATAAAATATGACCTTTCCCTCGCCCTTCTCCACCTAGGGAATATACATCATAAGGAAGGTCACTCCTAAAACTTCAAATGGCCATGAGTTTATCATAGTATCCATTGATTACTTCACAATAATGGGTCAAAAACTGAGTCATATGCGGTGATGAATGCCAAGAAAGTGGTCAAGTTTATCCAAAAAGAACTCCATTTATCTATATGGGGTTCCCCATGAGTTAATATCTGATAATGGGCATTTCAAAGATGAGGTCATACTACTGGTCGATGAGTATGGAATTTAGAGACACAAGTCTTCTCGTTATCAACCCCCAAAATAACGGTGCAATCAAAGTCACCAATAAAATCCTCAAAACCATCATTAGGAAAATGGCCAAAAGTTACAGAGAATGGGACGAACGAATACCCTACACCCTCTGGGTTGATCGTACTTCCATTAGAACACCTAATGGGGCTACCCTCTATTCTCTGATACACGGCGTGGAAGAAGTTCTCCTCGTTGTGCTAGAATTACCTTCCTTACGTGTCATGCTCGAGAGTAAAGTCAACGAAGAGGAATGGCATTAGAGCCTCTATGAAGAACTCTCACTTTTGAATGAAAAGAGACTAAGGGTGTATACCACATATAGGGGTACCATCATCGACAGGGGTAACATCGTTGGATAGTAAGATCATTCAAAAAGAAGGTCAAGGATCGCAGTGCCCAAGAAGGAGACCTTTGCCTCAAAGAAATTATAAAACCTGCTAGGACCCCAGAGGGAAATTCAAACCTAATTGGAGTAGCCCCTACATCGTGAGAAAAATCCTATCACGCGGCACAACTATGCTCATAGATCTCGATGGAGAAGAGATGGGGCATCTAGTGAATCTGGACCGTCTCAAAAAATTCTACCCTTAATCCAAATTCTCGGCATGCTATAACCATTCTCATCCCCCTTCTATTCTAAAAGAAATTCTTCAATTCCCCTTGCCAGAACTATATGGAAGCCAATCCTCTCAAAATAATTCTTTTCAAAATGAAATTCAAGGAAAATAAATGTAAGTCTGTCGAAGGAAACTAACCTCACATATCGGTATTATCCCAATTACAAATTGGGTTACAGGTCCCCTCACTATGGCACAGACCATCGAAGACACCAGGCCCCATACTCCATGAACTAGTTAACCCAGCTCTTTGTCGAAGGGACAAAACTGAAGAAGGGATGAACGAAGAAGTTTGTAATAACCAACAAGGGATACTTAAGAGGGGCCGCCAGGCGAGACCTCTCAGAAATCCATATGAACAACATCAAAGGGCTCCCTCGCAGAAAGTTAGAATGACCTTCTTTCCATACATTATGACCTTTCAAGGTCTCTACTAGAACTACTGCCAATGGAATACATCTGTAAGACGTCCATGCCACTATTATGGCCACTTAATGATTTTCCGTCAGGTCACCTGTCACTAATAATAGCCTAGCAGTCAGGCCCACGGTAATAGCTCCAGCAAAGCCATCATCAGTCTCTCTAACACACCAGAATCAACAGAATCCAAAAAAGACATCCAGCTCCACTTTACATCAAGCTTTTTATCTCCTAATCCATAGACCAAACAACCTCCAAGACCTTCCTCTATGCGAAAAATTTCCAAATACAATTTTTTCTCAAAATAAGTCCCTTCAAAGGGAAGCTTTTAGAAACTAAGCCTCTAAGGCCTTCCTCTACTCGAACATTCTGAAAGCCACAGTTTTCCTACCTCAGTAGCAAATTAAAGTGCATGTAGAGTAAGCCACTAAATCAATATAATCAAATAAAAAAGATGCATTGTTATTTGCCTTTTTGAAACTCTTTTCAGGTATAAATCCACTAAATTGAGCATACAACATAATCAATGCCAAGCTCCTCCAGTCACAATGACAAATCTGTAAGAAAATCTCAAAAGGAAAGCACCAGAATGGCTGTCACCTCATCGGTTGCACCACACTCTCTCCATGGTACCAGACGTGCCCAAACTCATGCGCCAGTAACATCCTTATCTATGTAGGCATACCCTTAGCCCTAGCGGCCCTCACAAGAAGAATCTAAAGGTATAATGTCACTGATATCCCCAGCAAAGAGTCAGTAGTTTACCATGAAGCAAAGTTCTAAAGCCATAAAATAGAATGAAATCGGTAGTGGCCTTTACCTTTCCCCAAGAAACCCAGGAGTCCATACCCTATACTGATAGGCACCTCCCCAGACCTACCTATTGGCAGTCTCCTCCAAATTTCATCCTGCAAATATTGTAAAAATCTAAAAATTGCTCAAATTTTTTTCAAAAATTTCCAAAATTTCTTGAAAAATATAGAACATTATTTTTGCCAAGGAAATCATCATTTTGGATCACTAATCCCCTTATAAACACTCAAAGTCCCTAAATAGATTAACCTCACACCCTTATCGTCAATGTATTCCACAATGGAACTAATGGTATGCCCGCATCCGAGCATATTATATTTCCCATGGTAGAAACTACAGGTCAACAAAATCCCCGATGAAACTAAAAGTGCGCTTGCACCAAAATTATTCATGCTATCCCTAGCAGAGATATCTCCCTTCGAACTCAACTTCAGGTCCACAGAATTGACTTCGACCCTTAAAACTGGTCATCTTTCTTTAAATCCTTAGAACTGACCTCGGCCCAAAAAATCTATCATCTCAACTTCAGGTCCTCATAATTGACCTTGTCCTACATATCGGTCCCTACAACTTTAGGTCCTCAGAATCGACCTCGGCTCGACGAATCAGTGGCTACAACTTTACGTCCTAAGAATTAATCTAGACTCACAGAATCGATCTCTACAACTTTAAAATTGAACTCATCCTTATGAATCGATAGTTACACCCCTTAAATCCATAAATTAACCTCAACACTCTCTAGGTCCTCAGAATTGGCCTCATCCCATAGAATTGGCTATCGCAACCGTAGGTCCAAGAAATTGACATCGATCCTTTGAATCAGTCACTACACTCCTTAGGTCCGTAGAATTAACCTCAATCCTCTTCCTCCAACCTCGATGTGGTGTCTAGTATTTGATAACCTTCACTTGTTCCAAGGTCTACCCTTGAGGGGATCTGTTGACACCCCATCCTAGGACTCCCTTAAGCACCTCCTTAGGTCCCTATCATTAATCCATTCACCATTAACTTGGGCATAGTCCGAGTACTTATCTAGAGGCCACCAAGCATTCATAAAACCGTTTAAGCTAGATCAATTCTCCATCTTGAGAAAATCTCAATGAATCTTTAAAGGCCACTGAATTTTCTTTTTAATGGTCCATTCTGTGCACAAATCGACGTTACAGTTCAGAAGAATATTTTATTTTACTTTGAGTACCGATCTATAATCCACTAGGCATTCTCGACCCCATTTGACTCCGATAAATTCTACATATTGAGTGAAGCTTAATGAATCTTTGAAGGGAAATGAATTCCCTTTCCAACGATCTGTTCTGTTCACAAATCTGCCTTACGATTCAGATGAATGATCCACTTTACTCCAAAAACACATCTAGAGTCCATCGAGCTCCCTAGGCCCCATTTGAATCCGATCTACTTGCCAGCTTGAGAGAGCCTCAATGAATCACCTAAGGGATATAAATACCCATTTTAACGGTCCACCCCGTGCATGAATCAACCTTGTAGTTTAGATGAATGATATGTTTTACTCCGAACGACATTAGGTGCTTCTGAGCCTCATTTGACCTTATTTGACTTTCCAAACCAAGTGACGCTCAATGAAATATCGAAGGGCACTTCATTTTATTTCCAACGGTCTGCCCTGTGTATCAATCATCCTTACGGTTCAGATGAACAATCCATTTTCCTCTAAAAACCTATCGCCCAGATACCATTGGGTGCTTCCGAGCCCCATTTGACTTTGGTCAACTCTTGGACCCGGGGGTGGATCAATGGATTCTTAAAGTTCAACGAGTACCCTTTCCATCGGTGCACCCCCTGCACAATTAGGACTTATGATTTGTATTTTATGCTACTTTTTTCAAAAAAACCATTCTGGACTACTTATAGCCACCTCAGGAACCCTACCTATCGACATGGTGTCCTTTTCCTTTCCCGAAAAGGAAAGCACTCTGCCGAAAGGAAGGTTAATACCTATATCGATTGGCACCTTCTTTGACCCTATAAATAGGGGTTATGATCTCACCTTGAAAGTACATAAGGGATACTCCTCTCAGAAAGTCAAAGAACATTGCCGTCGAATACTGAGCCTTTCCTTTTCCCAGAAAACCCATTTTTCTGTATTTCCTTTCATCATTTTCTTACCTCACTTAGTAATCCACCCTATCTCTTCATACCACATCCATACCATTTCAATATCAGCATATTAGCATCTCAAAATCAGTAACAGACACTCATAAGGAGGTCTACTTCTCCATTATCTTCCTTAGTTTTTACATTTTAGTGTTATTTATCTTATTTTTACTTTTATACTTTTGTTTCATTACATCACATCTATTAATCTCTACTCTTTATTAGTAGTATTGAACATAATCTATAAAAACCCCAAAAAAGAAGAAAAAAAGGGTTTATCCATAAATTCCAAAAGTGGGATTTCTATTTCACATTTTCACTCTTATAACACATTTTTATCTACACACACATAATAGAAGTCCCACATTTGGATTCATGGGTTGAACCCCACCCTATCTTATTTTTGAACTACATGGACTTTGAGGCCCCTTGGGCCAATCCAAAGATTCGAGTCCTTCCTTTTTCATGACTATACACTCCTTTTACATCTTATTATATAGGTATATTTTGTGAGTTTTATACTCCAACCTACTTGTGTCTCGTTCGACGTGCACATTCTCTCTTGTGTAGAAATTCATGATTCGATGAACACTTATATCATATTTTTATATTTATTTTTAAGAACACTCCTACAGATGAATCCACTTCGTCCCTTCCATGACGTGATGACGTGAGTTAGATGATTCCATTCTCCCATCATTCATATTATACACATCACGGAGTCTAAAGGAGAAGATTAACATTAGCCTATGAGAGATCAAAAGGTGAAATCGGTGTCTAACACCTTCCCATTCCATAACTTAGTCTCTGGACCTTTGAACTACTTAGTTTCACAAGCATCAGTTTGACCTTAATGTCGTTCTCTCCATGCGATGACATTCTTTTGCCTATTTTTAGAAAAAATAGGCTGGTGACTCTATCTCTTTATATTATTCCCCACATGATGACGGTCGGCACCCTGATATTTCCATGCATTCCGGAGGGAATCTTACCCTGGGATGGCCACACTTAGTATTCCACTTATATTAGTGGTGATGGATTTATTGCATCTAAGAGATGACGATATGGCATGCTTATTGTAAATGAGTTTTATGATTTATATTATTAAAATTAAATATATTTCTTGTAACTTTAGGGGCTGACCCAAATTATATAAAACTATTTTCCAGGCTTTCATAGACATGATCTGCAGGGATGAGGAGATTCAGACTTGGATTTCTATTTAATATCCAACTTTCAGTTCCTTTGATCGTACCATAGGCTTCTACTCTTTTTAGTTCAGTTTGGTTATTTATTTATAGAGATTTTATGGACCTTGAGTACCAGTTATTTATTTCATTCAGTTGGTTTGAGTATTGATATATATTCAGACTACTTATGGTTGGATGTTTTGAGACTTTGTTTATCCAGAGTTATTTATTATTTTAGTTATCACATGCTGTGAATGGTTTTAAATTCACTTTAAGTATTTTATTTTAATTTTTAATGCTGAGAATGATATAGATTGATAATGCAACCTATCTTCGATGTATTGGAGTTGCCAACTAGTATGTGAAAATAAGGGGTTGTTACATATAAGGGTCATTAGGGTAGGGGTAGGGGTTTCTTTATTATGGGTGTAACCATGACTGACTTTTCCCTTGTGCTCTATGCCCGTGAATGCTTCTAGAGTTCGACCTTTATTTTTCCCAAGTCCAAATACTAGCATATATCACATGTTATGAATGATTCTAGCGGACACATTATGAATGATTAACTTTTATTTTATCATATGTGCGGGTGGGATGACCCGGAACCTGCTGAGGCAGATATCACTTTTTCATGTTAGGTTTTTAAGAGTGGGGAAGTACTGGCGTTGGCGACTATGACCCAACCGCCATCCCCTTTAATCTTGATGATCTCGGTGTTGAAAGGGAACCTTACTTTTATATGTAGCGACGCGGGTAATGTTTTCATGGGATGTATTGAGGCTCTTCTTAGAAGAAGGTTGAAGTTGGAAGGGATGTTGAGTACTTAAAACTGGATATCCCACTTAAAACTTGATGGGCCCATCGATGAGTGTGAGGGTAATGGATCCTAGGACACCGGGACGAGTATTGTCATAAGCTCCAATCTTTATGGAAGAAAGTGTGAATTTTGAGGTGGTGCATCCCAGACCGATGGTGGTGTAGAGGGGGCAAACTTTGATAGTGGACTCGTTGTCTATTGATACTAGGGGTGTGATTTATCCACAAGCTTATGTAGTGATGTTTAGTGCAAATAGATGATTGCGGACCTACATGGGGAGATCCCATTAAAGAAGTTCATGTACATTTTTACGATAATAGACCCAATGGTGGCAGACATCTCTGCTGCGACATATATCAAGGTACTTAACCATGAGATATTAAATGGACGAGGGCGGCTCAATGTTCTCAAGATATAACCAGTAACTCCCAGATGGTAATATTAAATGATGTTCGATGGAGGTTCACCTGGATCTTATTGTTCTCCCGGGGGAGGGAAGTGATGGATTCCTCGGTTGAACCTTTTTATTTATTGGTGGGATTATGAGGAGTGGAATGTAATATTGATCGGGTGAAGAAGTTGACTTACTAGTTTTGAGAGAGTAGGGGACCTTCCCATACTTCTTGCTCGGCCTTTTCCAGGTGGAGTAAGAGATCCACTAAGGATATAAGACTGGAGGTAGGTGGTGTTGGATATGTGACCATCATTTCTATCCAATTGAGGACTTGAGATTATTTTAAGTCACTGGTAGTTTTGTCTTGGGTCTTAGGAAAACTCCTAGATATTGAATCATCTATCCAATGCACCGTCATATTGGATTTAGGAGAAGGAGTGAGTATTTTTGCCAATATCATGAGTACATTATCATCCTTTTGATCAACGGTATTAGAGGGTGAGCTTGTAGATGTGGATGATTGTGATCATATTTCATTATCCAAGGTTTGTTCTTTGAGGTCTTTGTAGTTAGAATAGGCTTTAGATTCTATTATGTTTATCTTTTTTATGATATCCATGGCTTCATAGCAGATATCACCATATAAGTTTCAGTACTCTGCATATTTTGGTCCCTAGGGTGAGTGTAATTTGACAAACCTAGCGATAGCCAATGTTGACAATACATACTTAAGGCTGTCAAACTTCTGAATGGGATTGATCATATTTATCCTGAAGTTATAAGAATATATCCAGATGGGGAGACCTTTTGATGCGGGATGGACTCGCATGGTCACTTATTCTTGGAGTTTGATGATGCTAATGAAGTGGATCGAATCTAGATATGTATTTTTATAGTTGCGTCCGATATGGGTAAGGTGAGGGGTTTATCGTGATATCCCGAGAATGAAGAGTTAGAATGATAGCTATAGTATAAACATGTCTAGTTCACTATAGGGACAATATGGTCTTTCATGGGATATCTCGTTAGGGGTTAGTTGATTTTTGGTGGATTAGGGTCCACTTTAATAGATCCTTAGAATGCGCCTCGTATCCATACTAGTAAGTCATCACATCAGGTGGGTTAGAGGCATTGGTAGATATTAGCACTAGGTTATCGGAGTTCCCCCTCACTGTTGAAGAATTCTAGGGGTGGACCTTCATATAATAGACTTGGATATAAAGTGTCAGTAGTGTAGCCTCATTTGTTCATTCGGTTGGCCCAGTATCCATGCTATTCAAGGCAATTAATATCTTCTATGGTGGTTTGTATCTTATCACAAAATTGTAATATCGAGTACTGGGAGCCTCAAAGGACGTACGTCGTTGCTCTTGGAGGCCTAGTTGTTTTCCAAGGGAGTGATCCCATTATGATATAATTCCCCAAGTTTGAGTATTGATGATGAATTCATATCCAATATCAGGAAGTGTGTTTCCCTCAGTGAACAGAAGATGGTCAAAGTAATCTGTGATTCCCTTTTATGGTAGGTGAGTGTAATAGGTATCTCCTGGTTCGGTGACCGAATATTTTGGAATTGGTTTTATACTACTAGGGGAACTATTTATTCTGGTGGGAGGATGTTTTGGGGTTGGACCAATTAATCCAGAGGAGTCAACATGGATACCGATATTTACACTTATCATGTGGATGATGGTAATATGGGATCTTTTGGTTTAACTTCTCAGGGAGAATCCTGGGAAGGAGTCCCATATCATTTGTCATACACAATGTGGAATACCATTTTAACAAACATGACTCATTAACATTATCTAAGTTTGTTCCACCCTTCTTTTAGGAGACTAGGGTGAGGGACATAAGCTATTAGGCCAGGGTTATCCCTTAATTTAACTTCCCAAGTGGCATCCCTACGAGAGGCGTTGGTTCTGACCCTCTTTTTTTCTTCATATAATAACTCATGATGAGGTAGGAAGATCTAGGAAATGTAGTTGTTTTCCCTCAAATGTCTGTCTTATTGGCGTATCTGTACCGAAGGACTAGGGAACCACGGTGTTTGGACTACGGGTTCATCTAACTGGTGAATGGTAGATGTGGTATCTCCCCTAATTTTTAAATTCCCGATTGGGCCAAGTGTTTGAAGTAGCACGAGATTAGTCATTTCCACTTACATGAGAGTCGTTGAGGGCATAGAGGTGAACCTCATAAGGGGGTCCATTCCTACTAATGGATTGAATAGGTAGTGCGAAGATGCTATGATTCATATCTAAGATAGGCTTGTTGTACATTTCCTCCTGTTCGATCGAGTGATTGATTTCTTCCTCTGATGGTGTCATTGGTCCTGGTTATTTAAAGAGCATAAGTTCTATGATGATGATAAGGTCTGGGATGTAGTAATTGGTTTGTAAGAAGTGTATGTTCGTGAGAATAAAGTCATATGGTTGATGGTGGGATTAGTTTTAGACACGATTTGTATTTCTAATGAGGGAGTACCTAGATGGGTTGGTATTTTGATGAGGGAATGTGTCCTCATTCTTAGTTTCAGATGTTTGAGGACTATCAGGGTGGATAGATTGGTATATGGGAGGAAAGTGTTCGATATGGCCTTAGCACGTAGGTTGGTGTGAAATGGGAGGGGATTATTAGTAACATTTTATTTTAGTGGGATGGGACTCTCTGTGTCTATGAGATCCCTGTGTAGCTTACACGAGTTCCTAGTAATTAATAGTAATATGGCCTACCCCTTGATGAAACTCCCAGTATGATTCAGACTTCTAGTTTTTATCTAGGATGGAGTGCGGTGGACGCTGATTGAGTGTCTTGAGGTGACCATATAATTTCAAAGTTACGACGACCCGATTGAGAAGGGCCTATATATTCATGAGGTGTCTCTGCCTAGTTTAAACCTCAATTGGAGGAGGAAAGACTTTTGTTATACCATATATACATAACATCTCATTATCTGAAGACCTCATCCCGATCAAAGAGAAGCATAGTAAAATAACTCGGCTCAACTAAGAGCTCGATCGTATTCTCCAACTAGGTAAATGCTAGCAAGGCAGTATGAAAACATGGGATTTTGGCGATCGGCCAACAACATGCGCCTAGAATTTCAGATGTCCAGCATGCGCTGGTACTTTCCTTAATAGGTGAAATCTTAAACAAATTAGGAAGTGCTGCACTAATTAAAGATGCCCCCATTTGGCCCATGATGTCCAGCACACATTTCATCATATAGGAATGATTATAAAAGGAAAGATCCCCCATAAGGATACAGGGCAAACAATCATTCAGTTTACACACCAACCTGCAAGATCATTCCCAACATCCTATATGTTTAAAACCTAGAGACTACACTATCGGGTATGGATCTAATAAGAAAGAAATAAGATAACCTGTGGACATAATCTCGTTCTTAGGGGCTGAACCACCTATTTCTCAGTGTTAATCCTCTTATCCTCACCCCTATCTCTATTTAATTTCATATACATTACGTATCTATTATTTGTTATCTCTGATTAGGTTTTTCTCTAGCTAAGACCAACTTGAATACATTTTTAGACGATAACATAATGGTGTCGTTTGTAGGAAACGACTAAATCCTAGTTTTTTCTCATCCAAGTCCAAATTCTACATTTACAGAAAATCTGAATTTTCTACGAAAATATTCCAAATTCCCTTAAACACCCATCTCGCTAATTATACCAGAAAAATCATTTTTTCTTACTTAAAATCCCTATTTTTGTTGTTTCATTACAATATTACACATACGATACTATTAACCACTCTCATTTCTTGCCTAAAATAGTCCCCCACTATCAAAATCCAAAGAAATATAACCACACTCTGTTTTCCTGCATGTACACTATGTCTTTGTTGGCATTTTTGCAACAATGGATGAACACCCAAAAAGTAAGAGGGAAAAGGAGGATGCACCACCATCCACCCCTATTGGGATAGGGGACCTAATTAGATTCATGTGTAGCTTGGTTAAAAGCCACGAAACTATGCAAAAAAGTATGAGATGGCTCACCCAAAGTGTGATGGCTTCATAAAGACGACCAGATACATACCCAATAAGTCCGGACATAGAAAAAAGTATGGGTAAATGAAGGTAATCACCTCAAGTTTTCACTACGGAAATAGGAGGCAAGAGAGCGAGAAAAATCTTTAGAGAATCCTATAACTCTAAATCTGAGATGAGTAGATCTTCTCGGACACACTGGTCCGAACTTAAAGAATCTTCTTACCAGCCAAGTATAACCTCTATTATGAGGAATATTTATGATTATGATGATCAAACTTACTTATAAGAATGAGTAACTGCCTTCAAAAGGCTCAGTAAGGTGCTAGTCTTTAATAGGATGGGAAGGAGAGGGGCACGGGCATATTTGCACCCCAAAGAAGGCACAATATGAATAAAATATATGAGGTTGGATCCTATAAGGGGAAATAGTTAAGGTTTAATACCAGAGCATTAAATATGCACATACAAGTTAGTCTAAGAGAAGAATGCTCATTTGAAAGTCATTGATGATCCAAAAAAGTAGTTAAAGAATCTCAACCAAGGAATGGATCCATCAAGAGAATAGAGGACCACTTAGGCAATCTTATCAAAACTAAAAACCCTTTATATAGAAGCTTTGTTTAGGGATCTCCCTTCATAACCTCTGTGATCAATTTCCCCACACTTGCAAAATTCCTTATACTTGTGATCACTCCCAGGTATGAAGAAAAATGGGACCCTATTTCACATGTTGAGCAATACTAAGTAGCATGTGATATATTATCTATAGCCGACGAGATGCGTTGCATGGATTTTTAAAGAACTTTCATGGGACCCGCTCAAATTTGGTATAATGGGTTACCTAGACGATAAATCTCAGAGTTTAAGAAACTGGTCGACCTCTTCGGGAACAATTTTATCTTTGGAGCAAAACCTTGGAAAAAGGTGGCTCATTTGTTAATCATCCATCAACATGAGGATGAAACAATAAGATAGTACATAACCCGGTTCAATGCTGAGAAATTAGAAGAAGTGGAATAACTTGAAAAGGTGGCCATGACAGTAATCGTGAGTGGATTGCTACTTGGGAAAATGTACTGGACATTATTCAAAGATCCTCCAAACTATATGGCCAAATTCTTAGCTAAGGTAGGAAAGATCATGAACTTGGAGGAATCCATGACTGCAAAAGAGTTCATCCATAGAAAATTTAAAGAAAATTGAAGTTCAAATAGAAAGGAGAAGCCAAAGGAGGGACCAAAAGGGAAGGGCGAGAAGAGGCCATACTATAAGTTTGATGAATATACTCCCTAAACAATAGGAGTTCGCCATATCCTCGACGAGATTCAAGGAGATGGTGAAGTAAAATGGCCAAGGAAATTAAGAACCCCTAGTGAAAGAAGAGACAAGAGCAAGTTTTTCCAATTTCACAAAGATCATAGGCATGCAACTAAGGATTGGCTAGACTTAACAGATGAAATTGAGACCCTTATCAAAAGAAGGAAACTCAATAAATATATGTAAAAGAATGGCAGACCAAAACAAGCCTGTGAAGACTGGAAAAATATGAGGAGATTAAGATCACCTCGTGCCAGGAAGTAAGACCAAAAAAGAGTTTGGGAGAACAAATATGAGGAGGATCTTGACCTTCCAATACTACCTAAAGAGACCATAGAAGAGTTAAATATGATCTCTTTCAGATGCAGCTTCATTGCAGGGGGGAGATGGGGGTGGAGGTGATGAACCAGTCGAAAGGAAAGCATACTTCAACAAGCTAAGGGCTTAGAACAATAATAATGCTATCAACATGGAAACACTAACAGACGCTCGATCTCACAAGGTTCCCAAAGACAGGCCGATCATAGGATTTTCCAAGGATGACCTCTTTGGGTTATTGTACCCCCATGATGATCTACTGGTAACAACCATGATAATCCATGATATAAGCATAAAAAGAGTTTTAGTGGACAATTGACGCTCGACTAATGTAATGTTCTATTATATTTTCTAAAGCTTAAAACAATTGAATCGGAAATTAGAAACGTATCACCTTCCTCTGATTGTATTCTCAGGAGAAAAAGTGAACCTGCTGGGTACAATTGAATTGAAAGTTATTATAGGTACATGACCGACCTACAGAATATAGAAGATAAGATTCTTTATCCTGTACAAGAATGTTTCATCGATCTACAACATCATCTTTGGAAGAGTGGGCTTGAAAAAATTTGAAGTTGTAGCCTCCCCGTTCACCAATGTCTCAAGTACCCCACCAACTTTGGTGTGGGGGTGGTGAAAGGAAACCATGCAGAGGCATGCGAGGGCTATTACACCTCGTTCGACGAAGAAGAGAGGAATAAATTACTACAAACCTATCAGATCGAGACACTAGATGCTTAAGATGAAAATAAGTTGATAATAGGAGAAGACATTGGAGAAATGAAGCTAGTGGTGCTGGACGACAAGAACCCTGAGAGGATAACCTCTATAGGCTTGTCCCTAGACCCCATCCTCAAGAAGACATTGGAAGACTTCCTCCGGGGTAAAAAAATTATTTTCTTAGAGTAAAAAAGATATTACTAGAATACAACATACCATTATCTTCCACGATCTCAACATAATGAAAGAAGCCAAGATAGTCAAGTAGAAAGGATGTGTGTTCTCAGAAGAGAAAAATATGGCGATACAAGAGGAAGTGTCCAAATTGAAGAAAGTTGAGTTCATTGAAGATGTAATATATTCTAATTGTTTAGAAAATGTGATCGTGGTGCTGAAAAAATTGATAAGTGGAGGATGTGCGTGAACTTCACAGATCTAAAAAATCATGCCCCAAGGATTATTATCTTTTGCCATGAATAGAACAATTGGTGGATGCAATAGTTGGTCATGAGATGCTGAGCTTCATGGATGAATACTCTGGGTACAACCAAATTAAAATGAAGCCAAAAGATAAGGATAATACTTCTTTGATTACCATCCCAGTGTAATACCCCGACCGGGAGAGCGAAGATGTACTCGATAAAACTAACCAAATCCATAATCAACAAGGTATAGAGCACCTAAAGAAATCCCATAATACAAAATAAAAGAATCCACAATCTCAATTCTCAATTTTAAATACAACAAATGTCTCTCGAAATAATATAACTATCTATCTCGAAATAAAATAAAGCGCTAATGCTCTATACAAAAAAATAAATACAAATCTTATCATTTTGTACTCTCGAATATTCTTCCCAATAACCAAGCTAAAAATCAATCTCCAATTAGTCTATAGCGCCCAAAACCGCGCTAACCTGCCACTTAAGAAAAAATATGGGGAAGTACACAATACGACATGAAAGATGCTCAACAAATATTAGCGGTAAATAAAGCGTCACAATACGAGTACGAATTCTCAAATCAAATGCCAATCACACAAGCATTTTACCAATATAATTTCTCAACAAAAAATTATCTGGGTCACCAAGCCTCACCATACCGCGCCCATACTTTATCAAGTGGCCGGAAATTGGAATCTTGGCGGGTGACCAACCTTCGTTCCATATTAAAATCTCATGACAACATGCGCAACACAAATATAATATCACATGAATCAAAATCAGATTCCAATAATAATTTTCAGATTCCAAATGAATTTCGGAATTCAAATATGAGTTCAATAATCACATAAAATCAAAAGGAATAACTCTCGAGAGATTTAAGAGAATATTGTGTAAAACCCCATACCTTAAACCAACCTAAGAAACCAACATGAATCTGCCAAAAAACTCAGATTAAACCATTAAAATCATCTCACAAGGATCCATAAATCATCTCCAAGCTCCAACATCAAAACAACCCCAAGAACACCTCCAAAAACTTAAGGTTGAATATGATAATAAAAGGGGCTATGTGTATATAAAAAGAGAGGAATATAGAAAAATGCTACTGCATATTTGTGTGGCAAAAGATGATTTAGAAAATGTCTCCCACGACCCTTTTTTTATAAGGCAAAAGATTTGGAATTTGAACCAACAAAAACTCTTCAAAAAAACTTGCAGCGCACGAATACGATTGAGGTCGATCGATCGATCCCCTAGAGTCGATCGATCGATACCTCTGGGATTTTTGATTCTGCCGACTTAAAATAAAACTAAGGGATAATCTTTAAAAATCATTTAAAATCCGTTTTAACTCCGATTTTGAAACCAATTGAAATTCTAGTGTTAAAAAATAATTCTCAACATTTTTGAGCAAGAAAAATAATTAAATCAAAAAGTTTATTTTCCTCTATATTTTTAAAATACCCAAAAATTACACGAGTTGTTACATTTCCCCACTAATAATGGAATTTCGCCCTCGAAATTCGCCAAAAACCTAACTGTAAAAATTAGGCCACTGCAACAATCTCCAAAAATAATCTCACCTCCCAAAAATAAATTCCTCGCATCTAATCTCAGAACCTAGCACGAATATCACCAAAAATAATCTATCTCCAAAATTTTTTAATCTTTCAATGAACCCAAAACCCAAGCCCCTAGGGTTGCCGTATACCTAAGCTCTGATACCATTCGTAACACCCCTCCTGGGAGAGCGGAGCGGTACTCATTAAAACTAACCAATTCCATAATCAACAAGGTATAGAGCATTTAAATAAATCCCACAATATAAAATAAAAGAATCCATCAATCTCAATTCTCAATTTAAGTACAACAAATGTCTCTTGAAATAATATAAATATCTATCTCAAAATAAAATAAATCGCCATTGCTCTATACAAAAAATAAATACAAATCTTATCATTTTTTACTCTCGAATATTCTTCCCAATAACCAAGCTAAAAAGCAATCTGCAATTAGTCCATAGCGCCCAAAACCGCGCTAACCTGCCACATAAGAAAAAATATGGGGAAGTACATAATACGACTGAAAAGATGCTCAACAAATATTAGCGGTGAATAAAGCATCACAATTCGAGTACTAATTCTCAAATCAAATGCCAATCTCAAAATCATTTTATCAATATTATTTCTCAACAACATATTTTTCGGGTCACCAGGCCTCACCATATCGCGCCCAAACATGATCAAGTGGCCGAAAATGGGAATCTTGGCGGGTGCCCAAACTTTGTGCCATATTAAAATCTCATGACAACATGCTCAATACAAATATAATATCATATTAATCAAAATCAGATTCCAATAATAATTTTTAGATTCCAAATGAATTTAGCAATTCAAATATAAGTTCAGTAATCACTTGAAATCAAAGGGAATAAATCTCCAGAGATTTAAGGGCATATTGTGTAAAAGCCCATGCCTTAAACTAACAAAAGAAACCAACATCAATCTGTGACACCTCGCCTAATTAACACCGGGTGATCAGTTCTAAATTAAATTAGAACATGTTTCTCAGTTGGTTCATTCTTAGCATCACTGTCTCCCTTTTTATTACAAACCACCTAAGTAAGAAAATTAGACTGGTGCCAAATTTTATCTTTCATTAATTTAATGAGCTACTCATGCGAAAAAAAAATAATTTAACCAATCACAATTAACTGAAATCAACCATTCACAATTTAACTAAACTGACCAAATAAACCATTGGCACAAATCCAACAAAAGTAAAGAAAAATAATATAAATCCCAAAAAGTCTGACATAAATACTAAATATAGCAATGAGCGACATGCTCGAGTAACTGATAGGAAGTTTCTATACTGGAATGAAAAGGAATGAGTAGTCTATCAAACTCCGGTAACATCCACATATGCTGCAGCAACGAATCCCTGGAATGAATCAAGTCTGGCGTCCCTGTGGCTGGATACCTAAAAGGTTTTTAAATTTTTTTTATAGCAAGGGTTAGAACACAAAACATTTGGAAAATATTTAGCAAATGATTAACTTGCAGTAATAAATATGTATGCATGCTCTTCATATTTTAGTTAGTGTCGCACTCCCTTGAGAATATCCTCACCCCTCCTCTAATGTGCACTACTAACGCCTTAATTAATTTCCTTAGTTATTTATCCCATAACTAGATAATCGAAATACCCCTTGCAACCACCCTACTCTAACCGAGTATGCTATAGCTATGATTTCTAAGTTATTATCAAAATTAACTTAATTAATCATCCCCCTTTTTGAATTCATATAACTTTCACACCCATTATACATATAACACGATTCACGGCCTATATTAATTAACCCGTATATAATTATTTATCTCATTATATACGTATAGTCATATTAAAATATTCACACATATGTTGGAAAAATAATTAATAAGGAACATCCTCCCGAGTAATAACTCACCAGATGTATATTCTCTAAAGTGCTATCCCACTAGGTGTATTCACACAACCTAGTTACCCCAAGTCAGAATCGTTCACTAACTTGGTAAATAACATAAATATTCGAGGCGGTCATATTCCTTCCCTGAAAGTGAGATGCCCCTCACCCATATAATGGACGCTATGGCCTGGTGATATAATCGCCCTACTCCTCAAGTTAGGGTATTCACCCTTTACCCGCAACCTCCCTTGATAGCACTAGAGTATATATATAATAATAATAATAATAATATCTAACTACTGATATTAATGCACACACCGTATATATATACTATCGCACACCGTATATATATATATATATATATATATATATATATATATATATATATATATATATATATATAGAGAGAGAGAGAGAGAGAGAGAGAGAGAGAGAGAGAGAGATAAAATACCCCGGCTATCCCGTCTACTAAGTCCGTAGCACCAACCTACACAAATTATCATGAATTTATGGTCCAACTCTGATTATTAATTAATTTGCACGTTAATTAATTAGATTACTTTTGGTGTCTCCCAACCAATATATTCGGACTTGCTCTCATGACCCAAAATAAAACAAAACCTGAGTCTAAATTCCTGAATCCAAATTAATCAGTCTTACATCTAAATTAATTTAACACCTTGGTATCGCTCAACCCATATACCCGAACTCGCCCACTCGATTCGTATTTAATTATTTTGGAATATTCTCCCCAAAATTAACCATAGTGTGTCACACATAAATTCCCTCCAAATCCCAATTAATTTCCCTCATAATTGATTAGAATATATGTCCTATAATTTTTTTCTCATTAATAAGGTGTATGGACGGAATTTTAATTAAATTTCCCTTATATAATAAAACTGGTCGAACTGCCAAAAATCCCCGACCATCGAATGATCGATCGAACATGTCTTCGTCTTCTCCGAGACCCTGATTCTGCCATGGATGAAAACCTTAATCCTTCAACTCTCTCTATAGTTAAACCCATGTCTTAACATTAAAATAACACCTCATGAACATCATTAGGAACCCCCATAAAGTCCCCATAATCCATCAATTTTTCGTTCTCTATTATTTCTCTAAATTGGGGAAAAACCCGCGTTGTTCGTTAACCCGTCTCAACACCAAATTACTATCTCAATTTTGTCCATAATTTGTCTGGGTTTTTATATCTAACCAGTTATACATAATCTCAGATTATAACATGAATCTCTACAAAATTCCAAATCAGGAGATTGATTTACAAAAACCCCATTTTTGTGCCCCCTTTACCCCAAAACGAATTTTTGATTCCCACATAACATAAATATGAATCGTAATACAATTAAATGCTACAATAAGTTACCCACTTGCCTTATAATTTCATAGGGTCTGATCCGGAGTGGTGATTCTCAAGGTTGAAGATGAAATCCCCCTTTTTGTTCTTTCCTTTGTCCCCCAAATTGGTTCATAGTGCCTTTAACTGCTCCTTAGGGTTTTATCTCCCACTAAATGTTTTCTAATATCAAATCATCCGTTTTCCTTTTCCTTTTAATTAAGTGATTAGGCTTAATCCCATTTTTAGACTAATGGTCCAAGCCCAAGTGATCCAATTACCCCCGTGTGGGCCCGACTATGCCTAAAAATGTCCCGTGACCCGTTTAATACCCCGGGTACACTTTTTTGACTATCTCGGCCCATCCGGACTCAACCTTACACTCAGAATTGCTATCCGAATTAATTTATAAAAATCGTTATCTCACACCCAATTTAGTCTATACCGACTCCCGGCTGTGATAAATAAATATGCCGTCACTAATGCCCGTAATGACGTAAGTAAATTATTAGTATTTACTTAGTAATTAAATTTTCCCTAAATATTAATCATTCACTCTCCGATTAATATTTAAATAAATTTTACCATAAGTAATTCAATTAAAATTATGACACACAAGTAATTAAAATTTCTCAAATTAATTAAATATGAAATGCATAAAATTACGGGGTGTTACATACTCCGCCACTTACAAAGGAATTTCGTCCCCGAAATAAGGTCGTACCTGTGGTGAATAGCTCTGGATATTGTTCCTGCATATCCTTCTCCCGCTCCTAGGTAGACTCGTCAACGTTGTGATGACCCCACTGTATTCTAACTAGTGGAACAACCTTGGATCGTATCTTGTGCTCGCTACGGTCCAAAGTAGCCACCGGTCTCTCCTCATACGAGATGTCTGGATGTAAATCAATTTCCTTGAGTGGAATGTGCCAGAAGGCCCTCTCGCTCCTTCAATATTTCTTTAGCGATGCCACATGGAACACGTCGTGTATCCGCTGAAGGTGTTCTTGCAATCCCAGTCTATATGCTACTAGTCCCACCCTCTCAATAATAGGGAAGGGTCCCACGTACCTCGGTGCTAATTTACCCTTCTTGCCTAACCTCATCACCCCTTTCATAGGGGACACCCGGACTAATACCTGATCCCCAACCTCTAACTCCACATGTCTTCGCGAAGCATCGGCATAACTCTTCTACCTATCCTGAGCTATCCGAATCCCCCCTCGAATCAGCTCTATCTTGGCAGACATCTCCTGGACAATCTATAGCCCCAATAACTTATTGTCCCTCACCTCTAACCAATAAGAGGGTGAACGATAAGGTCTCCCATACAGTGCCTCGAACGACGCCATGCCAATTTTGAATTGGTAAGAGTTGTTATACGCGAACTCTACCGAGGGAAGATATCTCTCCCATCCTTACCCAAAGTCTAAAATGCCCATCCTAAGCATGTCTTCTAGCATATGATTGACCCTCTCAGTCTGCCAGTCGATCTGTGGGTGTTAAGATGTACTCAAACGTAGCTCTTTGCCCATGGTCTCCTGAAAGCTCTGCCAAAAATGAGCCACAAAAATCTTATCTCTGTCAGACACAATATTTACCGATATCCTGTGGAGCTTAACAATCTCGTCTATGAATAGCTACGCGTAGCGTATCATCTCAAAGTTTGTGCGAATCAGAAGGAAGTGGGCCACCTTGGTCAACCGATCCATAATGACCCATATGGAGTCATGACCCCTCTGCGATGGAGGTAACCATATAATAAAGTCCATGGAGATGATCTCCCACTTCCACACGGGAATCTATAGAGGCTGTAGAATTCATGGAGGTTTCTGATGGTCAACTTTCATGAGCTGACATGTGCTGTATTTAGAGACAAACTCTGCTATGTCCCGTTTCATTCCCGCCCACCAATACTGTCTCCTCATATCCTGGTGCATTTTATCCCCGCCGTGATGTACCATAAATCTCGAACCATGGGACTCTGTCATAATGGCGTGCCTCAACTCCTCATCTTCTGGCATAATTAACCTCCCATTTAGGCGTAGGCCTCCTTTCAAGCTGATAGAGTAACCCTCCACTCCCTCAGCTAACAACTGGCATACCCTCTCTTGGTAGATATGGTCCTGCGCCTGAGCCCTCACAACTCACATAATGATCTCCGGTGTGATGGATAAAGCTGACATGCAGGCCCTGGAAACATCATCCTCATATCGAAGCTCTCTCCACTTTGCTTTCCAGACTTTGGATATTTTCGAAGCTGCTCTCCGGCTCTATGTGTCTGCCACTACATTAGCCTTACCAGGATTATACTGAATATCAAACTGATAGTGTTTCATGAATTCTAGCCACCGCCTCTGCCTCATATTCAGATCCTTATGTGTGAAGAGATACTGAAGTGACTTATGATCCGTGAATAGGGTGAACTGCTCTCCCTGCAGATAATGTCTCCATATCCTTAGGGCAAAAATGATCGCTGCTAGATCTAGGTCGTGAGTGGGGTAATTCTGCTCGTGGGGCTTTAGCTTTCTGGACGCATAAGCTATATCCCTCTCCTCTTGCTGGAGCACACCCCTAAGTCTCTGTAAGGATGCATCGATGTAAACCCGATACTTTAGTCCTCCCCTCGACAAAGCAAGTACTGGTGCAGACGTCAACTTATCCTTTAGCTCGTTGAAAGCTAATTGACAATGATCACTCCAAATAAAAGGCACCCCTTTATAAGTCAGATTCGTCAAAGGGCCCACAATCTCTGAGAATCCCTTAATGAATCACCTATAATAGCCTTCCAATCTCAAAAAGCTACGCACCTCGATCGGTGTCATGGGCTATCCCCACTCCCTCACCGCTGACACCTTACTCGGATCCACTGCAATACCCTAGTCTGACACCACATGACCAAGAAACTGTACCTCCCGTAACTAAAATCCACACTTCCCAAATTTGGCATAAAGCTGGTGATCCCACAATGTCTGTAGGACCATACGCAGATGCTCTGAGTACTCCCCCTTAGTGCACGAGTAGATCAAGATGTCATCAATGAACACCATGATAAACAAGTCGAGATACTCTCTAAAAACCCTATTCATGAGATCCATGAACACTGCTGATGCATTTGTGAGGTCGAATGGCATCACCCTGAACTCGTAAGATCCATACCGTGATAGGAAAGTAGTCTTAGGAACATCCTCCTCCCGGATACGCAGCTGATGATACCCTGACCTTAAATAGATCTTGGAGAAGTAATACTCCCCTCTTAATTGGTCAAATAAATCATCAGTCCTAGGCAACAGATACTTATTCCGTATCGTCACCTTATTCAACTCCCTATAGTCCACGCATAATCGAAGTGAACTATCCCTCTTCTTTATAAACAACACCGGTGCACCCCACGACGATGTACTCCACCGAATGAAACCCTGACCCAGGAGCTGCTGAATCTTCTCTCTCAACTCACGCATCTCTGAAGGGGCCATACGGTAAGGTTCTCGATCAATCGGTCTCGTCCCCGATGCTAAATCGATTACAAACTCGATTTCCCTGCTGGGTGGCAGCCTTGGTATTTCCTGGAACACATCCTCAATGTCCCTCACTACCGGAATTGAATCCAATAAAAATACCACCTCTTGTGAGGTCTCCTACTCGATATAATACAAGTGTGTGAGCGAGCCTCCATCAGGTAGAGGCATCTCTATTAGTAACGTCTCCTGTCCCGAAATGGAGAATACGATTATCCTTTCGTAACAATTCACAGTCGCCCGATAACCTGCCAACCAGTCCATACCTAGCATGACATCATACCCCTCCATATCTAACACAAAGAGGTTCGCCACTAAACTAAGCCTCCCAATCAAAATGTATATCCCCTGAAAAATTAAGTGAATCAATGCCTTGCTGCCTACTGGCGACTCTACACACATACGAAGACTACCCGCGGTCTTTAGTAACCCGACCCGTTTAGAAAATTTAGATTTAATGAATGAATGAGATGCTCCTGTATAAAAAAGTATACTACCCTCATGACCATGGATGAGAAACATGCCCTCAAACGCTGGCGGCGCCTGTTGTGTTGGAGGATTAGGAATATCTCAGATGTTGTAAACACGCCCGTAGTACATTTGCCCCCACTGCTATTGGGCTGGTGGAGCCGGTGCTGCTGGCGGCATCTGTCCCTGCTGCCCCTGTTGGTCACTCTGTTGTTGGTCTCTGCCCCTCTGTGGGCACTCTTTTTTGAAGTGTCCTATCTGTCCACAAACAAAACAGCGTCTCTAACCATCCCTCTATCGTTGGCCCTAATGTGACTGACCCTGCCGGCCTCCCCCTTTGTTCCCTTGGTCCTGACGGCCCTAAGGAACCTGCGGCTGTTGATTTGGGCCCGACTGGCCCTGCCTGAATCCCTGTCCTCCCGGTTGGTACTCACTAGGCCTAAATTTCTTAGCCTGATTCCCTTGCTGACTGTTAGTCTGCTGCTAAGCACCACTTGTGTCACTACCAACAACTGCCTTGCCTTGTTGGCTCGGCTCCCTTACCCTCTTGCTCCCCTTCGCATAGAGGTGATGATCGTGGCAATGTACAAGAGTGGCATTAATGACATCTGTATATGTCACCAATGCTGGATTACTAATTAAGTGCTGCCTGATCCTCGAGGCCAAGCCATCCATGAATTTTAATTTCTTTTGCTCCTCGTCGCTCACCTCATTTGGCACAAAGTTCACCAAACGAGCGAACTCTTACTCATAATCTTCCACTGAATAGTCACCCTATATTAACTCGCTGAACTTCTTCCTCATTTCGGCCTCTACCGCTGGTGGGAAGTATTTGCGGTCAAACTGCACCCAGAACTTGAATATCGTCATCAAATCTCTTTTCTCAGTGGTGGTAACTGAGTCCCACCACTGTAAGGCTGCCCCCGATAGACGAAAGGTAATAAGCATCTGTTTTTGCACATCGGTACACTCCAGCATGCACAGATGGCACTGAATATTCTTCTTCCAGTCACAAGCCTCTAACACATCGGTACTACCCTAAAACTCGGGGGGTGACCCTTCTGAAGAGTCTCCCTAACTCGCTGCCAAGACGGTAGCCCCACTGGAGCCTGAACTGCAGGTGCCACTGGAGGTGGTGCCTGGGGCTGAGGAAAATGGGCTTCCATAGCCCTCGTTGCTGTCTCAACTACCTGGGCCACTATCATGGCCACCTGAGTAGTGGAGATCAACTCGGGTGGTGGTGACGGTACCTGTGGCTTCTGATGAGCCTCCCTTAACTCATCCCTAGCCTCAACCCTCTGTCTCTTCGGTGGAATCTGAAAATAGATCGAATTGTATAAGTACACAATTTATTCAAAAATCTAATAGGAGAAATACGATATCTCAAAAGTGAAAAATGAATCAACAGTCCTAATAATAGGGATCTATAATAACCGAACGCTATGCTGAAATGAAGTAAACCGCACAGATCCTAAGGACACTAGAACCTAATGCTCTAATACCATTTGTGACACCCCGCCTAATTAACCCCGGGTGATCAGTCCTAAATTAAATTAGAACAGGTTTCTTAGTTGGTTCATTCTTAGCATCACTGTCCCCCTTTTTATTACTAACCACCTAAGTGAAAAAATTAGACTGGTGCCAAATTTTATCTTTCATTAATTTAATGAAATACTCATGCGGAAACAAAATAATTTAAACAATCACAATTAACAGAAATCTACCATTCACAATTTAACTAAACTGACCGAATAAACCATCGGCACAAATCCAATAAAAATAAAGAAAGATAATAACAATCCCAACAAGTCAGACATAAATACTAAATACAGCGGTGAGCGACATGCTCGAGTAACTGATAGGAAATTTCTATACTGGAATGAAAAGGAATGAGGCATCTATCAAACTTCCGCAATATCCACATCTGCTGCAGTAATGAATCCCTGGAATGAATCAAGTCTGGAGTCCTTGTGGCTGGACACTTAAAAGGTTTTTAAAAAAAATATTTATAGCAAGGGTTAGAACCCAAAAAATTTGGAAAAAATTTAGCAAATGATTAACTTGCAGTATGTAACAACCCTCGCTTTTAGGAGGCTAATTTTATATTAATTACCGCATAAGGTAAGTATATAAAACGTTGGAACTGGAGTAAATATTAATTGAATGAATTGAAAGTTAATATTTACTAGATTGATGCATATTTACTGTATGTGAAAGTAAATATCATCAGGTTTCATGTTTTATGGTGTCATGTATTTTAAATGACAATATGGTTTAAATGAAATTGGAACTGGAAATAATTTATAAAAATGCCGGATGCCAGTTTAGAGGGTGTAGTTAGTCTCAGAAGGTGCGAGACAGTCAAAATAAGTGCCATATTGTATTTTTGGGTTTCGAGCACTTTTACCTAGTTTGAACTTAAACGTGTATTTGGAGTCATTTTAATGTAGTATTAACCACTTAAGTTGGAGACTTTAGACTTAAGCAACGATTTTAAGTCTTTCCCTTATTTCATTTCCTCATTTTATGTCTTAAACATAGAGAGAAAGAGAGAGGAAGAGAAAAGAAGATATTGAGAGAGAGATTGGAGATTGAAGAATGGGGATTACTTCTTCCACAAAGAAATCTGAGATTTCAACCCTAAGGCAAGTTTTCTACTTGCTAATATATGATTTAAGATGATTAAATTGTGTGATAGTTGTGTATTTGCATTTATGGATCAAAAATAGAAATTGTGGTGATTTAACCCTAATATTGGGTTTTGATGATGAAATTGTGGATAATAGTAGTTAATAACCATGTAGGTTGATTTGGAGTAGATTTATGTTGTTGGTTGTGGGTAAAAATGGAAGAGATTGGATTTTGGGGAAAACTAGGGTTTATAACCCTCGAAGCCATTCTTGGCAAATTCTCCAGGCGGAATCGATTCGACCCTCTGGACGAATCGATTCGCTAAGGGGCAGTTCCCAGGTCTGCTTGGACCGAATCGATTTGGTCCTAATCCGAATCAATTTGGCAGTTGCAGAATCCCAGGTCTTAATGTCTGAACCGATTCGCTTTTTGGGCGAATCGATTCGGCCCTAGGGCGAATCGGTTCGTTTTCCTGCTATTTTTGAGTTAATTTTATAACTCAATTCCAATTCTTTTCTTTAAATCTAGGGCCTAGGAACCTTCTCGAATGAAGTAAACTTAGAGTCCTAGAGTGTGAGATGAGTTAGTTGTCTACCCTACATTAGGAATGGGTTATGTGGGGACTTTTCCGGGGTTACGCCCATTGATGATAGGGCATTCTTTTCTTCTAGTTAATTACTATAAAACTAGGAGATGTAGTGTTATGTTTGGGAGACTTTAGAAGCTCAATTGAGCTATACTAGTTTTTATGGCTTATATTATCACCCCAAAAGAATGTTGGGAGATTTTAGAAGCTCAATTGAGCTATGTTAACCTTGATGGTTCTTAATAACACCGTAAAGAATGTTGTGAGAATAAATTGAAAGTTTCTTCATTTCTTTGAGGTATGACAATATTGGGGTTTTAAAGTAATATCCCAAAATCTTTGGAGATAATTAAGAGTTTATTTACTCCTTTGAGGTAGTAGTAACGATATAATTTATCGTATGGCTCTGGATAATAAGGGGAATTATTTACAATAATGTAAATAAGTATGGTTTCAAATAAAATGAAACATACACATAAATGGAAATGAAATGGTTATGGTAATGATGATGGTAAATGATAATTTACTTAATCATGAATTTGGTAAATGATAATTTACTTGATTTTGAAAATGGTAAATAAAATGGTTGGAACACACCCTCTCTAAATGACATCATAAGGGAAGTTCGCGCGTGAGGTGAAGTGCCCTGACTAATGAATGCAGGGTGGATATAGTCCTAGGACATGTGAGTGTTGTTATTTTATATTTTTCTGCGATGGGTAGGTAATTCCGGGTGTGGTTATGACTACCCCGCAGGCACATGGCCGCTTCCCGACGTTTTGCGTTATAGGTGCCCAGGTTGTCTTATGATAGGCCCTGGAAGATGATGGTCATTTAAGGGCGCGCACAGTGGGGAAACCCGAACGAACGGTCTTAGAATCATTATATGTATATATGAAGACCCCCGATTTTAATCTTCTTTAAAAATCCTAGATTTCCTTGTTATGAAACAGATGCGGAAACGTAAAGGTGATGGTTCAACTTAAATCAAAATTTTAGTTTCTTTCTAAATTAAAATTAAACCCAAGTGAAAATTAATTAAACACACACAAATATTAATTTCAATTAAACAAATTAATTAAAGTCCTAGAATTTTGTCTAAGTCATATTTGTCAATATATCCAAATTAGGCCAAACCCATTTTAACAATTAAATAAATGACTTGAATTAATTAACTAAACATTATCCAATATTAATTAAACACCAAATTAAACATGTAGTGATTAAATTAAACAAATTTTATCTTATTACTTAAGCATGCGTTCTAGGTGAGTATAGAAAGATAAAATAAACAATGAAACCACAACGCCGCGATGTACGAGAAAAAACCCAAGACGGGAAACAACCTCAGACGGCCCTAGCCTCAAATCCACTAAGTACGGAATTTACAATTACAAGACAAAAGACTTACATCACACGACTCGATCCCTCTCAAGCCTTGATGCTCCTTCTTGAAAATACCTCCATTTAGCAAATAACCCCGAAGCTTCACCGCGGTCTCGGAATCCACCGATTGGACTTTATGTGGTCACCATCACCCGAACTAGGAGCCGTTTTTCCAAGTGGGTAAATCACGAAAAACCTCTTCTTCTTTGTGGGATTTAGAAGTAAACCCAAACTTCTCTTAAAACTAATGTAGAGATAAACCCGGTGCCAAACTCCAAGCAAAATGTATATATATGAACTTGGATAAACAAACTATGGGTGTGAAACAAAAGTGTATAATAATTTTTCTTTGAAAATTGACACTTTAAAACAATGAACTTTTCCCTAATACAATTTTTCTCTCAAACACTCTCTAGAGGTTGGTAGGATATGAAAAGTTAGATTAGAAAAATGTATTCCCGCACATAGATATTCAGTAAAAAGTAGTGGGGTAAAACCAAGTGGGAAAGTGGGCAAAACTGCTTAAAACTGCCAAAAACCTATTTTCGCCAAATCTCGTTCGAACGACATTCTCGTTGGAACGAGTTTTCTAATGAAGTTCCAGTATGAACTCGTTAGAAGCTCGTTAGAAATCTCGTTAGAACGACCATCTCGTTCGAACGATATTTCGAACGAAGTTCCAGTATGCCAAAATGGGAAGTCGTTGTCAATCTCGTTCGAACCA
Organism: Sambucus nigra; assembly: GCA_949130495.1. Taxonomy (NCBI): domain Eukaryota; kingdom Viridiplantae; phylum Streptophyta; class Magnoliopsida; order Dipsacales; family Adoxaceae; genus Sambucus; species Sambucus nigra. The sequence continues at coordinate 386,105,178 of OX422217.1, forward strand.
CTTGTGGTTCGAATGACAATCTCGTTCGAACGACACTTCGAACGACCTCTTAGAATGTTCAAAAATTCTTTTTAAGCCCAGAAACTTTTATATACTTTATATATAAGTTTTAATAGAAACCATTCTGAAAACAAAACGCAGTTTTAAAAACCTAACACCCAATATAAACTGTTCCAAGCTCATATATATATATATATATATGTAATGCATTCATACCTTGGGAGCATGAAACCACTGTTGATGACGTTGAAACGAGGCACATAAACCATGACATTTTGATGAAGCTTTATACACTTGGCCTCTACGTCTTCAAAAAATACGTCATAGGCTTGAAAGATGATCAATATACTCTATCCTATTACTCAAACGTTTTTGTCCGGAATTGAGCCAAAACTACAAAGGACTCAATTGGAAATTTGTGTTCTTACAAATCTCCCCCTTTGGCTATTCCGAGTCAAAAACTATACAAAAATCCTAAAGGGCCGTCAAGCTCTACTAGACTAATAAAAAGTTCCACCCAAAATAAAATTACAATGCTTGACACAAATACCCCAAAGGATCAACAATCTTTGCCGTTGAAAGTTGCCGCTTTATAAAATAATTCCTGCACACTTAAGCAAACACATTACACGCATAGGGAATATCAAAATATTTAATGCAAGTAAAGTAACTTGAAAGACCCCGTACTTTAATAATCACAAATTAATTATCTCGATTAAAAATATTTAATTTCCAATTTGATGAAAAACAACAATAGAGAGATGATGCGGAAGCGTTGTAAAACTGGTGATGGTTCAACTATCCAAAGTTAGGCAAAAGCAATTTTAGCAAATGACTTGAATAAACCAAATTTACCCAATATTTAATTTAGTCCCAAATTTAAATGAGTGTGAGAATTTAAACCAAATTTTATCTTGAATTACACCTAAAGCATGGATTCTAAATTTTTGTGCAAGATAAAATAAACAATGTCACACTACGCCGAGATGTACGAGGAAAAACCCAAGACGGGAAACAACCTCGGACGGCCCTAGCCACAAGTCCACTAGATACGAAATTACAATTACAAGACAAGAGACTTACAACACTCGACTCGAACCCTCTCAAGCCCCGATGCACCTCCTTGTAGAAACCTCTTCCTAGCGAACAACCTCGGAACACCACCGCGGTCTCGGAATCCACCGATGGGACTTTATATGGTCACCGTCACCCAAGCATGGAGCCTTTCTCCGTGTGGGTAGAATCTCAACAAAGGTCTTCTTTGTGATGGGGTGTAGAAGCAAACCCGAAACGTCTCTTGAATTCGGTAGAGAAAACCGGTGCCAAAAACTCCAAGCAATTGATATAAATATAGAAACTTGGATAAACAATTATTGGGTGTAAACTAAGTGTTTAAAGATTTTTCTTTAAGTTGAAGAACACTCAAACATGAACATTTTCCTTTTGTAAATAATCTCTCAAACTCTCTCTAGGAGATGTATTAGGATGGAAAAGTTGTCTTGGAAAATGTGTTTCCCGCACATAATAATGTATGAAAAAAGTTGGTTGAAAACTAAGTGGAGAAGTGGGGAAAAACTGCAAAAAAACTGCCAAATAACTGTTCCCGCTGGAATCTCGTTCGAACGAACTTGATTCTCGTTCGAACGAGACTTCTAACGAGCGACCATCCTGGGCTCGTTAGAAGTTCGTTAGATACCTCGTTAGAACGAAAACTCGTTCGAACGACATATCGAACGACTGACCAGTTAGGGTCGTTGGCAAAACTCGTTCGAACGAAACTGGTTCGAACGACAAAACTGGTTCGAACGAAATCTGGTTCGAACGAAAAAACTCGTTCGAACGACATTTCTAACGAACGACCATAAAGTTTGTAAAATTCGATTTTGGCCCAGAAACTTTTATATACTTATTTTAAAGTTCTAATTTGATTCTTTTTGAAAATAAAATGCAGTTTTTATTATACCTAACACCCAATACAAATTGTTCCAAGCTCCTATATAAATATAATTGCATTCATACCTTGGGAGCATGGAACCTTAGTTGATGACGTAGAAACGAGGCACGCAAACCGGCATATTGATGAAGCTTTATATTCTTTGTCGCTACGTCTTCAACACACACTTCATAGGCTTGAGAATATTACAATTGAATACTATCCTATGAATAAATGTTTTTGTCCGGAATTGAGCCAAAACTATATATGGACTCAATTGGAAATTTGTGTCCTTACATAACTACTCCCACTAAATTAATTATCCCCTTTATCAAACAAATGACCTACTTAGAAAGACGTCTCCCCCTAAGATAAATCTCCCCCAAACAATGATATGATAATAATAGGATTAGATAAGATTAGATACCATTTCTCCCCCTATAATTCTCCCCCTTTTTGTTCTGGAATAGACAAAGGCTTAAAGAAGCAGAAATGTAATTGTGCAGTAAGGCATATGGGCAAAAAAATTATAAATAATCCAACAAATAACAACTTAGACCAACTAGGATGCAATAAAATGATACCAATATGATATATAAATTATGGAGCATATGATATCAAAAAAGAATGCAATAAGATGGATACCAAGTATGAATTAAAGCATATATGAAATAGAAATCAAGGCAAAGACTAAACAAAAATATCAAATATATGTATACATAATATATATCAAAGAGACTTAAGTATACACATATATAGATATAAACACACAAATGACACGCACAAAATATAATAGGAGTCTTTCGCACTCGTATGGCAAAAATGTGTCTTATGGAAACGGAAGTGTTGGGGTGTGAACTAGTAACGATTAAATTTAGACCTAATCACTTAAAACATGTTCACGGAGTTCTCAATTGATTGCAAACTTCATCACATTTGAATATAACCTCTTGTGACAATATAAATTGAACTCAATTAACAAACATACATAATGCATACAAGCCTAGCATATTGATGATTCTACAAACCAATAGAGTCATGACATGAAATACGCAACTAGGATAAATGGACATTGTGCAAACCGTTGATATACCATCCAATCTCCATCAATAAGCATATATTAATTTTGAATGAATATATCAATCAAACATAGGCCTTGGCAATTATTTTTCTTTTAATGCCATATTTTCTATTTTTAGGCCTATGGACCACGTATTTCTTTTAGGTCCATTAAAAAATGGTGGCTTACAATCGCAAAGGATTATTATTCCTTTCGGATCCCTTCCCCGTGCACATTAATATTTATCATGTTTTCATTTTTCACACAAATCTCATGTTCAACGGATTTTGACATGCACTAGTCCTCCTAAGTCACAAATATGTAGATGATAAGATTGGTAGGAGAACACCTCACAAATCTCAAATATACATATGAAGTTAAAAGTTTAAAAGATCTCGTGCATGTGTGAATAGAGGCATATAAAAATAGAATCCATTTAATCAATACAAAATCCAACTACTCCATGTAGGCATGGTAAAGAACATAATAAGGATTGACAATCTAAACCAAAAGTTCTAGCCACATGAGAGCGTAAAAGATGGGATTCAAACACAAGTGTATGCCACATAAAGTGTGTCAAATTAAAATACACACAAAATAAAATCTTTTTGAGTTTTTGAAATTTTTAACCAAAAAAAAATATATATATATATATACTCAAAAGACAAACAAAAATCATTTGAATTTTTTCATTAAGCTTAAATTACAAAGAGATAAAATCCAAATGATAAACAAAAATCTTTTTGTATTTTTCATTTAATGCAAACAAAATGAAGGAAATATAATATAAAAGATAAATAAAAATCATAATTCTAGCATGTGATAAGCATGGAGCATAGACTAGAAAATGATTAACAAGCATACATTTAGCATGTGAATATAGCATGAAGTACAAACGCTAAAGTATGCAAATACTAACACATTCATCCTTTAGATTTAGCAAGGGAGGAAGCATGTGAAAGTAAATGAGAATCAAAAACCCTATTTTGCAAGGCAACCAAGTTGGATTTCCTAACCCAAATTAATGAAGAATGACTATCTTGGGGTGTAGGAACTTTAACTACCGTGGTTACTTTACAATGGGATTTTCTAGGAATTCGTTTAAGATCAAAACAAAATTTCCTAAGATGACCTTTTCGACCACAAAGTGTACAAGTAAAATTACGTCGAAATTTGGTACCTAAGAAATGATCTCGAAAGACTTTCCTAGTAGATTCTCCTAAAAAATTAGTTTTGGCGTTATGAGTAAATTCATTACAAGTATTGAAGCCTAAACCACAAGTGTCATTTTTAATTTGGACCGTTCCTAATATTTTATCTAATTTTTCCGAACGACACTCCAAATCAAATTTGACATTACTAGAGTCTTTTAATTTATTTTGCAATTCAAAAATGTTAGACTCTAATAAAACATTTCGCTCTTCAAAAGAAAGAAGATCCTTTTTCAAGGATTCCATTAAACCCCTAAGGCTATCTCTCTCACTTTCTACATATTCAAGCTTCTCTTGGAGAGTCCTCTCACGTGTTCTAAGGTCTTCTACCAACATACTATCATCAATGACCTGGACACGCTCTTTTAAACTAGCTTCTAACTTCAAATTAGCTCTTTTCAATTTAATAGATTCTTTATAAAGTTCTTGAAAATCATTTTGAAGTTCACTCACATTAACCTCTTCTTCATTTTCACTCTCTCTTTCTTTTCCACTCTCACTATCATAAAAAACAAGAGAATCATAAACAATGACCTTGGAAGTGTCATGTGTTAACGTTTCATCAATCGATGAGTTCTCACTTTCACTCACATGACTAACCATAAAAGCCACAAAATTAGGCTTAGTGGGGGAATCGGGTCCCTCTTCCTTATCACTATCACTAAGGGTCGCATTATATGCAATGGGTCGTTTACCCTCTTTCCTTAGTTTAGTGGGGGCACTCAGAAGCCCTATGTCCATAACCCTCACAACCAAAACACCTATTAGACTCGTCCCTATTTAAATTTTCATTAATAGGTTTAGGGATTTTCTCGGCTTTGTCATACTTAGGAGTTTCAAATTTCTTAAAATCATTTTTGAATTTATCTTTGTTAAATTTAAGAATTTTTCTAAATTTAAGAGCAAACAAAGCCATGTCTTCCGAGTCACTATCACTCTCGCTCTCTACTACTTGTTTAACCGCTTTTCTAGATTTTAAAGCAATGCCCTTTTCAATTTTCTTTTCAGTTTTAGAGGGAAACATGTCTAGTTCATAAGTTTGTAAATCACCTACGAGCTCTTTTAATTTCGTAGAGGCTAAAGTTGGTAAAGAATTTAAAACGGTCACTTTTGGAATAAATCTATCGGGTAGGGACCTTAAAATTTTCTTTACAACTCGGTTGTCGGGTATTTTCTCCCCCAAATTAAAAGATGAATTGACAATATCGAAAAGTCTAGCATAAAATTCATCAAAGGTTTCATTATCGTTCATTTTGAAGGTTTCAAATTGAATGGTGAGGTTTTGGAGTTTCGAAGCTTTAACGACACTAGTTCCTTCATGAGTTAGTTGTAAAATATCCCAAGATTCTTTAGCGGTTTCACACGTAATAATGCGTCAGAATTCATCCGGTGTGACTGCGCTAAACAAGGCATTTAAACCTCGGGAATTAAAATTAGAAAGTTTAAACTCATTCTCAGTCCATCTATTGGCCGGTTTGGGAACACGTTCATTTTCAACTAAATGAGTTGGTGGAGACCACCCGTTAACAACAGACATCCAAACCCTCTCATCGATAGATTTTAGTGCCGATTTCATTCGCGCTTTCCAATACGCGTAGTTAGAACCATCGAAAATAGGAAATTTTGAAAATGGGGAAAATTCCATTTTAGCCAAAAATTATTTAAAGATTCTTTAACGAAATAATTTATCGCTTTGGCTCTGATACCAATTTGAAGACCCTCGATTTTAATCATCTTTAAAAATCCTAGATTTCCTTGTTATGAAACAGATGCGGAAGCGTAAAGGTGATGGTTCAACTTAAATCAAAATTTTAATTTCTTTCTAAATTAAAATTAAACCCAAGTGAAAATTAATTAAACACACACAAATATTAATTTCACTTAAAGAAATTAATTCAAGTCCTAGAATTTTGTCTAAGTCATATTTGTCAATATATCCAAATTAGGCCAAACCAATTTTAACAATTAAATAAATGACTTGAATTAATTAACTAAACATTATCCAATATTAATTAAACACCAAATTAAACATGTAGTGATTAAATTAAACAAATTTTATCTTATTACTTAAGCATGCGTTCTAGGTGAGTATAGCAAGATAAAATAAACAATGAAACCACTACGCCGCGATGTACGAGGAAAAACCCAAGACGGGAAACAACCTCGGACGGCCCTAGCCTCAAATCCACTAAGTACGGAATTTAAAATTACAAGACAAAAGACTTACATCACACGACTCGATCCCTCTCAAGCCTTGATGCTCCTTCTTGAAAATACCTCCACTTAGAAAATAACCCCGGAGCTCCACCGCGGTCTCGCAATCCAACGATTGGACTTTATGTGGTCACCGTCACCCAAACTAGGGGCCTTTCTCCAAGTGGGTAAATCACGAAAAACCTCTTCTTCTTTGTGGGATTTAGAAGTAAATCCAAACTTCTCTTCAAACTAATGTAGAGATAAACCCGGTGCTAAACTCCAAGCAAGATGTATATATATGAACTTGGATAAACAAATTATGGGTGTGAAACAAAAGTGTATAATAATTTTTCTTTGAAAATTGACACTTTAAAACAATGAACTTTTCCCTAAAACAATTTTTCTCTCAAACACTCTCTAGAAGGTTGGTAGGATATGAAAAGTTAGATTAGAAAAATGTATTCCCGCACATAGATATTCAGCAAAAAGTAGTGGGGTAAAACCAAGTGGGAAAGTGGGCAAAACTGCTTAAAACTGCCAAAAACCTGTTCCCGCCAAGTCTCGTCCGAACGACATTTCGTTCGAACGACATTCTCGTTCGAATGAGTTTTCTAACGAAGTTCCAGTATGAACTCGTCAGAAGCTCATTAGAAATATCGTTAGAACGACCATCTCATTCGAACGACATTTCGAACGAAGTTCCAGTATGCCATAATGGGAAGTCGTTGGCAATCTCGTTCGAACGACTTGTGGTTCGAACGACACTTCGAATTGACTCATAGAATGTTCAAAATTCTTTTTAAGCCCATAAACTTTTATATACTTTATATATAAGTTTTAATAGAAACCATTCTGAAAACAAAACGCAGTTTTAAAAACCTAACACCCAATATAAACTGTTCCAAGCTCCTATATATATATGTAATGCATTCATACCTTGGGAGCATGAAACCACTGTTGATGACGTTGAAATGAGGCACATAAAACACGGAATTTTGATGAAGCTTTATACACTTGGCCGCTACGTGTTCAACAAACACGTCATAGGCTTGAAAGATGATCAATATACTTGTTAACGTAAAAATTCTCCATCTATGAGGACCAATCAGAAAAGGACAGATGTAATCCTATGTGGCAATATTCGACACCCAGGAGAGTTGGTCGGCATCCGAGGAGTGTTAGTCGGCACCCGAGGAGAGTTGGTCAGTACCCGAGGAGAGTTGGTCGGCACCCGAGGAGAGTTGGTCGGCATACCAACCAGGAAGATCAAAGGATAACTATGCATTTAATGTGCATTAATGACGATGATAGCGCATTTAATGAGCCTTAATGTACATTTATACTGTATTAATAGATGACAACACATAGCATACCAAGCAATTCAACAATCAAATTCGTTGAATGTAGACATAAATGTCTACATACAATGAATCTCTTTATCTCCCATCACTATAAATACATGTATTCCCTTAGCCAAAAGGAAGAGATCCGGGGAAACCTAGAAACCCCATACACAAGATACACATCCTTTCTCTCTCTACACCCTATGGTGCTATTGTAAACCCCTGGGAATAAAATAATAGTGGACGTATGCTTTATTCATAGCCGAACCACTTTAAAAATCTGTGTCTCTTATGTGCTTGATTGAATTGCTTTCATCTATTTATCTGTGATCATAAAAATGGGATTCGGTCCAGTTTTTTGCATCAACAATACTCTATCCTATGACTCAAACGTTTTTGTCCGGAATTGAGCCAAAACTACAAAGGACTCAATTGGAAATTTGTGTCCTTACAATATAAATATAACTATTCATAATCAAGTGGGACTTGATGGATTATATGCCATAAAGAGCATAATGAAGTGACACAAAGAGCACATATAAATGCCACAAATAGCATTTGAAAATGATTATTTTCCTGATAAGGAAAGGATTTTTACAAAATATAAAAGTGAGATAAAAATGCCATAAAGAGAATAAAATTGTGATTATATATATATTTCCTATTAAGGAAAAGATATATGAAATAATTGGTGCACATGATGAAGTTTTAGATTAATGTTACTCACTTTATTTTTCTGCTAAGCTTATGTTTTAAATTGTGTAGGTAGATTTTTATTTCTCTTTCAGCATGATTTATCATTCATAACTGTCACACTCTTTACTCATCTGGTAATCATATAGAATCGGGCCCTGACCCGTTCATATTTCTTGTTGTGATATCATCTTGTATCCGCTCAGGTACTCCGCCGCAAGGATGCCTGATTTGAATTCCGATCCCGGTGTCTTTGGCGAGACGTGATGCTTTGCGGGTATTACGGGACATTTTGAAATAAACGCCATCATCCTTGCACTCTAGTTAAGATAGGGTCTTTTTACTCGGGCAAGAGGCCCAAGCTTTTGTAATTGATTAATGTAATATGTAAATAATTGAACTTGTTTAATAATGTTGTATGAGTCTGTGGCCGACAGCATATTCGGTCCTTTATTGTATATTTGTGGGTATGTAATATAATTTAATCTGGATTTCCACTTCCTTTTAGTTGGGTTGTTTAAATTCTTTTCTTTAACTTTAAAACCAAAATTTTTGGCAACCCTTTTTTTTTTCTGAAATAAGGAGTGGTTATCCCGTATACTTCTTATTTTGTTGTGATGCTGAGAATGATTCCATCCATTATTCTGTTATTTAGGAGTATCGGGCTAGCCACCCCCTATTTTAGATGGCGGGTTGTCACAGATGGTATCAGAGCATCAGGTTCTAGAGTCCTTAGGAATCTGTGTGAACGCTTTACGTCTTCAGCGTTGCTTTTGATTTGACATAGAGCCTTAGGATTAAGATCGTTGAATTCTATTGTGAGATTTCATTCTTCTGCCATGAGGTAGAACCTATAGAATCCTTTCGCGCATTCGTGTGAGAATAGTAGGTTGATTGAGGAAGAGCCCTTTGATGGAATGATAGGCTCCAGAATAAGTGTCTTTAACACTTCTGATGGAGCAGTGATCATGAAACCCCATTGGTGGATATCCGCCTGGGGAGGTTTCATTGAACTGAGGAAGAGGAGGCCGGTAGCGTGTTCTATTTTACTGAGAAAGTAAGAGGGACTGCGTGGGAAATTGTTTGGCAGCTAGGGGTGGAATAATGGTTATGACGTGGAAGAACCACACATTTTGATTTTGTTAATTGAAGATCAAGGGAAAAGATAAAGTGCCTAGTTGGGGAGTTGATGGAAGTAATGTTGATTCGTATAAGGCTCGAATATGGAGTCTGAGAACCATTGGTATTGACCCAGAGTGATTAGTATAAAATGTTGGCGGGAATTCCACCTTATTAGTGGGTGGTGTATTCCTTAGGATAAGATTTAGTAGTATTATATCTAATATAGATTCGGGTGTGTATATTGAGCTTGTGGTAGTTTCGATATTACTAAATAGAGTGATTATATATCTTCCGTGGTAGGGAAGTTTTATATTTTCTTCCACTCGTTATAAAGCGAGTGATGATATATTTTCTTTTTAAGTATTATGTACGTTATGTACTACGTGTATGATGTGTACTATATAAGTAAAGATATTTTGGTTTGATTGGGGTGATAGCAATCAATTAAATTACGAGGCTATCTTACTTATAATTTCAGGATGGACCTAGTTGTCCTATAATGTCTCTTCTGGATACAGGTTGAGACTTTATGTGGGTGGTTGAGGTAAGTAAGGGGTTTTTATTTCTTGTTATGTTATCTTGCATGTGTGTTTGGTTGATTGCTTATTTGCATTGTATGTGATTGATATGCCTTATCTCCACGACCGACATAGTTGAGTAGTAATGCATAGGAGGGGTTCCTTGTTTGGATTTCTCTTTTGTGGGACGCTCCACGCGTGAACCTTAACGACGTTGGAAGTGGGGAGATGTTATTCTTTTTTCTCTTAGTTCATTCCATTTTATTTTATTTTATTTGGGTTGGTTAAGAGATGGGTTGAAAGGTTTTGCCGAGAATCATGAAGAAGAGTGATTAAGGGCTATTAAAGTGCGAGATAGAAGCACTGTATGTAGTTCTCTCCTCTGAACGATGTGAGGGAGACTGAGATACGAAGTCGAATTGAGACTTCGGGTTATGCCTTGATAAGAGGGCTATTTGAAAAAAATGTATTTATGTTATGGGATAAAATTTGTAAGACTTCACAGAAAGTGAATGTCTGATCAGTTAAAATCTTTAATCATGCTATGGTAAGACGTAGAAGTAGAATTTTGTTAATAGAATTGCAAGTTAAAATTTACCAATCCCGATCATGTGTTTTAGACCGTCATGTCTTAATGACCGACGATGCGAGGTGGTAGTGTAACGGGAGGGTTCCTTGTTTGGATTTAGCTTCGACGATACGTCCCACGCATGAAACCGAGCGAATGTCGGAAGTTGAGATTGGTATTGGACACTAGGGATATACTTATTATTATATGTATATGATTTAGATAGGATATATATATATATATATATATATATATATATATATATATATATATATATATATTGATTGACCTTAGGTTTATTAGGACATAAGGCCATTAGGGCAGGTGATGTTGATTTAGGAAGGCTATAGGGAGTTGACCACAAATATGTTGTGGGTTGACCCTTAGGGGGAGTAGGTCCCTAGGAATGAGGAGTATGGAATCTCGAGAGATTTCGAAGGTTAGGCCGATGGAGATGATGCCTTTCTTAGCTAGAAGGTTACATTGGTAACCTAACTTTCGGGGGAGTTAAAAGGATGAGCTGACTTTCACTCCTGAGCCCATTTTATTAAGTTAGGGGTGAATTTAAAGAACAAGTTTCTGCCAGTATGGGGAGTAATAATATTGGAGCATGAAATCGTGGTGTATGCATCTCACAAACTCTAGCTTTGTGGGAAGTATTATTCCACGCTTGATTTGGAATTCATCGCGGTAGCAATCGTCTTAAAGAAGTGGAGGCACTATTTCCTGGGCAGGAAGGTTGGTCTTTCTCGTGAGCAACAAGTTATTGCAGTATGTAGGTGGAGAAATCAAGTTGGTTTATGAAGTTTATAACGGATTATTGATTGGATTTTTCTCATTCTCTAAGGGAATGCGATTGGGGTAGTATATGTGTCAAGTAGAAACCGTCGGAGTTATGGGTGATGGCATGGAGAGCCAAATGAAATGAGCATGACTAGGACGACTTGTAGCTAGAATATTCCGGTCTATGATTGACCATTGCACCTACTCGCGTGAAGAAGAGTAGTGGTGGAACGAAAAAGGGTATATTAATAGACATTGGCATTGAGTTGCTGGCATCAGACTAGTCATGATTCTATTTTAGGAAATTGCTGATCATTCGACCAAGCCATTGCTTTTCCAGACATTGCGAGCGGAGGATATGTAGAAGAGTATGCCCCGCTTTTATGGAAGGGTGAAGTGCCTAACAATAGTGGTGGACCGAGACTAGTTATTCATGTCGAGGTTCGGTAAAGTTTCCATGAAGAAATGGGAACCGTATGGAGATGGCGCGTATTTTACCACCCTAAAGTGGATGGATGAATGGAAGAAGTTGACTTAATGCCGAAGGGCATATATTGAATGCAAACCTTAGGATACTTAACGGACGGTGCATTATTACCGTACAATAATTGGGCTTTTTGGATGGCCTTATGGATCATTTACTAAGGTATGGCGCTGTGAGTGGCCTTGGGTGGCCGGTTGAGAAATTTGCATACTCATTGGATGAGACCGGCGAACAATATGTTCCTTAAACTTAGAACGATCCCGGAACATTTCTTTAAGGATTGGGCTTTTGAGCCATATGACTTAAAGGGCTACGCCTATGCGGGGAGAAGCTGAGTAGTGTTGGGGTTGAGCCATTTAGTGTTGGTGTTAGTACCCCTGAGGTGTGATATAACGTGATCCAAGATGTAAGATTATTTACACCAAATCACGTGGTTACCATCTTCCGCCGTAGGAAGTTAGAGTTGATAGTTTGTGAGGAATGCTTTATGCTATGATAGAGCACAAAGATTGTAGACTGAGATCGATAGTGACGACCTTAGTCCAAGTCCATTTTGGAATGTCGTATTATTGAGGGCTGTTAAGGACGATAGAATAATAGTTTAGATAGTATACCCTTTATACATATAGGGTATGCCCGAATTTTGGGGACAAAATTCCCTCATAAGGGGGGAGTATGTAACACCCTCGCTTTTAGGAGGCTAATTTTATATTAATTTATCGCATAAGGTAAGTATATAAAACGTTGGAACTGGAGTAAATATTAATTGAATGAATTGAAAGTTAATATTTACTAGATTGATGTATATTTACTGTATGTGAAAGTAAATATCATCAGGTCGCATGTTTTATGGTGTCATGTATTTTAAATTACAATATGGTTTAAATGAAATTGGAACTGGAAATAACTTATAAAATTGTCGGATGCCAGTTTAGAGGGTGTAGTTAGTCTCAGAAGGTGCGAGACACTCAAAATAAGTGCAATATTGTATATTTGGGTTTTGGGCACTTTTACCTAGTTTGAACTTAAACGTGTATTGGGAGTCATTTTAATGTAGTATTAACCACTTAAGTTGGAGACTTTAGACTTAAGCCACGATTTTAAGTCTTGCCCTTATTTCATTTCCTCATTTTATGTCTTAAACATAGAGAGAAAGAGAGAGGAAGATAAAAGAAGAGATTGAGAGAGAGATTGGAGATTGAAGAATGGGGATTGCTTCTTCCACAAAGAAATCTGAGATTTCAACCCTAAGGCAAGTTTTCTACTTGCTAATATATGATTTAAGATGATTAAATTGTGTGATAGTTGTGTGTTTTCATTTATGGATCAAAAATAGAAATTGTGGTGATTTAACCCTAATCTTGGGTTTTGATGATGAAATTGTGGATAATAGTAGTTAATAACCATGTAGGTTGATTTGGGATAGATTTATGTTGTTGGTTGTGGGTAAAAATGGAAGAGATTGGAGTTTGGGGAAAACTAGGGTTTATAACCCTCGAAGCCATTCTTGGCAAATTCTCCAGGCCGAATCGATTCGGCCCTCTGGGCGAATCGATTCGCTAAGGGACAGTTCCCAGGTTTGCTTGGACCGAATCGATTCGGTCCTAAGCCAAATCGATTCGGCAGTTGCAGAATCACATGTCTTCATGTTCGAACTGATTTGGTTTTTGGGCGAATCGATTCGGCCCTAGGGCGAATCGATTCGGTTTCCTGCTGTTTTTGAGTTAATTTTATAACTCAATTCCAATTCTTTTCTTTAAATCTAGGGCCTAGGAACCTTCTTGAATGAAGTAAACTTAGAGTCCTAGAGTGTGAGATGAGTTAGTTGTCTACCCTACATTAGGAATGGGTTATGTGGAGACTTTTTCGGGGTTACGCCCATTGATGATAGGGCATTCTTTTCTTTTAGTTAATTATTATAAAACTAGGAGATGTAGTGTTATGTTTGGGAGACTTTAGAAGCTCAATTGAGCTATACTAGTTTTGATGGTTTATATTATCACCCCAAAAGAATGTTGGGAGATTTTAGAAGCTCATTTGAGCTATGTTAACCTTGATGGTTCTTAATAACACCGTAAAAGAATGTTGTGAGAATAAATTGAAAGTTTCTTCATTTCTTTGAGGTATGATAGTATTGGGGTTTTAAAGTAATATCCCTAAATGTTTGGAGATAATTAAGAGTTTATTTACTCCTTTGAGGTAGTAGTAACGATATAATTTATCGTATGGCTCCGGATAGTAAGGTGAATTATTTACAATAATGTAAATAAGTATGGTTTCAAATAAAATGAAACATACACATAAATGGAAATGAAATGGTTATGGTAATGATGATGGTAAATGATAATTTACTTAATCATGAATTTGGTAAATGATAATTTACTTGATTTTGAAAATGGTAAATAAAATGGTTGGAACACACCCTCTCTAAATGACATCATAAGGGAAGTTCGCGCGTGAGGTGAAGTGCCCTGACTAATGAATGCAGGGTGGATATAGTCCTAGGCCATGTGAGTGTTGGTATTGTATATTTTTCTGCGATGGGTAGGTAATTTCAGTTGTGGTTATGACTACCCCGCAGGCACATGGCCGCTTCCCGACGTTTTGCGTTATAGGTGCCCAGGTTGTCTTATGATAGGCCCTAGAAGATGATGGTCATTTAGGGGCGCAAACAGTGGGGTAACCCGGACGGGCGGTCTTAGAATCGTTATATGTATATAAATATAACTATTCATAATCAAGTGGGACATGATGGATTATATGCCATAAAGAGCATAATGAAGTGCCACAAAGAGCACATATAAATGCCACAAAGAGCATTTGAAAATAATTATTTTCCTGATAAGGAAAGGATTTTTACAAAATGTAAAAGTGAGATAAAAGTGCCATAAAGAGCATAAAGTTGTGATTATATATATATTTCCTATTAAGGAAAAGATATATGAAATAATTGGTGCACGTGATGAAGTTTTAGATTAATGTTACTCACTTTATTTTTCTGCTAAGCTTATGTTTTAAATTGTGTAGGTAGATTTTTATTTCTCTTTCAGCATGATTTATCATTCATAACTGTCACACTCTTTACTCATCTGGTAATCATATAGAACCGGACCCTGACCCATTCATATTTCTTGTTGTGATTGCATCTTTTATCCGCTCAGGTACTCCGCCGCAAGGATGCCTGATTTGAATTCCGATCCCGGTGTCTTTGGCGAGCAGTGATGCTTTGCGGGTATTACGGGACATTTTGAAATAGACGCCATCATCCTTGCACTCTAGTTAAGATCGTGTCTTTTTACTCGGGAGAGAGGCCCAAGCTTTTGTAATTGATTAATGTAATGTAATATGTAAATAATCGAACTTGTTTAATATTGTTGTATGAGTCTGTGGCCGACAGCATATTCGGCCCCATAAATTTATATTTGTGGGTATGTAATATAATTTAATCTGGATTTCCACTTCCTTTTAGTTGGGTTGTTTAAATTCTTTTCTTTAACTTTAAAACCAAAATTTTTGGCAACCTTTTTTTTTTTCCTGAAATAAGGAGTGGTTATCCCGTATACTTCTTATTTTGTTGTGATGCTGAGAATGATTCCATCCATGATTCCGTTGTTTAGGAGTATCACGCTGGCCACCCCCTATTTCGGATGGCGGGTTGTCACACAGTAATAAATATGTATGCATGCTATTCATATTTTAGTTAGTGTCGCACTCCCTTGAGAATATCCTCACCCCTCCTCTAATGTTCACTACTAACGCCTTAATTAATTTCCTCAGTTATTTATCCCATAACTAGATAACCGAAACACCCCTTGAAACCACCCTACTCTAACTGAGTATGCCATAGCTATGATTTCAAAGTTATTATCAACATTAACTTAATTAATCATCCCCCTTTTTAAATTCATATAGCTTTCACACCCGTTATACATATAACACGATTAACGACCTGTATTAATTAACCCATATAAAATTATTTATCTCATTATATACGTATAGTCATATTACAACATTCACACATATGTTGGAAAAATAATTAATAAGGAACATACTCCCGAGTAATAACTCACCGGGTGTATATTCTCTAAAGTGCTATCCCACTAGGTGTATTCACACAACCTAGTTACCCCAAGTCAGAATCGCTCACTAACTTGTTAAATAACATAAATATTCGAGGCGGTCGTATTCCTTCCCTGAAAGTGAGATGCCCCTCACTCATATAATGGACGCTATAACCTGGGGATATAATTTTCCTACTCCTCAAGCTAGGGGATTCAACCTCTACGCTCAACCTCCCCTGATAGCACTAGAGTATATATATAATAATAACATCTAACCACTGATATTAATGCACACACCATATATATATATATATCGAAATAAAATACCTCGACTATCCCGTGTACTAAGTCCGTAGCACCAGCCTACACAAATTATCATGAATTTATGGTCCAACTCTGATTATTAATTAATTTTCACGTTAATTAATTAAATTACTTTTGGTGTCGCCCAACCAATATATTCGGACTCGCTCTCGTGGCCCAAAATAAAATAAAACTCGAGTCTAAATTCCCGACTCCAAATTAATTAGTTTTACTTCTAAATTAATTTAACACCTTGGTATCGCTCAACCCATATACCCGGACTTGCCCACTCGATCCGTATTTAATTATTTTGGAATATTCTCCCCAAAATTAACCAGTGTGTCACACATAAATTCCTTCGAAATCCCAATTAATTTCCCTCATAATGTATTAGAATATATGTCCTATATTTATTTCTCATTAAATAAGGTGTAGGGATGGAATTTTAATTAAATTTCCCTTATATAATAAAACTGGCCGAACTGCCAAAAAACCCCAACCCTCGATCGATCGATCCCCAACCATCGATCGATCGATCGAACATGTCTTCGTCTTCTCCGAGACCCTGTTTCTGCCATGGACGGAAATTTTAATCCTCCAACTCTCTCTACAGTTAAACCCAGGTCTTAACATTAAAATAACACCTTAAGAACATCATTAGGGAACCCCCATAAAGTCCCCATAACCCATCAATTTTCCGTTCTCTACTGTTTCTCTGAATTGGGGAAAAACCCGTGTTGTTTGTTAACCCGTCTCAACATCAAATTACAATCCCAATTTTGTCCATAATTTGTCTGGGTTTTTACATCTAACCAGTTATACATAATCTCAGATTATAACATGAATTTGTACAAAATTCCAAATCAGGATATTGATTTACAAAAACCCCATTTTTGTACCCCCTTTACCCCAAAACGAATGTTTGATTCCCACATCACATAAATATGAATCGTAATACAATTAAATGCTACAGCAAGTTATCAACTTGCCTTATAGTTTCGTAGGGTCTGATCCGGAGTTGTGATTCTCAAGGTTGAAGATGAAATCCCCCTTTTAGTTCTTTCCTTTGTCCCCTAATTTGGTTCCGAGTGCCTTTAACTGCTCATTAGGGTTTTCTCTCCCACTAAGTGTTTTCTAATCTCAAATCAGCCGTTCTCCTTTTCCTTTTAATTAAGTGATTAGGATTAATCCCATTCTTTGTTGAATGCGCTAAGTCCAATTGACACAATTACCCCCGTGTGGGTCGGCTATGCCTAAAAACATCCCGTGACTCGTTTACTACCCCCAGGAACACTTTTCTGACTATCTCGGCCCATCCGAACTCAACCGTACACTCAGAATTAGTATCCGAATTAATTTATAAAAATCCTTATCTCACACCCAATTTAGTCTATACCGACTCCCGACTGAGATAAATAAATGTCCCGTCACTAATGCCCGCAATGACGTAAGTAAATTATTATTATTCACTTAGTAATTAAATTTTCCCTAAATATTAACCATTCACTCTCCGATTAATATTTAAATAAATTTTACCATAATTAATTCAATTAAAATTATGACACACAAGTAATTAAAATTTTCCGAATTAATTAAATATTAAATGCATAAAATTACGGGGTGTTCCACAATCTGCCTAGAAACTCTGTTTTAACCATCAAAATTATCTCACAAGGATCCATAAATCAACTCCAAGATCGAATATCAAAATAGCCTCAAGAACACCTTAAAAAACTTATGGTTGAATATGACAATATAAGGGGCTAGTGTATATAAAAAGACAAGAATATAAAAAAAGGCTATTGCATATTTGTGTGGCAAAAGATGGTTTAGAAAAGGTCTCCCACGACTTATTTTTTTATAAGGCAAAAGATTTGGAATTTGAACCAACAAAAACTCAACAAAAAAACTTGCAACGCACGAATTCTGTTGAGGTCGATCGATCGATCGATCCCCTGGAGTCAATCGATCGATCCCTCAGGGATTTTGATTCTGCGGATTTAAAATCAAACCAAGGGATCATCTTTAAAAATAATTTAAAAATCTGTTTTAACTCCGATTTTAAAACCGATTGAAATTCTCGTCTTCAAAAATAATTCTCAACATTTTTGAGCAAGAAAAATAATTTAATCAAAAACTTTATTTTCCTCTATATTTTCAAATTACCTCAAAATTACACGGGTTGTTACACATCCCCACTAACAATGATATTTTCAAATTACTTCAAAAATAGTGGGGTTGTTACACATCCCCACTAACAATGATATTTTGTGTAATACCCCGTTATTTTGAGGGTTATTTATGAATATTATGCAAGATTTCAGTAATATTATTATTTTATTAATCGAGGATAAAATAATTTATTTTTGTATGGAATCGAATCAAACATTTAAATTTAAATTATTTTTGGACAATTTATAATGGTTTAAATATATAAACTAGACAATTTTTGAATTAATGGGTAATATAGGAATATGCATTAACTTAGGCTCCAAGCTCGGGTTTGAGAGAGGGATTATATAAGGAATATTATGGGTGAGTATAAGGAAAGGGAGATGAAAAAGAGAGGCCACAAACGGAATCCAAAAAAGCAAAAATCAGTGGAACGAGAAGAGCCAATTTGGAATGTTTAGATCTTCTTTTTGAGTGCATTTGGATGAGATTTAAGAAAAACACAAAACACACACATGACCCAATTTTTCGTACAAAATCTAAATCTGAAGTGGGATTGGCGGTTCGAATAATTTTTAGACCTAATTTTTCTGAGTTTTAAAAATAGGACTATTTGGAGTTATCTCATGTTGGGGCTAGAACACGATTTAATTATTTTTGTAAGAGGAACGTGATGGTGCGATCAAATTTTGAGGCTGAAATTATGTGGTGATTCATGCAATGATTTTAAGGTATAGGGTTTTACACAATATGCTCCTTCAAATCTCGAGAGTTTATTCCGTTGATTTCATGTTTAATTGAACTCGCATTTGAATTGTTAAATTCTTTGAAATCTGGAGAAATAATTGTTGAATTATTTTGATTAATGTGGCATCATTATATTGTTGTTGAGAACGTTGTCATGAAATTTTAATATGGCACGAATGTTGGGGACCCCACAAAATTCCTGCTTCCCGGGGCTATGACTTGATAAAGCATATATGGATGGGGTGAGGCCTGGTGACCCATTGATGTGTTGTTGAGAAATTTATTGATAAGTGCTTTCAGATTTTCATTTGATTTGAATATTCGTACTCGTGTTGTTGCACTTTATTCATCGTTAATATATTTTTTGAGTATCTTTCCTGTCGTATTGTGTACTTTCCCATATTTTCTTTTAGTTGGCAGGTTAGCGCGGGTTTGAGTGCTATGGACCAAATGGTATGATTTTAGCATGGTTTAATTTGAGAATAATATTTTTTGGAAGATTTGTATTATTTTATTGTGTTGTATAGAGCATTGGTGATTTATATTATTTCGAGAGACTTTGTTGTATTGAATTTGAGTATTGAAATTTGTGGATTTATATTATTATGGGATTCTTTTAGATGCTCTATACCTTGTTATTTGTAAATTTGGTTAGTTTTATCGATAGTGGCGCTCCGTTCCGCTCTCCCTAGGCGGGCGGGGTGTTACAAATGGTATCAGAGCTTAGGTATACGACAACCCTCGAATCTTGGGTATTAGGTTTAGCGTGCAGGTTAGGTATGTTTTCATTGAAGATAGAAAATTTTTGAGGACATGTTAGGCATCGTGGTGAGGATGTTTATAATAAATTTGAGGACTTTAGTGTGTGATTTTTGGGAAATTGAATCGAGTAGCATTTTATTTTGATCGTTAGGTTTCCTCTAATTTCGAGGACGAAATTCCTTTTCAAGGGGGGAAGTATGTTATACC
Organism: Sambucus nigra; assembly: GCA_949130495.1. NCBI lineage: Eukaryota > Viridiplantae > Streptophyta > Magnoliopsida > Dipsacales > Adoxaceae > Sambucus > Sambucus nigra. Next base: position 386,125,341 of record OX422217.1, read on the forward strand.
CCGTTATTTTGAGGGTTATTTATGAATATTATGCAAGATTTCAGTAATATTATTATTTTATTAATCGGGGATAAAATAATTTATTTTGGTTTGGAATCGTACTAAACATTTAAATTTAAATTATTTTTGGACATTTTATAATGGTTAAAATATATAAACTAGACAATTTTGAATTAAAGGGCAATATAGTAATATGCGTTAACTTAGGCTCCAAGCTAGGGTTTGAGAGAGGGGTTATATAAGGAATATTATGGGTGAGTATAAGAAAAGGGATATGAAAAAGAGAGCCCAAAAACGGAATCCAGAAAAGCAAAAACGAGTGGAACGAGAAGAGCCAATTTGGAATGTTTAGATCTTCTTTTTGAGTGCATTTGGATGAGATTTAAGAAAAACACAAAACACACACATGACCCAATTTTTCGTGCAGAATCTAAATCTGAAGTGGGATTGGCGATTCGAATAAGTTTTGGACCTAATTTTTCTGAGTTTTAAAAATAGGACTATTTGGAGTTATCTCATGTTGGGGCAAGAACATGATTTGATTATTTTTGTGAGAGGAACGTGATGGTGCGATCAAATTTTGAGGCTGAATTTATGTGGTGATTCATGCAATGATTTTAAGGTATGGGGCTTTACACAATATGCTCATTTAAATCTCGAGAGTTTATTCCGTTGATTTCATGTTTAATTGAACTCGTATTTGAATTGTTAAATTCTTTGAAATCTGGAGAAATAATTGCTGAATTATTTTGATTCATGTGGCATCATTATATTGTTTTTGAGAACGTTGTCATGAAATTTTAATATGGCACAGATGTTGGGAATCCGCTAAAATTCCTGCTTCCCGGGACTATGACTTGATAAAGCATATGTGGATGGGGTGAGGCCTGGTGACCCATTGATGTGTTGTTGAGAAATTTATTGATAAGTGCTTTCAGATTTTCATTTGATTTGAATATTCGTACTCGTGTTGTTTCTCTTTATTCATCGTTAATATATTTTTTGAGTATCTTTCCTGTCGTATTGTGTACTTTCCCATATTTTCTTTTAGTTGGCAGGTTAGCGCGGGTTTGAGTGCTATGGACCAAATGGTATGATTTTAGCATGATTTACTTTAAGAATAATTTTTTTTGGAAGATTTCTATTATTTTATTGTGTTGTATAGAGCATTGGTGATTTATATTATTTCGAGAGACTTTGTTGTATTGAATTTGAGTATTGAGATTAGTGGATTTATATTATTTTGGGATTCTTTTAGATGCTCTATACCTTGTTATTTGTAAATTTGGTTAGTTTTATCGATAGTGGCGCTCCGTTCCGCTCTCCCTAGGCGGGCGGGGTGTTACAAATGGTATCAGAGCTTAGGTATACGACAACCCTCAAATCTTGGGTATTAGGTCTAGCATGCGGGTTAGATATGTTTTCTTTGAAGATAGAAAAATTTTGAGGACGTGTTAGGCATCGCGGTGAGGATGTTTATAAGAAATTTGAGGACTTTAGTGTGTGATTTTTGGGAAATAGAATCGACTAGCATTTTATTTCGAGCGTTATGTTTCGTCGAATTTCGAGGTCGAAATTCCTTTTCAAGGGGGAAAGTATGTAATACCCCGTTATTTTGAGGGTTATTTATGAATATTATGCAAGATTTCAGTAATATTATTATTTTATTAATCGTGGATAAAATAATTTATTTTGGTTTGGAATCGAATCAAACTTTTAAATTTAAATTATTTTTGTACATTTTATAATGGTTTAAATATATAAACTCGACAATTTTGAATTAAAGGCCAATATAGTAATATGCGTTAACTTAGGCTCCAAGCTTGGGTTTGAGAGAGGGGTTATATAAGGAATATTATGGATGAGTATAAGGAAAGGTAGATGAAAAAGACAGGCCAAAAATGAAATCTAGAGAGGCAAAAACTAGTGGAATGAGAAGAGCCAATTTGGAATGTTTAGATCTTCTTTTTGAGTACATTTGGATTAGATGTAAGAAAAACTCAAAACACATACATGACCCAAGTTTTCGTGTGGAATCCAAATCTGAAGTGGGATTGGCGATTTGAATAATTTTTGGAGCTAATTTTTCTTAGTTTATAAAATAGGACTATTTGGGGTTATCTCATGTTGGGGCTACAACATGATTTGATTATTTTATTGAGATGAACGTGATGGTGTGATCAGATTTTTTGACTGAATTTATGTGGCGATCCATGCAATGATTTTAAGGTATGGGGTTTTACACAATATGCTCCTTTAAATCTTGAGAGTTTATTCTGTTGATTTCATGTTTAATTGAACTCGTATTTGAGTAAATTAATTGAAATCTGCAGAAATAATTGTTGAATTATTTTGATTCATGTGGCATCATTATATTGTTGTTGAGAACTTTGTCATGAGATTTTAATATGGCACGGATGTCGGGAAACCGCCAAAATTCCTACTTCCCGGGGCTTTAACTTGATAAAGCATATGTGGATGGGGTGAGGCCTGGTGACCCATTGATGTGTTGTTGAGAAATTTATTAATAAATGCATTGAGATTTGCATTTGATTTGAATATTCGTACTCGTGTTATTACGCTTTATTCATTGTTAATATATTTGTTGAGCATCTTTCCTGTTGTATTGTGTACTTTCCCATATTTTCTTTTAGTTGGCAGGTTAGCGCGGATTTGGGTGCTATGGACCAATTGGGATGATTTTAGCATGGATTATTTTGAGAAGAATTTTTTTTGGAAGATTTGTATTATTTTATTGAGTTGTATAGAGCATTGGTGATTTATATTATTTCGAGAGACTTTGTTGTATTTAATTTGAGCATTGAGATTAGTGGATTTATATTTAAATGCTTTATTCCTTATTATTTGTGGATTTGGTTAGTTTTATCGATAGTGGCGCTCCGTTCATCTCTCCCCAGGTGGGCGGAGTGTTACAAATGGTATCAGAGCTTAGGTATACGGTAACCCTCAAATCTTGGGTATTAGGTCTTGCATGCGGGTTAGATATATTTTCTTTGAAGATAGAAAATTTTTGAGGACGTGTTAGGCATCGTGGTGAGGATGTTTATAACAAATTTGAGGACTTTAGTGTGTGATGTTTAGGAAATAGAATCGTGTAGCATTTTATTTCGAGCGTTAGGTTTCGTCGAATTTCGAGGACGAAATTCCTTTTGAAGAGGGGAAGTATGTAATACCCCGTTATTTTGAGGTTATTTATTAATATTATGCAAGATTTCAGTAATATAATTATTTTATTAATCGGGATAAAATAATTTATTTTGGTTTGAAATGGAATCAAACATTTAAATTTAAATTATTTTTGGACATTTTATAATGGTTTAAATATATTAACTGGAAAATTTTAAATTAAAGGGCAATATAGTAATATGCGTTAACTTAGGCTCCAAGCTACGGTTTGAGAGAGGGGTTATATAAGGAATATTATGGGTGAGTATAAGGAAAGGGGATGAAAAAGAGAGGCCAAAAATGTAATCCAAAGAGGCAAAAACAAGTGGAATGAGAAGAGCCAATTTAGAATGTTTAGATCTTCTTTTTGACTGCATTTGGATGTGATTTAAAAAAACTCAAAACACATACATGACCCAATTTTTCGTGTAGAATCCAAATCTGAAGTGGGATTGGCGATTCGAATAATTTTTGGACTTAATTTTTCTGAGTTTTTAAAATAGGACTATTTGGAGTTATCTCATGTTGGGGCTAGAACATGATTTGATTATTTTTGTGAGAGGAACGTGATGGTACGATCAGATTTTGTGGCCGAATTTATGTGACGATTCATGCAATGATTTTAAGGTATGGGGTTTTACACAATATGCTCCTTTAAATCTCGAGAGTTTATTCTGTTGATTTCATGTTTAATTGAACTCGTATTTGAGTTATTAAATTCTTTGAAATCTGAAGAAATAATTGTTGAATTATTTTGATTCATGTGGCATCATTATATTGTTGTTGAGAACGTTGTCATGAGATTTTAATATGGCACGGATGTTGGGAACCCGCTAATATTCCTGCTTCCCGGGGGCTATGACTTGATAAAGCATATGTGGATGGGGTGAGGTATGATGACACATTGATGTGTTGTTGAGAAATTTATTGATAAATGCTTTGAGATTTTCATTTGATTTGAATGTTCGTACTCGTGTTGTTACGCTTTATTCATCGTTAATATATTTGTTGAGCATCTTTCCTGTCGTATTGTGTACTTTCCCATATTTTCTTTTAGTTGGCAGGTTAGCTCGGATTTGAGTGCTATGGACCAATTGGGATGATTTTAGCATGAATTATTTTGAGAAGAATATTTTTTGGAAGATTTGTATTATTTCATTGTGTTGTATAGAGCATTGGTGATTTATATTATTTCGAGAGACTTTGTTGTACTGAATTCGAGTATTGAGATTAGTGGATTTATATTATTATGGGATTCTTTTAGATGCTCTATACCTTGTTATCTTTTGGATTTGGTTAGTTTTATCGATAGTGGCGCTCCGTTCAGCTCTCCCCGGGCGGGCGGGGTGTTACAAATGGTATCAGAGCTTAGGTATACGAAAACCCTCGAATATTGGGTAATAGGTCTAGCATGTAGGTTACATATGTTTTCTTTGAAGTTAGAAAATTTTTGAGGACGTGTTAGGCATCGTGGTGAGGATGTTTATAATAAAATTGAGGACTTTAATGTGTGATTTTTGGGAAATAGAATCGAGTAGCATTTTATTTCGAGCGTTAGGTTTCGTCGAATTTTGAGGACGAAATTCACTTTCAAGGGGAAGTATGTAATACCCCGTTATTTTGAGGGTTATTTATGAATATTATGCAAGATTTCAGAAATATTATTATTTTATTAATCGGGGATAAAATAATTTATTTTGGTTTGGAATCGAATCAAACATTTGAATTTAAATTATTTTTGAAGATTTTATAATGGTTTAAATATATAAACTAGACAATTTTGAATTGAAGGGCAATATAGTAATGTGCGTTAACTTACTCTCCAAGCTTGGGCTTGAGAGAGGGGTTATATAAGGAATATTATGGGTGACTACAAGGAAAGGGAGATGAAAAAGTGAGGCCAAAAATGAAATCCAAAGAGGCAAAAACGAGTGGAATGAGAAGAGCCAATTTGGAATGTTTAGATCTTCTTTTTGGGTACATTTGGATGAGATTTAAGAAAAACACAAAACACATACATGACCCAATTTTTCGTGTAGAATCCAAATCTGAAGTGGGATTGGCGATTTGAATAATTTTTGGACGTAATTTTTCTGAGTTTTTAAAATAGGACTATTTGGGGTTATCTCATGTTGGGGCTAGAACATGATTTGATTATTTTTGAGAGAGGAACGTGATGGTGCGATCAGATTTTGAGGCTAAATTTATGTGGCGATTCATGTAATGATGTTAAAGTATGGGATTTTACACAATATGCTCCTTTAAATCTCGAGAGTTTATTATGTTGATTTCATGTTTAATTGAACTCGTATTTGAGTTGTTAAATTTATTGAAATATGGAGAAATAATTGTTGAATTATTTTGATTCACGTGGCATCATTATATTGTTGTTGAGAATTTTATCATGAGATTTTAATATGGCTTGGATGTTGGGAAATCGCCAAAATTGTTGCTTCCCCGGGTTATGACTTGATGAAGCATATATGGGTGGGATGAGGCCTGGTGACCCATTGATGTGTTGTTGAGAAATTTATTGATAAATACGTTGAGATTTGCATTTGATTTGAATATTCGTACTCGTGTTGTTGCGCTTTATTCATCGTTAATATATTTGTTGAGCATCTTTCCTATCGTATTGTGTACTTTCCCATATTTTCCTTTAGTTGGCAGATTAGCGCGGGTTTGAGTGCTATGGACCAATTGGGATGATTTTAACGTGGATTATTTTGAGAAGAATATTTTTTGGAAGATTTGTATTATTTTATTGTGTTGTATAGAGCATTGGTGATTTATATTATTTCGAGAGACTTTGTTGTATTGAATTTGAGTATTGAGATTAGTGGATTTATATTATTATGGGATTCTTTTAGATGCTCTATACCTTGTTATTTGTAAATTTGGTTAGTTTTATCGATAGTGGCGCTCCGTTCCGCTCTCCCTAGGCGGGCGGGGTGTTACAAATGGTATCAGAGCTTAGGTATACGACAACCCTCGAATCTTGGGTATTAGGTTTAGCGTGCAGGTTAGGTATGTTTTCATTGAAGATAGAAAATTTTTGAGGACATGTTAAGCATCGTGGTGAGGATGTTTATAATAAATTTGAGGACTTTAGTGTGTGATTTTTGGGAAATTGAATCGAGTAGCATTTTATTTTGATCGTTAGGTTTCCTCTAATTTCGAGGACGAAATTCCTTTTCAAAGGGGGAAGTATGTTATACCCCGTTATTTTGAGGGTTATTTATGAATATTATGCAAGATTTCAGTAATATTATTATTTTATTAATCGGGGATAAAATAATTTATTTTGGTTTGGAATCGAATCAAACATTTAAATTTAAATTATTTTTGGACATTTTATAATGGTTTAAATATATAAACTAGACAGTTTTGAATTAACGGGCAATATAGTAATATGTGTTAACTTAGGCTCCAAGCTAGGGTTTGAGAGAGGGGTTATATAAGGAATATTATGGGAGAGTATAAGGAAAGGGAGATGAAAAGAGAGGCCAAAAACGAAATCCAAAGAGGCAAAAACGAGTTGAATGAGAAGAGCCAATTTGGAATGTTTAGATCTTCCTTTTAGTGCATTTGGATGAGATTTAAGAAAACTCAAAACACATACCCAAATTTTCATGTAGGATCCAAATCTGAAGTGGGATTGGCGATTCGAATAAGTTTTGGACCTAATTTTTCTGAGTTTTTAAAATAGGACTATTTGGGGTTATCTCATGTTGGGGCTAGAAAATGATTTGATTATTTTTGTGAGAGGAATGTGATGGAGCGATCAGATTTTGAGGTTGAATTTAGGTGGTGATTCATGCAATGATTTTAAGGTATAGGGTTTTACGCAATATTCTCCTTTAAATCTCGAGAGTTTATTCCGTTGATTTCATGTTTAATTGAACTCGTATGTGAATTGTTAAATTCTTTGAATTCTGGAGAAATAATTGTTGAATTATTTTGATTCGTGTGGCATCATTATATTGTTGTCGAGAACGTTGTCATGAGATTTTAATATGGCACGGATGTTGGGCACCCGCCAAAATCCCTACTTCCTGGGGCTATGACTTGATAAAGCATATGTGGATGGGGTGAGGTCTGATGACCCATTAATGTGTTGTTGAGAAATTTATTGATAAATGCTTTGAGATTTGCATTTGATTTTAATATTCGTACTCATGTTGTTACTATTTATTTATCGTTAATGTACTTGTTGAGAATCTTTTCTGTCATATTGTGTACTTTCCCATATTTTCTTTGAGATTTGTGGATTTATATTATTTTGGGATTCTTTTAAATGCTCTATACCTTGTTATTTGTAGATTTGGTTATTTTATCGATAGTGGCACTCCGTTCAGCTCTCCCCGGGCGGGCGGGGTGTTACAAATGGTTTCAGAGCTTAGGTATATGACAACCGTCGAATCTTGGGTATTAGGTCTAGCATATGGGTTAGATATGTTTTCTTTAAAGATAGAAATTTTTTGAGGACGTGTTGGCATGCTGGTGCAGATGTTTACAATAAATTTGAGGACTTTGGTGTGTAATTTTTGGGAAATAGAATCGAGTAGCATTTTATTTCGAGCGTTAGGTTTCGTCAAATTTCAAGAACGAAATTCCTTTTCAAGGGGGGAAGTATATAATACCCTGTTATTTTGAGGGTTGTTTATGAATATTATGCAAGAGGGGAAGTATGTAACACCCCGCCCGGGAGAGCTGAGCAGTACTCGATAACACTAACCGGTCCATAATCAACAAGGTATAGAGCATCTAAATAAATCCCACAATATAAAATAAAAGAATTCCAATAGTCTGAATTCTCAATTTAAGTACAAAAAATGTCTCTCGAAATAATATAACTATCTATCTCGAAATAAAATAAATCGCCAATGCTCTATACAAAAAAATAAATACAAATCTTCTCATTTTGTACTCTCGAATATTCTTCCCAATAATCGAGCTAAAAAGAAATCTCCAATTAGTCCATAGCGCCCAAAATCGCGCTAACCTGCCACTTAAGAAAAAATATGGGGAATTACACAATACGACAGTAAAGATGCCCAACGAATATTAGCGGTGAATAACGTGTCACAATACGAGTACGAATTCTCAAATCAAATGTCAATCTCACAAGCATTTTATCAATATAATTTCTCAACAACACATCGTCCGGGTCACCAGGCCTCACCATATCGCGCCCATACTTTATCAAGTGGCTAGAAATGGAAATCTTGGCGGGTGCCCAACCTTTGTGCCATATTAAAATATCATGACAACATGCTCAACAAAAATATAATATCACATGAATCAAAATCAGATTCCAATAATAATTTTTAGATTCCAAATGAATTTAGAAATTCAAATATGAGTTCAATAATCACTTGAAATCAAAGGGAATAACTCTCCAGAGATTTAAGAGAATATTGTGTAAAACCCCATACCTTAAACTAACAAAAGTAACCAACATGAATCTTCCCAGAAACTCTGTTTTAACCATCAAAATCATCTCACAAGGATCCATAAATCATCTCCAAGCTCTAACATCAAAATAGCCCCAAGAACACCTCCAAAAACTTAAGGTTGAATATGACAATATAAGGTGCTATGTGTATATAAAAATAGAGGAATATAGAAAAAGGCTACTGCATATTAGTGTGGCAAAAGATGGTTTTAGAAAAGATCTCCCAAAACCCTATTTTTATAAGGCAAAAGATTTGGAATTTGAACCAACAAAAACTCTTCAAAAAAACTTGCAGCGCACGAATTCTGTTGAGGTCGATCGATCGATCCGCTGGAGTCGATCGATCGACCCCCCAGGGATTTTGATTCTGTTGACTTAAAATAAAACCAAGGGATAATCTTTAAAAATTCGTTTTAACTCCGATTTTGAAACCGATTGAAATTCTTGTCTTCAAAAATAATTCTCAACATTTTTAAGAAAGAAAAATAATTAAATCATAAAATTTATTTTCCAATATATTTTTAAAATGCCCAAAAATTATGAGGGTTGTTACACTTCCCCACTAACAATGGAATTTCACCCTCGAAATTCACCGAAATCCTAACTGTCAAAATAAGGCATCTACAACAATCTCCAAAAATAATCTCATCTCCCAAAAATAAATTCCTCACATCTAATCTCGGAACCTAGAAAGAATATCACCGAAATACTCTATCTCTAAAAATTGCTAATCACGCGATGAACCCAAAACCCAAGCCTAGAGGTTTGTCGTATACCTAAGATTTGATACCATTTGTAACACCCCACCCAGGAGAGCGGAGCAGTACTCGATGAAACTAACCAAATCCATAATCAACAAGGTATAGAGCATCTAAATACATCCCACAATATAAAATAAAAGAATACACTAATCTCAATTCTCAATTTAAGTACAACAAATGTCTCTCGAAATAATACAACTATCTATCTAGAAATAAAATAAATCGCCAATGCTCTATAGAAAAAACTAAATAAAAATCTTTTGATTTTATACAATCGAATATTCTTCCCAATAACCAAGATAAAAATCAATCTTCAATTAGTCCATAGCGCCCAAACCGCGCTTATCTGCCACGTAAGAAAAAATAAAGGGAAGTACACAATACGACATGAAAGATGCTCAACAGATATTAGTGGTGAATAAAGTGTCACAATACGAGTACGAATTCTCAAATCAAATGCCAATCGCACAAGCATTTTATCAATATAATTTCTCAACAACACATTGTCCGGGTCACCAGGCCTCACCATACTATGCCCATACTTTATCAAGTGGCCGAAAATTGAAATCTTGGCGTGTGCCCAACCTTTGTGCCATATTAAAATCTCATGACAACATGCTCAACACAAATATAATATCACATGAATCAAAATCCGATTCCAATAATTATTTATAGATTCCAAATGAATTTAGCAATTCAAATATGTGTTCAATAATCACATGAAATCAAATGGAATAATTTTCGAGAGATTTAAGATCATATTGTGTAAAACCCCATACTTTAAACCAACATAAGAAACCTATATGAATCTGCCCAGAAACTTAGATTAAACCATCAAAATCATCTCACAAGGATCCATAAATCATCTCCAAGCTCCAAAATCAAAATAGCCCCAAGAACACCTCCAAAAACTTAAGGTTGATATGACAATATAAGGGGCTATGTGTATATAAAAAGAGAGGAATATAGAAAAAGGCTACTGCATATGTGTGTGGCAAAATATTTTTTAGAAAAGGTCTACCACAACCTGACGCGACTCAGAAAGTGTCTCTAATGTGCGTTCACTCTAGGCTCAAGTGCAAGCCTGTCGCGTTAGTAATAATCCGATAAGTCGGGTATCGATCCTCAGGGAAATAGGACAACATGGTTGTGACGACGTTGGATAGACAAAGAAATCCCAACTTCGACTTTAAAAAGAAAAAGGAAAAATGATTTGAATTTTGGAATGACTAAACTAGATGCAATTATGAAAATTATGAAAAGGTGCAATTATACTATACTACCTAAAATACCGATGAAGAATGTTTTGAAACTTTAAACTATGTGATGAAGAAAAACAGGACGGGAATACAATCCCCCAACCCTAGTGTATTGCAGTTATAATACTAATCGTAAATTTAAATGATTAATTAGATCCAGAATTTAGTACTCCCAAGAATTACATATATGAGGTTCAATCCCGCATCATACTTAATCTGAGGACGAGTAAATCGGTATCGCGATAGTGACACTCGAATTGCATTCTAAAGCATCCCGGTTACCTAGAGGCAAACGAGATCTAAAGATCTACAATTGTTGTGTTCCTACGTGATACGTTCGTAATCAATCATTAAATTCATAGGACTAATATTATACACATGAAACTATCACATCAGGCTGGGTTCATGTATGCCAGCCTTAGAAAATATAGCCTAGCATGCTGAAAGTAATGAAAACAGTGTTTGATGTGCAGAAAATCATGATTAATCTAAGGAAAACTTGTGAATTGATGTAGAAAGGAATTGAAGAGAGGAAATAACTTACTAATCTCACCCAAGCAGTAACAGCAGCAATTAAGAATACTTGTAATCAAATAATTTTTGCATAATCTTCAATTATTGGAATTAAAACTGTAAATTGTATCTAAACTAGGGTTTTCTGAAAAAGAATAGAAAATTAACTAAAATTCTCCTTCCAAATAATGATAATAAAATGGGTTTATATACCCTACACAAATTCAGGAGTTCTTGTTGCACTAGGAGTCTTCTTAGGAGAAGATAAGATTACAAAATCTCGACAGCCGGATCGGTCCGGGGTAGGGGCGGATCGGTCTGGCTTCCAGGAGGACCTGTTCTTTTAATTTTCTGGCGAACCGGTTCTTTTATTTTTCATCCTTATTCGGTTTTCTTTCGATCCGGGGTCTTCTGGCGTATGGCATAGCGGACCGGTTCGGGGTAGGGGAGGAACGGTCTGCCTGTTTGACTTTTTTCTCAACTTTGACTGCTCATATCTTTTATTCCGGGAATCCGTTTGAGGTTCCGTTTCTTCCTATGTGCTTATGAATTTGATACCTTCAACTTCTCTTTAGGTACCTCATCCGAATTCTGGGTAAAAATTACACTTTTTCCCTTTTGACTTTCCTTCTTGTCTTTCTCGATTCTTCCGGTTTCTTTCTTTCGTTTTTTGACATCAAATACCTATAAAAGCAATATAAAATACCAGAAACTCGGTGTACTCGTTAGGATAAGTCAGTAGCAAAATTATGAGATAAAGTCAAATCGATTACGTTGTTCGAGGTGCTAAAAGTAACTAAATTAAGGGATAAATTAGGAAGAATTTATTCCTAATCAGACCCCCTTAACTTAGAACTTTGCGCATCCCGAGCAATGTAAAACAATTCTAGCAAGGCTCAACTTTTGAAAAAAAATTTATTGGGATAAAATACCTTTTTCGCGGGCAAGCGATTGCATTTAGCATATGCAACAAGCCATTAAACCCATAGGTTACCCTAGTAGGAGGAGTTGTGTCTCGTGAGGGTTTGCAGTGAATATACCCATAAAATTCGACTCAAAGAAGATTCAAAATATGCTAAAATTGTGTAATTCAACTTTCCCAGAAAATAGTCATCATCAAGTCATATTCAATAGTCTCAAATCATAGTGTGTGTGTGCGAAGCCGGAAATATAACCGCCAATTTCCACTGATTGATCATCACGTTACTTACCCGAAAATTCGTTTTGATTTCAAAATCTCACAGAATGCTCTCACAAATGAACCTCTCGAATTATGGCTATTATCTCGGTATGCGTGATATAAAGAGTAAATATAATGGACGCAAAGTCACGCATACAAGTAGAAAGTCGAAAATTTTATAGTGATAGGATCTCATCAATGGATTATGGTTTTAAAAACGGGAACATTGCCTCTTTTTTGCGCATTCAGTCTCTTTTATTATCTTTTGGTGTATTAGCTCTCTACGCAGTAACCAATTTCGCAATTTAGACTCGGTTAGGACTTTTTCGGGTTTTAAGGTATATGGGGTAAAATGAAAATGGTAGGAAGGATTGGAATTGGAAAAGTCATTTATGATGTCCATTTGTGCTTTTTTCGAGATATTGCTCATTTTTTTCTTCTTTTTCTATATTTTTCTATTTTTCATTTATTTTCTTTTCTTGCTATTTTTGTTGAGCATATCTATTTTTTTTCTTGCCCCTTTATACGTACTTTTCGGACTTAATTCTGAATTTCTTCATTTTTTCGCAATTCCGAGCTATTTGGGTGTTTTTTGGGTTGTCAAACGAAAGGGAAAATCTATTTGGCTCAATTTGGGTTGCAAAAGGGGTGGTTTTTTGCATCTTTTTCTGGCCAATATTTTTGGGTGACAAACGAGGGCCTACTTCATTGTCCAAAATGCCAATTGCGTTACCATATACGTTTCGAGATGAATTTAAGTTTAGAGATCAATCATGGCATGTTTTTCAAGGCAATATCACACATATTTTTCATAATCGATCAAAATGAAAGGGTTGAGATCCTCGATAACTTTTTAAGCGTTGAAAAGAACTTTGAGTTGACAATTAACTCGGATTGATTTAAAAACTCGCAAAAAGTGATAGGCTCGAATCTCACCGGGTTTGTTAATCTCTACACTTATTCGTTAAGTCGTCAATTTTCTTTCAATTTCCATCTTTAGTCAATTTCGGCTTTGTGTATGTTGAATTTTTACAACTTGAGACTTTAAACCGACTTTTAATGATATTTTTGAAAATTTTGAATTCCAATTTTTATTTATTTTGAACAAAAATATTTTTGGATTTTTCAAAATTTTATGATTTTTTTTGGAAATTTCTGGGCATTTTGAAAATTTGTGAAGTTTTAGAAATACACACTTGTGACCCACCCTAACTTAGACTTTTGCATTGTCCTCAAGCAAAAAGGACTAAAATATAAACTAGACAAAATAATAAGTGTGATAAATAAAACAAACAAATGGAGAAAATGCAGATTTTATAGCAAACAAGACCATGGTGCAATTACAAGGAAAAACAAACAATAATGTGAAGAGGGAAAAATACATAAAAACTGCCATAATCACATCAAGCTTCACTGGGGCGGGGGTTGGGAGGAACCGAGCGCGTCGGGGCCATAGGGGTCATAGAAATGGGATGGCAGTGGCTCATTAGGATCCCCTTAGCGTTGGCATATGTCCGCTTGGAAATGGAATATCAAGCTCGTATCGCGATGGTAATCGGTCATAAAGGTGTCGAATCTCGTTTCAATCGCCGCCATACGGTTTGTGAGGTCGCTACCCTCCCATTCAAAATCCGGGTCGTCTTCTTCGTCCGTCGACTCTTCATCCGAACCAACATCCCCCATTTCGACATCCGCACCAACTGCCTCTTCTTCCTCTTCGTCACTTTCGCTCGAGGCAGCCTCCTCTTCGCTATCACTACCTCGTCCTGCCCGTAGGACATCTAGCTGTTTGACGCTCTTAGTGTGGGTCCCCTGTCCAAAAGAACCGGGAAGGCAAATTCGGTCAAGCGGCTCCGCAATGCTCGTGTCTTTGAGGATAGAAGTGATCAAATGAGCATAGGGCAGTGGGAAGGTACCTATCTCATCCATGGCTGCGACCATGATGTCGGCGTATATGGTGCGGGCCGAGTGAATGGAAGTGTGTGGGTCAAATAGGTGGTAGGTCAAGGTGGCCTGACGGGGCCGCATCGCTGAGTTGTTTGATATTTGCGAGATATTCGCACACACGATTTGCAAGGTGAGGCATGCCTTCTCATTGAGGCAACCCGCCACGACAGTTTGTCCCATTCATGCAACACCGGGGGCAATACGGTCCATGATTACGTCCTTAGCGACCGGGGCAATTTTCCGAGGGTAAGTGAATTCTTGGGTGTCGGGAACATCATATTCGACCAATTTGGCTATGAGGAGGGCCAATGAAAAGGGAATGACAGTCCCATCCACGTAAGCTTGGGCCTCGAATTGGCCCATCCTAATAAGGGTGCCATAAAAGGAACGCACCTCGGCTGCCCAAGCCGCTTCATATGGTTCGTTAAGGAATCAGCACCAACCCCTAGCCATGAAAAGGGCGGTGATGGATTGGGGCAGACCGGTCCATTCAACAGCGTGCTCCAAATGGAGTTTGCGATCCGAATCAAAAAAATGATGGCACCACCGTTCCTCTTGGCGGGAACGAAATTCCCCATGGCCGGAGGGATGAATGTCGGTGGAATCATACTTGGTGGGGGCAGTGCGTTGGGCCATGATGAAAAGCGAGATTTTTGCTTGGAAAATATAGGGAGGGAGAAAAGAGGAGTTTGGTTGAAGGTGCGGAGGGAAAGGGAAGGTTTGGGTGTGTATTTATAGGTGAAAGGGTGGGGGTAGGGGATGGATTTGGAGGGAAAAGGGGGTGAATTTGGGAGGGAAAGGTTAGGGTTGGGAGTTGGGAGACGAATTGGAGGGAATGAATGGGATTGGGGGAGAAGGGGGGTGAATCTTGGGAAGGGGGAAAACAGAACTGCAGAAAGCGGACCGGTCCGCTTGGGGACTGGATCGGTCCTTTATTATTTAGGCAAATTCGACTAGCGGATCGGTCGGCCTCAAAATTAAAGGAACCGGTCCGGGGCAGACTGGTACGGGGATAAATATAAAGGAGCCGGTTCGGCTCCAATGTTTGAGCTGGATTTTTCCCCGAACTTAATTTCGATCTCTCTTCTCTGAAAATTTTCACTTTCACAACATACTCCCGATCAATTTGGATTAAAAACCTCTCGATACCCATGACCAAAAAAATTTGACTCAATTTCCTGAATATGTGAATGCTCTTTTCTGAATGTACCTTAATCCTATCGACACTCGCTGGACACACGACTCTCACCCCATACACGTCGGGGGTGCGACAACCTCACTGTAATAGTTCACTCTACCCCGTAAACGGGGTCTGACAACCATACAGAGTCGACTTCTTCCACACACGCCTCTAGATATGGCTTTAGGCATTGTCCATTCACTTTGAATGTATTTCCCCCTTTTAAATCATCTAATTCAACAGCTCCGTGAGGGAAAACATTCTTCACAACGAACGGGCTGGACCATCGTGACCGCAACTTGCCCGGAAAGAGATGAAGCCGAGAGTTATAGAGAAGAACTTTTTTCCCGGGAATAAACGCTTTGCATCGAATGATGCTATCGTGAGCGAGTTTCATCCTTTCTTTGGAAATTTTAGCATTCTCATACGCATCATTGCGTATTTCCTCTAACTCATTTATTTGAAGCTTGCGAGCTTCACCGGCCTTATCCATGGCATAGTTTAATTCCTTGATTGCCCAATACGCCTTGTGTTCTAACTCCACGGGGAGATGGCAAGGTTTTACATATACAAAGCGGAAAGGGGACATGCTGAGTGGATTTTTATATGCGGTGCGATAGGCCCATAGCGAATCGTTCAATCTAAGTGACCAATCTTTTCGGGTAGGATTGACGGTCTTTTCAAGAATGTTCTTGATTTCTTAATTTGCTAGTTCGGCCTGACCATTCGTTTGCGGGTGATAAGTCGTTCCAACCTTGTGAATGATACCATACTTTCTCATTAGCTTCTCGAATGGCCTATTGCAAAAGTGCGTGCCATTATTGTTGATGATCACTTTCGATGCACCGAAGCGGGAAAGTATGTGTTCCTGCAGGAATTTTATCACCACTTTGTTGTCATTTGTCTTGGTAGCTATAGCTTCCACCCATTTAGAAATGTAGTCTACCACCACAAGGATGTATAGGAAACCAAAGGACGGGGGGAAAGGACCCATGTAGTAAATACCCCAACAGTATAAGATCTCAATGATGAGTATGGGGGTAAGAGGCATCATGGCTCGTCGGGTAATGGCTCCCATCCGTTGGCACCTATTGCAAGATTTGCAAGCATCGTTCACATTCTGGAATATTGTGGGCCAATAAAGGCCGCATTGTAGAATTTTAGCGGCCATTTTTTCGTCGAAAAGTGGCCTCCAAAAACTTCTGAATGATAAAACTGGATGACCTTGGGGATCTCGTCATCCGGTACACATCGTCGGATGATTTGGTCAGTGCAATATTTAAAAAGGAACAAATCGTCATAGAAGAACATGCATGACCAAGTAATAAATCTCTTCTTATCTTGTAGTGTCCAGTCGGGAGGGCCGGATCCCGTGACAAGGTAATTCACAATGTACGCAAACCAGGGAAAAGAAGAGGTAGCAAAAAGTTGCTCATCTGGAAAGTATTCGTCTATGGGTATGGGATCACTAGGTACTTCGGACGAAAGCCGTGATAAGTGGTCGGTAACGACGTTTTCTACCCCTTTCTTATCTTTAATGGAGAGATTAAACTCTTTTCGGAGTAGGATCCACCTTATGAGGCGTAGATTGGCATCTTTCTTTGTAAGTAAGTATTTCAATGCCACGTGGTCGGTGAAGAAAGTAATGGGAAAACCGATCAGGTATGACCGGAATTTATCAAGGGCAAAGACTACCGCTAGCAACTCTTTCTCCGTGGTAGAGCAGTTGAGTTGTGGTCCGGTAAGAGTCCGGCTAGCGTAGTAGATGACATGAGCTTGCTTATCTTTTGTATCCCAAAACAGCCCCTATCGCATATTTGCTAACATCACACATAAGTTCGAATGGTAAAGACCAATCCAGAACTTGCATGATGGGAGCATACACAAGCATGGTTTTTAATTTTTCAAAAGAGATTTGGTATGCTTCTGTCCACTCGAACTGGGTGTCCTTCATGAGTAGGTTGCTTAAGGGTCTAGCAATGGCGCTAAAGTCCTTAATGAACCTTCGATAAAACCCTGCGTGGCCCAAGAAAGAGCGCACGTCCTTGAGCGATTTTGGAGGGGGAATGTCAGCTATGACATTTATTTTTTCCCTATCAACTTCTATTCCCTTGGATGATACTATGTGGCTAAGAACTATTCCCTCGGTGACCATGAAATGGCATTTCTCCCAATTCAGAACTAAGTTCTTTTCCACACACCGGGAAAGTAATTTTTCCAGTTTGTCTAGAACACGATCTAAAGAGGTGCCAAAAATGCTGAAATCGTCCATGAACACTTCGAGTCCTCTCTCGACCATGTCGCTAAAAAGTCTCAACATACACCTTTGAAAGGTCGCGAGTGCATTACACAAGCTAAATGGCATACGCTTGTAGGCAAACGTACCAAAAGGGCAAGTGAAGGTCGTTTTCTCCTAGTCAAGTACATCTACCTCAATCTTGTTACATCTGGAATAGCCATCAAGGAAGAAATAGTAAGGGTGGACCGCTACTCTCTCCAGCATTTGATCAATAAATGGTAAGGGGAAATGGTCTTTCCTAGTTCCCGCATTGAGTTTCCGGTAATCAATGCAAATGCGCCACCCGGTGGTGGTACGTTGGGGAACTAGCTCTCCCTTAGCATTCTCAATCACTATCATGCCCGACTTCTTCAGGACGACTTGAATGGGGCTCACCCACTTGCTATCTGAGATTGGATAGATAATCCCGACATCCAATAACTTGATAATCTCGGTTCTCACTACTTCTTTCATGTTGGGATTTAGCCTTATTTGCATTTCTCTTGAGGGTTTGACATCCTCTTCGAGATGGATTTTGTGAGTGAAAATCAAAGGACTTATCCCCTTCAAATCAACAATGCACCAACCAAAAGCACTTTGGTGCTTCCTCAGAATTTTCAACAGTTTACCCTCCTGCTCTTCGTCTAGGCTAGAGGAGACAACAACAGGAAATGTCTCATCCTCTCCTAGGTATACATATTTAATATGGGAGGGGAGTTTCTTCAATTCAAGGGTTGGAAATTTGTCACTGGAGGGAACCATGCGTGTATCCCTCGGTGGTAGCTCCTCGAATCTCGAAACCCAATTAACAGCTCTCGCTTCCTCGTTCGACGCTCTCTCATCAAGGAACTCTATCAACTCCCTAACCTCCCTCTCAAAATCGATGTACGTCCCCTCACTCTAGTGGCTCGACACTAAATAGGACCCTAAGGCATCGCCACAATAATTCTCCTCAAAGTACTCCTTAACTATCTCATCTATGAAGCTCACCACGTGAAGATGATCTTCTTCCCCAGTATGTTGGGCTATGTGGAAGATGTTTGTCTCTAAGGTCATGTTCCCAAAGGTGAGTTGCACTCTCCCATTCCGAGTATTGATAATTGCGTTAGCCGTAGCTAAGAACGGGCGCCCAAGGATGATGGGAACATGGTTGCTCGAGTTAAAGGAGGGCTCCGTGTCCCAAATGACAAAGTCTATCGGGAAGTAGAAAGTGTCAACTTGGATGATCACATCCTCGACTATGCCTCTTGGGATCTTCACAGTTCGATTCTCTAATTGGAGAGTGACCTTTGTGGGCTTGAGGTCGCCCAAGTCAAGTTGCCTATAGATGGAGTAAGGGAGGATATTGACACTTGCTCCTAGGTCAAGTAAGGCTTTTTCGATTTTATTTTCTCCAATGATGCAGGAAATGGTGGGTGCACCGAGATCTTTGAATTTAGGTGGGAGATAGTTCAATAGAATGGATCTCACATTCTGTGCTAAAAATACATTCTTCTTTACCTTCATCTTTCTCTTTATCGTCAACAAGTCTTTGATGACTTTTGCATAAGCTGGAATTTTCTTAATGGCATTAAGGAAAGGTAAGTTCATCTTTACTTGCTTTAGCACTTCTAGCACGTCATCACGTGGGTTACCTTTATGGGAAGGAATCAACCTTTGAGGAAATGGTGCCACGGAGGGTGGTTTCACTACTACCTCGGGCTCACTAGTGTCTTCTTTGTCACTCTCATTCAAGGGGACATCTTCGGCCTCTTTCGTGCCAGGCGAAATCTCCTTGTCTTTCGTTGTGTCATGTGGGGGAGGTGATAAATCAATAAATCTCCCTCTACGGAGAGTGGTTACAGCTTGACATTGCTCCTGATGTTCAGTAGAGGTGGAGCTAAAACTAGTTTGACCTTGGGGAGGTCTTTGGCCCTGGGCAGGAAACTTGCCCTTTTCTTGAACACTCAACTAGGACTGTATCTTTGACAGACTTGTATTTATGTTGCTAATCAGGAGATCATATCTGGCATTGGTTGCAGTCTGGCTTGTGATAAATTGATTCATGGTATCCTCGAGAGTTCTCCGCGGTGGCGGGATATAAGATCCTTGAGGTGGTGGTGCTTGCACATGTCCTTGCATGTGTGGGGCTTGTTGAAAGTGTTGTGGTGGAGGAGGGACAACATGGGAAGTAGGGTTCATCGCAGCATGTTGTTGACCATAGCTTAAACGAGGATGGTTTTTCCATGAAGGGTTGTAAGAATTCCCGTGCGGTGCACCGAAATTACCCTTAAATCCTCCTATACCACTAACTTGCTCTTGAAGCATCACTTTGTAGGCGGGTATAGTGGGGCATTCCTCAGTTGAATGACCCGCCTCACAAATCGCACACACCTTTTCAATGGGGTTTGGTATGGATCCAGTTGGTCCTTTTCCACATATCCCACGTAGGTCTCGCACTTCTTTCTCAAGTATATCGACCCGACTGTCCGCTATAGAACTCTTTTCTACATGAAATAGGTCGGACGCTGATGGAGTGGTGGTCACCTGATGATTTCAATTTTGAGCATTGGGGTCAGATGTATCCCAGGATTGGGTAGTCTCGGCGACATACCTCAGGTGAAGCTCAGCATCGTAGGCGTTTAAGTCGAAAAACTGACCACTACCCATGGTTTCAATGCTTGGAGTTAAGGTTCAGCCCATTATAGAGAAAAGAAATGATTTGTGCTGAATCAAATCCATGATGGGGGCATGAAGTAACTAACTCATTGAAACGCTCATAACATCGATGAAATGGCTCATTTTCAGATTGTCTGAACGCTTGAATTTGAGCCTTTATGGAGATTGTTCGATGTGGTGGGAAGAATTTCTTGAGAAATATAGATTGCAACTCGTTCCAAGATGGAATCGAGCTTGGAGGTAAAGACCATAGCCAGGTCTTAGCTTAATCTTTGAGCGAGAAGGGGAAGAGTTTAAGGCGGATCACCTCTTGTGTGCAAGTTTGATCATTGAGAGTATCGCACACATCCTCAAATTCCCTATTGTGAAGGTATGGCTTTTCAGAATCCATACCATGGTAATGGGGTAACATCTGGATCATCCCGTTTTTAAAGAGAAATTGCCCGACATTATACGGGAGTATAATGCATCCCGGAGTGACAGTGTGCTCGGGATATAAAAATTCTCTCAGCGGGCGGTACGGGGCCTCTTCCTCATCGGCGGCTGCACTACCGTGTTGCGACATCTCTCTCTCTCTCTTAACGACTCGGTGCTCTCACTTGGTGTGCTTGAAGTATGCTCGGAGGTGTGTCCTAAGAAAGAAAATGGAGTGTTGTTTGAGATTGAGTGTGACGGTATGGGAGGTGGAATCCAGAACTGTGGGATGTTAGGAGTGTGGGGGCTATCGGGGTTGTACTCAACTATTGGATTTTCGTGAATGCTGGTTGGAGTATTATGGGGTGTGCGAGTGAGTTCAGAATTTTGCATTAATAGCTTGTGAGAGATGGTGGTGAATCTTTTTGTGCTTTTTGAAATTTTTGGTCAAAGTTTTTGATTGACTCGATCTAATCCTACGTCTACCTAATTCCCCGAAAACGGCGCCAAAAACTTGACGTGACTCAGAAAGTGTCTCTAATGTGCCTTCACTCTAGGCTCAAGTGCAAGCCTGTCATGTTAGTAATAATCCGATAAGTTGGGTATTGATCCTCAGGGAAATAGGACAACAGGGTTGTGACGACGTTGGATAGACAAAGAAGTCCTAACTTCGACTCTAAAAAGAAAAAGGAAAAATGATTTGAATTTTGGAATGACTAAAACTAGATGCAATTATGAAAATTATGAAAAGCTGCAATTATACTAAACTACCTAAAATACTGATGAAGAATGTTTTGAAACTTTAAACTATGTGATGAAGAAAAACAGGACGGGAATACAATCCCCCAACCCTAGTGTATTGCAGTTATAATACTAATCATAAATTTAACTGATTAATTAGACCCAGAATTTAGTACTCCCATGCATTACATATATGAGGTTCAAGCCCACATCATACTTAATCTGAGGACGAGTAAATCGGTATCGCGATAGTGACACTCGAATTGCATTCTAAAGCATCCTGGTTACCCAGAGGCAAACGAGATCTTAAGATCTACAATTATTGTGTTCCTACGTGATACGGTCGTAATCAATCATTAAATTCAGAGGACTAATATTATACACATGCAACTATCACATCAGGCTGGGTTCATGTATCCCGCCCTTAGAAAATATAGCCTAGCATGCTGAAAGTAATGAAAACAGTGTTTGATGTGCATTAATCTAAGGAAAACTTGTGAATTGATATAGAAAGGAATTGAAGAGAGGAAATAATTCACTAATCTCACCCAAGCAGTAATAGCAGCAATTAATAATACTTGTAATCAAATAATTTCTGAATAATCTTCAATTATTGGAATTAAAACTGTAAATTGTATCTAAACTAGGGTTTCTGAAAAAGAATGGAAAATTAACTAAGATTCTCCAACCAAATAATGATAATAAAACGGGTTTATATACCCTACACAAATTCAGGAGTTCTTGTTGCACTAGGACTCTTATTAGGAGAAGATAAGATTACAAAATCTCGACAGCCGGACCGGTCCGGGGTATGGGCAGATCGATCTGGCTTCCAGGCGGATCGATTCTTTTAATTTTCTAGCGGAACGGTTCGGGGCGGACCGGTTCTTTTTTTTTTCATCCTTCTTCGATTTGCTTTCGATCCGGGGTGTTCTGGAGTATGGCACAGCGGACCGGTCCGGGGTAGGGGCGGACCTGTCTGTCTGTTTGACTTTTTTCTCGAATTTGACTGCTCATATCTTTTGTTCCGAAAATCCATTTGAGGTGCCGTTTCTTCCTATGTGCTCATGAATTTGATATCTTCAACTTCTATGAGGTACCTCATCCGAATTCCGGGTAAAAATTACACTTTTTCCCTTTTGACTTTCCTTCTTGTCTTTCTCGATTCTTTCGGTTTCTTTCTTTTGTTTCTTGACATCAAATACCTGTAAAAGCAATACGAAATACCAGAAACTCGGTGTAATCGTTAGGATAAGTCAGTAGCAAGATTATGAGATAAAGTCAAATCGATTACGTTGTTCGAGGTGCTAAAAGTAACTAAATTAAGGGATAAGTTAGGAAGAATTTATGCCTAATCACAACCCCTTTTTATAAGGAAAAAGCTTTGGAATTTGAACCATTAAAAACTCTTCAAAAAAACTTACAGCGCACGAATTCTATTGAGGTTGATCAATCGATCCCCTAGAGTCGACCGATCTATCCCTCATGGATTTTGATTCTACCGATTAATAATAAAACCAAGGGATAATCTTTAAAAATCATTTAAAAATCCGTTTTAACTCCGATTTTGAAACCGATTGAAATTCTCGCCTTTAAAAATAATTCTCAACATTTTTGAGCAAGAAAAATAATTAAATCAAAAACTTTATTTTCCTCTATATTTTTAAAATACCCCAAAATTCAGCGGGTTGTTACACTTCCCCACTAACAATGGAATTTCGCACTCAAAATTCGCCGAAAGCCTAACTCTCAAAATTAGGCCACTACAACAATCTCCAAAAATAATCTCGTCTCCCAAAAATAAATTTGTCACATCTGATCTCAGAACGTAGGATGAATATCACCGAAAATACTCTATCTCCAAAAATTTCTAGTCACGCAGTGAACCCAAAACCCAAGCCCTAAGGGGTGTCGTATACCAAAGCTCTGATACCATTTGTAACACCTCGCCCGGGAGAGCAGAGAAGTACTTGATAAAACTAACCGATCCATAATCAATAAGGTATATAGCATCTAAATAAATCCAACAATATAAAATAAAATAATCCACTAATCTAAATTCTCAATTTAAGTACAACAAATGTCTCTAGAAATAAAACAACTATCTATCTCGAAATAAAATAAATCGCCAATGCTCCATACAAAAAATAAATACAAATCTTCTCATTTTGTACTTTCGAATATTCTTCCCAATAACCAAGCTAAAAATCAACCTCCAATTAGTCCATAGCGCCCAAAACCGAGCTAAACTACCACTTAATAAAAAATATGGGGAAGTACACAATACGACAAAAAAGATGCTCAACAAATATTAGTGGTGAATAAAGCGTCATAATATGAGTACGAATTCTCAAATCAAATGCCAATCTCACAAGCATTTTATCAATATAATTTCTCAACAACACATTGTCCAGTTCACTAGGCCTCACCATACAGCGCCCATACTTTATCAAGTGGCCGGAAATTAGAATCTTGGTGGGTGACCAACCTTTGTGCCATATTAAAATCTCATGACAACATGCTTAACACAAATATAATATCACATGAATCAAAATTAGATTC
Organism: Sambucus nigra; assembly: GCA_949130495.1. Classification (NCBI taxonomy): domain Eukaryota; kingdom Viridiplantae; phylum Streptophyta; class Magnoliopsida; order Dipsacales; family Adoxaceae; genus Sambucus; species Sambucus nigra. The sequence continues at coordinate 386,149,478 of OX422217.1, forward strand.
CAATAATAATTTTCAGATTCTAAATGAATTTAGCAATTCAAATATGAGTTCAATAATCACATGAAATCAAAGGGAATAACTCTCGAGAGATTTAAGAGCATATTATGTAAAATCCCATACCTTAAACCAACATAAGAAACCAACATGAATCTGCCCAGAAACTGAGATTAAACCATCAAAATCATCTCACAAGGATCCATAAATCATCTCCAAGATCCAACATCAAAATAGCCCCAAGAACACCTCCAAAAACTTAAGGTTGAATATTATAATATAAGGGGCTATGTGTATATAAAAAGATAGAAATATAGAAAAAGGCTACTGCATATTTGTGTGGAAAAAGATGGTTTAGAAAAGGTCTCCCACGACCCCCTTTTTACAAGGCAAAAGATTTGTAATTTAAACCGACAAAAACTCTTCAAAACAACTTGCAGCGCAGGAATTCTGTTGAGCTCGATCGATCGATCGATCCCCTGGAGTTGATCGATCGATCCCTCAGGGATTTTGATTCCGCCGACTTAAAATAAAACCAAGGGATAATCTTTAAAAATCATTTAAAAATAAATTTTAACTCCGACTCTGAAACCTATTGAAATTCTTGTCTTCAAAAATAATTCTCAAAATTTTTGAGCAAGAAAAATAATTAAATCAAAAACTTTATTTTCCTCTATATTTTTAAAATACCCCGAAATTATGCGGGTCGTTACACCCAGGTACGTTTTCCTATAATGTCATGCATTTTGAACCAAAAAATGCAGGTTCCACTTACCAATGGCTGGTGACCAAAGTATTTGAAAAATAAATAGGGAAGAACATGGAGGTTTACGTGTGTGACATGCTGACCAAAAGGATCAAGGCAAAAGACCACATAAAAGACCTTGTCTAAACGTCCAAAGAATTTGAAAGGTACCAAATGAAGCTGAATCTTGATAAATATGTATTCGGAGTCAAGGCAGATAAATTTTTAGGATTCATTATGAACCAAAGGGGTATAACGGCCAACCCAGAAAAGATCCACGCATTGATCATTACGCAGCCTCCTAAAAATAAGAAGGAAATACAAAGCCTAACATGGTACAAATAAATGCCTCCCATTTTTCAATGTCATCAAAAACTCTTTTGAATGGATGAAGAAATGTTACATTCTAGTGCTGAAGTTAAAGAGATACCTAGGAAAGGTTCCATTATTGTCAAGGCCCGTCCTAGGAGAAAAATTGTACCTATTTCTAGAAGTGTTAGAATTAGTTTTCAGCTCGGCCCTGATCTGACATGATGAAGTATTTCGGAAGTCGATGTATTACACGAGTAAAGCCTTTATTGATGCAGAAATGTAATATTCTAGAATGGAAAAATTGGCCTTGGCATTAATAGTAGCATCTAGGAAAATGGGCAATAGAGTTTGGAAAATATGAGATTTCACATGAGTTGAGGACTGTAATCAAAATCCAAGATGTAGTATCTTTCATCACATAATTCATTTACAAGGCGAAAAGAGCTACTGAAACATCACCTATTATCTCAGCTAAGCAGACCCAAGAGCTAGCCAAACAAATTACTGTAGTTCCAGATGACTAGGACCAAAGCCCAAAGAATCCTTATCAATCATCTTAATTACAGAGAAAAGCTTATTATAAAATTATTTAAAGATGGTTCTCTAGTATAAGAAGACTTCAATGATGAGTTGCTTGAATAAAAGATGTTTGTGGATGTATCGTCATGTGCTATCGGTAGTGGAGCTAGCATGATGGTCAAGACACCTCGTGGGACTGACATAGAATATTCCCTACAATTCAAGTTTAAAGCATCCCAAAATGAAGTGAAGTACGAAGATTTAATTCCTGAATTGGAGTTGGCTATATCACTTGGTGGTGAGCAGATAAAGACTCACAATGACTCATAACAGGCAGTGAATTGAGTGTTGGGAAAATATGAAGCAAGAGAGGGAAACATGTTGAAGTACCTTATAAAGGTAAAATTTCTAGTCCCAAAGATAAAGCACTCCAGATGATCATAATCCCTGGTGATAAAGCTATAAAGGAAGATATATTAGCTCGCTTGGCATCAGCTACCAGAGTCAACCTCAGAAGAACTGTACTTATAAAAATTCTATTGCAAAGGATCATTGATGCAAAAGAAGTAAACTTCCTAGAGCTAACCATGGGACCGTCTTAAATGGATCCAATCACCGGGTACTTAAAAGATGGCATTCTACCAGCCAACCAGAAGGAGTCAAGGAGGCTTCACTATAAGGCTGCTAAGTATGTTATGGAGAAGGGAGCAGTGTACAAAAGAACTTTTACAGTCTCAATGGAAAGAAGTTTACATCCTATGAAAGCGCCAAATCTGGTCAAGAAATACACGAAGGTTCATGTGGAGCTCATGCAACAAGTCGAACACTAGTAAAAAGAATATTCATTTAGGGATATTATTGACCAATAATAAGTAAAGACTGTGAAGAATACACATAGAAAAATGACAAGTACCAGAAGTTTGGAGTAATAAACTATAGACTAGGGGTCGAGCTAGTACCAATCAAATCACCTTGGCCTTTTTCTATCTGGGGTATAAACCTGATCGACTTATTATCAAAGACCAAGGGAAGGTTCAGATATTTGGTGGTAGCGAAGGATTACTTAACAAAATGGGTGGAGGTTGAGCCACTAACTGAGATGACCTATGCAAAAGTCTTCTAGTTCATATGGAAGAATGTGATTAGTAGGTATCGAATCCCTAATGCTTTTATAGATGACCATGGAACCCAATTTAATAATGATTATTTCCAAGAATACTACGACAAGGTCAATATAAGAAAGTTGCACTCATCACCAGCTCATCCATAATGTAACTATAGACAGAGGTCACAAATCAAAATTTACTACTTGGGATGAAGCAAATGCTTAAAACAACCAAAGGAAATTAGATAAATAAATGGCAGAGTGTGCTGTGGGCTTATAGGACAACACCACAAACAGTGATAAGAAAGATGTTTTACATGGTGGCCTTTGGGAGTGAGGCCATGATCCCAATAGAGATTGGTTTACCAAGTCATAGGGTGCTAGGTTTTGATTCTCTTAGAAGTGATTTCATGAGAAGACTAGATTTAAATATGATAGAGGAAGTCAGGGAGGCAACCACACATAGAGTACCAACATATTTTCAATGGAGGACTAAATTCTATAATAAAAGAGTCAAACCGAGCACACTCAGATAGGAAGATTACATCTTAAAGAAAGTTATACATAAATTCAATAAGTCGATGCAAATTATCATGGTTCCTATCAGATGGATAAAGTGGTACGACCAGACACATATCATATTGAAACATTAGAAGGGGAGCCGTTAAAAAAACCATGGAATTCTGAGCACCTCAAAAATTATTATCATTAAAAAAGTCTTACAGTGGGAGATTATCATATTTGTACGAATAAGAATCCATTATATGAAGATGTTTGTTACCTCTTTTAGTTTTATTCTTATTAACATTTAACTATCCAAATAATGCAGATCAGGTTAGTGTCATCCAACCCTAGTGATCTATTGCACGTCTTTGACTTCACAAAAAACATTTTTTGGAAGAGAATGTAACGACAAGATCCAATCACATACCGTCCATATTTTTGGAAATACACATCTTTTATAGCAATAAATAATATAGATTAGGTCAGCCTTATCCAACCTAATTGATTTATTACATGTCTTTGACTTTAACAAGTATTGTAGATCAGGTTAGCTTCAGCCAACCCAATTGATTTATTGCATGTCTTTAACTGCACAACATCCTTAGAGGAACTACTAAGGTAAAGCTAAGAAATAATAACGATTTTAAAATATAAAATGTAAAGTTGTCAAAATCGAAAAACATGCAAAAATTACATCAAATGGAATACAATACACAAAGAATAAATATAAACACGAAACCATTTATATTACACAAAAAATGTTCAAATATTCCTTGATTCATCGTTTAATACATGTTTTTTGCAAATAAAAATCTACATAGAGAAAAAAATGAGCTAAGCATCTCCATCATCATTGGAGACAATTTTTTTTTTCTAAGACTATCCTTTGAGGTAACCCTTAATTCACTAGCACCAACAAGCTCTCTTTCAACCACCTTAAGGACTTAGAGATCATCCTCCGAGGATGACTTTGCTTTAATTTGATGGGAAGCTTCCTCCTCTTTGTTCATGGATTTTGATTCATCCTCATCCTCTTCCCAGGCCATAACAATTTCAGCGATGTCAGGATAGTATTTCACTACCTTTTTCTTTAACTCATCATAATCCTTCAGGACGGCTATGGTGGTGTCGATGACATATTCCTCGAACTCCGTGAAAGACTTTGGAAGCAACCACTAAAGCCTTAGAATGTTTGATCTTTATATTCTCTAATGATTGTTGGCAGACTTGAGGTCCCCTTTAAATTTTCTATGCTCTTCAACCTTGCGCACCATATGCTCATCAGTTTCTTGTATCTTGTTATGAACCTTTATCAACTCATCCTCAAGGGATTTAATCTTCTTATCAAGGTCCTCCATGGCATCCCTTAGATCATCGCAGGTATTCTCAAATGCTTTAGCTTTCTCCCTCAGGAAGGTAATAGCCATATTACCTTGCAAATGAAAAATAAAAGAGTTAACGTCAAAGAGGTTACTAAGTCAGAGCATAATAAAGAGACGATCTAAATCGAATTACCACGAAGGCCTTGTAGGAAACAAAATTCCATAATTTTGTCCACTTCCAAGCTTCACATAAACTTAAAATCAGGGTTGTAACCCATGTAGCCCTAAACAGTTGGAGCATTAACATCATTGAGTAGCATGGAGTTAGGATCTGGCATCAACTCGTCCTTAGTGAATAGAGGGTCTAACTCTAAAATATCCATAGGAATATATGGGGAGGACTAATCCCCCTATTTAGATAGCCACCAATCAACGTGCTTGGGCAATTTTGGGTCTTTGAAGGTAGGATCGTCGAAAGATCTCTTCCTTTTATACTGTTTCCCCTAAAGGAAATTATCTTTTCCATTTACCTTGATCTCTTTCATCGTATACTTGAAAATATTAGCTAGGGCCATGATAAAAGATATGGAAGTTGGAGTGGAAACTCCACAAAGATATGGATGAAAATAGATTAGTAACCAAGTAATGTATGAAGTACAAAAGCCAGCAAGAGAAAAGAAATATAAGGATGACCTAACACTTATGAGAAATATCTAACCTTCTTCGACCTCCTCATCGAATTCCTCCTTATTATCTCCTACTTATACGACCTCCACCTTGGCCATATCCTCCTTCTTAAAACTTTCTTCATCACTATCAGCTGGCTTCGGTGGCTTATAGGTGTCAAAGTCAATCATACTGATGCTCAAATAATTTTTCATCTTTCTAAACCTTTTGGAAGTGTACATATCCTCGAAACAGATGGGGTCTGAATTGCATATTCACCTAATCATCTTCACCAGCCTCTTATCTAGAGAAGCACTTTTTTTGGTAATCAGGTCGTAGGATCCCCAATCTATAAGAATATTAATCCCCCTCTTAGGATTATTTGGAAAAAAATTCCACGTATCGAAAATGTAGACATACTTGCTTTTCTAATTTTGGTTACTGGTTTGAGAAAGTTGGACCATCTTAATGTTGGATTTTTTAGGGGAGAAGTAATAGCTAGGAGTTCTATGGTTATCTTTCAAGCCATTTACGAACCAAAATAGATCCCCGTTTGCATCAAACCCCCGTAATTTTTCCAATAAAACATAGCTCCAATAATTATTTTATAAGAATTTGGGGGAGCTAAGTAAGAGTCAGTCTAATCCCCTTCATGATGGACCTTATTGAAGGGAGGAGAGGAAGATGAACTCGTACTTAAAAGGCCCAAAGAGGGAAATAGACCTCATCAGCATACCTCCTATCATAATCCCTCTCCTTTGGGCTAGGAATCCTAATAAACACAACCTCAGGGATGGAATATAAGACCTTCAGGTCGGTCAAATCTTTGTCTCTAAAATAACTTCTATACCACTTAGAATCCAAAGTGTTTAGGTTAAAAGTGGGGGTGGGAATTCCTTCTAAGTCCATCTCCTTGTCTGTTAGAGGAACTTTTACTAGCATGGTGGAAGGAGTTGTCTTAGATGGCAAAAGCTTTCCTTTCAGAATTTAGCTTAACAAAATATGTTGTGTTTCCAGTTACTAAAAAGTTTTTCCCTCGAACTTTAACATTTGCACTATTAAGACACTTTGGGATATAAAACTCAGAGGTACTGTACTCAACACTTGGGGCATGGGGGTTGACAGAGTAGAAGAGGCTTGTTTGGGGATGAAGATAGGGTTTTTCGGGTCATCTTTGGGGTGAAGAACTTGTAAAGGAGGAGGAAACCAGTTAGATAAGGCACCCGGGTAAAGATGATAAAGATCGTAAATATGTTTCTAGATTTTAGATGAATCACACATATAGGTCACCTACCACTACACCACAAAAATCCTAGAAATCTAAGAAAAAACCCTAGGGATCGAGAAAAACCTCAGAGAAAATAAGCACTATAACCAAAATAGCATAGAAAGAGTAAAAAATAATGAAGATTGTGCAAAAATACCTGAAAAACTCTGAAAGGGTAATTTTGACAAAGGAAAACACGAGAAATCCAAAAATAAGATAAATGGTTGACTCTCTTTCTATATATATTTATCTATATATCTTAATAAGCTGGATCGTTATGTTTAGAAATAAGGAAAAAATAAATTTTTACCCCGCTTTTATATCGAAGTTAAACACGTGTGCCATAAGCATTTTAAAAGCCTGCCGAATTGCTAACATGTGGCCATCTTAACTCAGTTCAGCAAGTCGAACAAAATAACTAACAGTTTGCAAACCAACAAATATTGACCTATGATTTATTATAATAAAAATTCATTCACTTCTCTTGGGGATTTTGTTATACCATATGTATAAAACATCTCACGATCCGAAGACCTCTCCACCACTAAAGAGAATCATAGTAAAAAAGCTTGGCTCAACTAGGATCTTGACTGTATTTTGGGTGGATGCCAGTAAGACAGAGTGGCAGCATGGGATTTTGGCAACTGGCCAGTAACATGTGCCTAGTATGTCAGATGTCCAGCATGCACGGGACCTTTCCTTAATAGGTGAAATCTTAAATAAATTATTATGTCCCACTAATCAAAGATGTCCCCCATTTGGCCCATGCTGGTCAGAACACATTTCTTTCTATAAGAATAACTATAAAAGGACAGATCCCTCATAGGGATCGTGAAAAACAATCATTCAGTCTACAAACCAACCTACAAGATCATTCCAAGCATCCAATTTTTCTAAAACCTTAACACTATATTGTTGGGTATGGATATAATATGAAAGCAATAATACAACCTATGGATGTAAGCTCATTCTTAAGGACTGAACCACCTATTTCCCAGTGTCAATCCTCTTATCCTTACCCCCATCTCTATTTAATTGCATATACATTATGTACCTATTGTTTGTTATCTCTAATAGGTTTTTATCTAGTTAAGACCAACTTGATACCATTTTTAGATGAAAACAATTCGATAGGCTTTTGGGAGAGTTCCCAATTGGAAAGGTGTAGTGGGAGCGATCATAACCTGAGAGGCATTGGTTGTATGGTATAAACCGAGTGGTGGGATGACAACCATAGTGGTGATGTCTCATGCAGAAGCTTAGGGTGTGCCTTTCTTGGAAGATAACTGATTTACTAGCCGACGAGACTCTTTAGTGGATTTGGCTACTTTGGCAGCCAAAATCTCCTCAATTTTACATCCTATGTGGTTGAGAGCTTTGAAGTCAGGGATCTAGGTGAGCCCAAGTTGGTTCTATACTTTGTTATGGATATTCTTGATCAAAATATCAATTTGATCATTCTCTAAGGTTGGTTAAACATTCGATCGGCCTTTTCCCTCTAACAGGTGATAAATATCTCGATTTCTTCTCCTCCCTTTTGTTTCATCATATTTAGGTATTTTCTAATGACAACGAGTTCCTCACTGTATTCATACATTTTGGGAAAATCCCTATAAATATCATCATAGGTTTTAGTGGTTCCCTCATGCTTCAGACGAAAATATATGTAAGAGCCCCTCTTGACAAAGTGGAATAGAACATATTCTTTAGGACCCTAGGTCTACATTTTGAACATGTATCTAGAGCTAATAGTTAGATAAATATGTTGTGGGGGAACCTAGTCCTTTTATGGTTTAATTACAAGCATTTTGAATTTATCCAAATGTCAAGCTTTGGGTTAAAGGTCCATCCTTTTGATCTTGGTAAATTCGTCAGAGGTTTAGATCTTACTAATGGCTTCATAAAGAAAACACAATTTAGTTTGAACTTGTGTTATCTCCTGATTTAGGGGATAAGGAGGGACAACCTCGTCAATTGGAGGTACAAATACTAATTCCACTCATGGAGGTCCTTGTTAGGCGGGGTGAGGACACTACAGCTATTGGTGGTAGGGTTCAAGTAACCATGGGTATCAATGGCACTTGGAAGTGAGGGGATCTAACAATAGGAGTGAGGACGATGCTGGCATGGGTGAAGAAGGGTCCTGAGGATTTGTTAGTACCATTTTAGCCACAGTAGGTGGGATACCAGTATAGGGCAAAGGGGGAGGGGCATGTTTTCCCTGGTCTATGGTGGGATAGAAGCCTCTTGAAGTCTAATTTGTGATTGCTTAGTGCCAGGATCTCAAATTGCATGGGGCTTTGGAATGCAATGATATGCTGTAATTGTCACAAAACCCGATCTATCACGAAAAGAGCCAGATCTTCTTCTATAAACATAGAACGTACTATGGAACAAACTTGACAGTCATGGGTGAGAAGCTTACTGATGAAGACTATCCATCCACACAGAGTACATATGCAAGATTACTGGGTAAGTTCTTCGTGTGTATTCTATGGGTAAAGATATCTGAAGAAAAAGTGGGGCAACTTTGGTTAGGATTTTAACACATAATGATATTACAGAAGGGGTGAAATTCTCTCTCTCACACACACACACACACACACACAAATATATGTATATATATATATATATATATATATATATATATATATATATATATATATATATATATATATATATATATATATATATATATATATATATATATATATATGATTTCTTTAATGTGATTCTTTTGTCTATTTTTAACCTTATGCAGACAACATTTTTTTTATATAATTGTTTTTGGTAGTATGTTTTGAAAAAATAATCGAGTAGAGTCCCATTGGATTCATGTGAACTAGAGTAAGCTATCAACTTGCATGTGATTAGAGAGGAAATGATAGGCTGAGGCCCAAACATTTCCCCAAAAAATGTGGGTATGGAAAGCCCACGTCTGGCGATTTTTCTTTAGTGATATCTCTTTAATTTCACACTAATCTATTTCCCATTACAAAGGTGAAGAAATTCATCTTAGAATCGAAAGGGTTTAGACCATCCTTCAATCGTCTGATAATTTTGAATTTTTTTATCAAAGAGAATGTCCCAAAAGTATCTATTATTTTATGGAAATAAGGTATGTATCCAGAGTTTTTCCTTATATGCAAACAAGGCAATGTGACCTAGTGATTGGTGGATCGCTTTTTATTGGAGTGGATCACGATATACCAGGATAGTTGGACTGGGCAACCTTTACGGTACGTGTCAAACAATTTTATCCTATTATTGAATAGTTCTTGAAGCCTATTCGATATACCCTAGTATTCAACGAGCGCCAAACTTTCCCTCTTAATGAAACTTTGGTATTGAGAGAGGAGCCACCCAATATACCAGACGAGTAGACGAAAAGAGTAAGGATAGTAATTCTCAACCAGCCATTCGGCTCACTACTTTTGGCCTCGCGAGTAAAAGGTTTAAACAATATGAAAATTAACACTATGAATTGTTTGATGCAAATTGGTAATGTTTATTTTACATACTTTAATGTTTATTTTATCGCGAGGCCCTTCGCGCGTCCCTATATGCTTAGACAAATGTATAATTTTGTACATTAGGACCTAAGCAGGAACATACAATTTGAGGTACCCTAAAACTTGGGCCTCTAAATAGTTATAAAATATACAAAAGTAGTCATGCAGGTATGCAAACTTAAGTATATAGAGAGGAAGCATAAGGATAGTTCAGATCGCTTGATGTAGTTCCTAGCAGAATCGCCACTATGGTGTTATGGGCCCTAGACAGTGATTGTTTTTTAGTAATGTTGTGTGACTTGGGGGAGAGAGTGATATGGTTACGTGTGTGAATAGGGGAGGCTGCACCGATCCGAGGACTTAATGGTGTTTTACCTACGGGGATGTGATAGTTTTCATCTCCCAATCTCCGTTTCCCCCTAAATATGAGTTTATGTGATTGTGCCCTTGGAAGCAGTTCAACACTGTATCCAATTTTGTTACATGCCCCTTTTTAGACCTAAGCCTATTTTTCGTTCGAGACGTTGTCGGTGGTTCAGAGTCGCCTGTTTATTTTATGTAAAAATAAATAAAATAGGTACTGTTATCCCTTTCGGGCTTACCATACAGTAGGTTTGAGGCCTGTGAATAATCCAAAGATTCTTGGTGTGGGTTCGAGAATCGGATTATGAGTGAGGAAGGTATTAGGCCCCACTTGTTCTTTATGGTTCGTTATTTATATATTTATTATCGCATTTAATATTAATAATTACTTTTAGTTTATTTTAAAACATGTTAAGAGATGTTAGTTTTGGAATCTTTAAAATGTAGATATATGCTTATGTATACAAATGGTATTAATGAGAGGTGTTGGGACATCACTAAACTGGTATGGGTACACAAGAGTGCTTATTTGTGAATATGTATTCGAGTAATGGGTGTTCGTTAATGTATGTATATGTATGGGTACAAGGAAGTTTGGCTTCTATAACGAGAGGCCGCTAATGTATGTGTGTAATGGAATACTGTTGGTGTATGGATGTGTTTGTATTATGTAGATATGCACAAGAAGTCACGCGACTTCAGATAGTTTGATATATCATTAGGGAAAAGTTATGAAAGTGAGAGATGAAAGAACGTCTCTGAGGGCAATATATAAAGAGACATATTATCGAAGCTTGTGCTCACGAGAAGGACTCGGTATTGCTCCAACATACTCGTATAGACACGAGATCAAATAATTCATAATGTGGTCTAAGGGGAAGATTTGTAAGGACATATTTTTATAAGTCCGTTACCAATTTAGTATGTCTGTAACACCCCGCCTAATTAAATACCAGGTGATCAGTCCCAAACCCAATTAAATCAGAATATACAGTTGGTTCATTCTTAGCATCACTATCCAAAACATTTTCCTATCACCTAATACTCAATTAAGCTGGTGTTAAAAACCTTCCAATAAAAATTTCATTTTACCATTTCGAACAATTCCACACATTCCATTCCACAACAATAATAAACTGAATAGATATCACAATAGAATTTAAATGTAACTGGAATAAAAATTTTCCAGTAAATATATCTCAATACATAAATCCCATCAATAGTAAACGTAACACAGGGACACGAGTATAAAATACTGACTCAGATAGAAGAGAAATATTTAAAATCCTCTTTGACGAAATGCCCTAAATGAAAGATCACTACATAGTATGAATCAAATAAATGAATTCATCTAAACAATACTCCATAGTTCCATAGCTCGTTAACCATCATAATCCTCGATGGCTGTTGTCCCTGCGGCTGGATACCTGATATAGAAGATACAAGAGAGAAAAGAGAATATGTAAGGAAATGGGTCAAAGCCTGATGGTAAAATAGTTTTGAAAACAACAAGTGAATAATTGCAATATTTATCACTTATAATATACATGTTAGATTATCGAACTCTCTCTTGAGATTCTCACCTCTCATCTAGAGTGCACACCTAACGTACCTCTAAACCATTCTAGTTATAATTCCCAAGCTAACTAGATTAACCCATTGTATCCATTCTTTTTAACCTAATATATTTCCACGTATTAACCCTATAATACATATAATGATGTTATAAACATATATATCAATTTACATGGATAAGTACCTTTTTAATACAATTCAATTAAGTGTTTTCATACGTAACTATCTTACATTTCAACTTTAGCCACACAGTGGATATCATCACATAGTGAATATATACACATTCACTAAATTATATATATACTATAGTGCACCTCGAGACACAGCTACGGTGCTGCATTACTCTGTTATCTTGTCCCAATACATCTCATCACTATATAGGGGACTATAGGTTCGATAAAGATCCCTCGAACCACAAATATCAAATCACAAATAATGGAGGTGAACATAGTCCTAATCCTTTGGTCTACGCACATACCTACGCACCCAAATGACCGTTCTATACCATTGTTCTCACTAATGGTAATCGACCTAAGTCCTATGTTCTCGAGCGACAAGTTGAAGGTCCTATATATTCATCAGGATAAAACTGCCCTCACGCGTATACCTCCCATCGATAGAAAGTAAGCTAGGTATGTCATACACATAAATTATCAATCAATCAAATAGGCTTTATCATCTACCTATATAAAATTAGGTACTTACACTACCTATATCATATTAGGAATTCATCCTATCACAATTGCCCGTCGTATTTATTGAATACTACTCACACTTGTAATCATGTTTATCATCATATCTTTTTTATGTAGTTATCACTCACGTAATATTTTATCCGACCCAAATACCCGTAAATATATCATCAATATTACCCTTACTTGATATAACGATTATTCTCCTCTAAATCCTAATATAATTATGTAGATATCTCTCACAAAAATTTAATCCTCAAATCCAAATAATTTTTCAACATTAACCCAAGTCCCTCTCTCCTTGTTAATGTACCAAAATTAATAAAATCTCACCATGGGCCAAATTACCATTTTCCAATTATTATTTTTTTCGATAAAGGTACATTCTACCAGAAATATAAAATTACAATTTTGAGGCTTTTCTGCTTCGATTTTGAAAAAACTTAAAACTGCAAAGTTGTGCAGAACGTGATTTAATACAAAATCTCGCGCTTACACTGCTAATTTCTTCTTAAAACAGTCCAACAATTATCATAAAATGTTCGTCCTTTTCAATAATTTTTTTCATGCGTTTTATCCATTTTCTTTCTCATCAAAACCAAGACAAATCAATCCAAAACTTCTCCAAATTAATCTCAATTGATATAGCAAGATAGATGATCAGTTTCTAATAATCAAACAAACTAAAATCATCAAATAGTTTGGATTTTTTTTATTATATATATATATATATATATATATATATATTAAATCCTATTATTCCCAGAATTCTCATAGGTTGTTATTTCTCCAAAAATCATATTAACTCAAACTTCTTCTATTATTTGAAACCCAAAATTCGTGGATTAAATTATTTAAACAAAAAGAGATTTATCCTATCAAATTTTAATATCAAGAACAAATTCCAAAAACTCTATAGTTCATCCTTAAATCATGCAATTTCATACTTCTTACTTAACCTATCTAGCATGGATATTGTAAGAAATAAAATAAAGCAAGAATTGCACTTGCCTTAATTATGTAGGTCTGAACCTTTGGTGATGATGATGTAGAATCCTTTTCTTATTTTTCGATGACTTTTCGGTGGTGGTGCTGGTGGTAGAATGTGGTTAATCCCCTTTGGCTTGCCCCAAAAGTCTCTCGTCCTTTCTAACTAACCTCTTCCCCTCCCAAGAAACTCTTCACTTTCTCTCACACTAAGAACTCTCATGTGTTATGTGATAAAATGAAATGAACCTATGTTCCTCTAATCCATCACCTTTATAATAAGAAAAATCCCAAAATTACTATTCATCTCCCAATAAAAATGACTAAAATGCCTCTTCAGAGTGTCCTTTCATCTCCAAAGTGATTCGAGACCCAAATCCAACACCCGAATAGACTTTTTTGACTATTTCGAACCTTTCGGATGCAATGGCGCACTCGAAACGACCATAAGGTTGATATAGAATAATTTTTTTTTATTCATTTAAATTAGTCCCGACACGTCCCATACCGCATCCCGATTTAAGTTTCATAATTACTGTATTAGTAACTCACGAAAATATAAATAACATCATATTCATATATTACTTAGATATCATTAAGTAATATTCAGAATCATATATTTCATTATCCACAAGTAATATAAAATCCGAATTAATCCCAATTAATTTAAAATTAATTCCAATTAATCCAATTAACTTTTAATTTAACTCATTTTAAATGTCATTAAGATTACGGGGTATTACAATGTCGTATACCGTTAAAACCGTCGAAGAAGTTCATGAACAATCTACATCAAGACGGATCCTAATATATCAAGTTTCTTCATCAAAAAGACCCCGCAAAGTTTACTTTGGTAAGGTTAAATTTTAAATACCTTAACTTTGCACTTAGAGCTTTTGGGATATTTTTTCAAAATATTTTTTAAGTGTTGGAGCGGACTTTTTTTGTCAAAATTTGAGAATGAGTAATTTTTCTAAGTCCTGTAGCATACCCCATTTTTGACGCCAGGTAGTTCAAGCGAGACGTCATCTCGTTGGAGCGACATGTAGATGTCGCGCGATGTCGTTCAAACGACACATGTACATCGTTCGAGCGAGATCCCTATTTCGTTCGAGCGACTGAGGCGGCGCATTTTTGTATAAATACTCATTAAATGGTTTTGTTTTCATTAAGAAGTCCCAGCATTTTGAAAGATAGAAAACTGCGAAACTGCAGAATCCTTTTGACTTCTTCTTTTAGGGTTTAATCCCTTTTTTGTTTTCAATTCAAAAAAATCCCATATGCTTTGGTGAATTATTTTGGTGTTCAAGAACACACTTTGCTTTTGATCACTCTTTGTGGGGAGAACTCTACAACCGGAGAGCTGCGTGTTATTGTGAAGGGAGTCCTTATGAAGACTTTAGACTGCGTGTCTGGACTACGCGTCCTTGTGGTATAGCTGCGCCTGAACCACTGCAAATTTCTAGCCGATGCTTTGAAGGATTGACGAAGACACCGTGCTTTACTCTTGTGGGCGAAAGCAAGATGGTATGTAAGTCAATGGTCTTGGAAACTTGTCAAAGTTTTAGAAATAAAAGGTTTTTCCCTGTGGGGATTTTTCCTGAAATTTGTGTCACATACTTTATTTATTTATGGGTTGACACACGTACACACATAGTTTCATGTTTAGGGGCTGAATTGATTTGATTTAAAAATAGACTCAAATTAAATAATTGTGCCAAATTAGAAATTTGCGAATTTAATCAATTATCACACAGTCACAAGTTTTACAAATTGGTATCAAAGGAGGTTGCACTAATTTATTGCGTATTCCTATTTTCTGCAAAATTTTTGTGATATTGATTTTTTTTTAAAAATAAGTTTTTTTAAAAATCGCAATATTTTCGATGGAGCACTCATATAATATGATGCCTATTTTTGATGGGTCTAATTATGCCTATTGGAAAGCTCGTATGAAATCACAATTAAAGGCTATTGATGAACGTGTTTGGTTGTTGTGTGAAAGAGGGTGGACTCCTCCCACTGTCACCATTGAAAATATCACCTCTTTAAAACCCGTGTCGGCCTGGACTGAAGCTGATTTTAATATGTCTAATTTTAATATACGTGTTTTAAGTGCTATTTCTGGAGCCGTCACTCTCGATGAGTTCCGCTGAATTATGTCGTGCACCACGTCTAAAGAGGCATGCGATGCACTCCAATTGACACTTGAGGGTACGAACGCGGTTAAATAATCAAAAGTACAAAATCTTGCCACCCAATTTGGGAGAGGGCGATTTTGATGAATTTTATGCACGTTTGTCGAACATTGTCAACACTATTTTAATTTGGGTGAGGTGATTGATAACACGCATGTCGTTAAAAATATTTTGAGATCTCTCCCAAAACGCTTTATTCCTAAAGTCACTGTTTTGAACTCTTTGGGAAATTTAAAATCGCTTAAGTTGGAAGAAGTTGTAGGAGATCTTGAAACCTATGAGATTGACATGTTTCCCTGAACCATTAAGGCTAAGGATAAAGGCGTTGCTTTAAAGACTCATTTTAAGAAAAAGAAAGAAGAAGTTTGTGAGTCCGATTCTGAGGAAGATTTTGATTTTAAAGATATGGCCTTGCTTGCGAAATTTTTTAAAAATTTCACAACATGAATAAAAATAATTCTTCCAAAAAAAAGAGATTTTTTGAGAAAAATAAATGGAAAGGAAAGGCCAAAGAAATTAGCGAGAGGGAAAAAGAGAATGAATCAGATGAGGACTGTGAGGAGGATTTTGAGAACATGACTTGTTTTGAATGTGGGGGGTAAGGGGCATAAGTCATTTGAATGCCCTACGTTGCTCAGAAAGAAAGCGAAGAAAGTAGCCATTCCCACCACACTTAGCGATATTAGTGAAGGTGAGGGTTATGTGACTAGTGGTGAGCAGTTAGTTTCATTTTTAGCAAGTCATGTGAGCACACCCACTTTGTCCCACAATAGTGAACACGAATGCGACGGTGATGATTTGAGGGCTTCAAATGAGGGAGAAAGCGAGTGTGAAAGTGGAGATGAAAGTGATCTCCAAAAATCCTTTAGAGATTTGTACACCGAGACCTTAAAAACAAACAAGTATAATAAGGATTTAGGTCGTCGAGTGTTAGATCTGGAGTAAGAGAATGAGGTTTTAAGAAAGGAAAAATGTGATTGGACCGATACGGTGTCTAATCTGACGACACGTGTATCCCAACTCGAGAGTGATCTCGAACATGCCAGGGAGGTCAAAGTCAATTTTGAGAATGCACCTAAGAAGGTTGAAAAGGTGGTTCTTAATTTTGATAAGGGTAGAGTTGACGGGCTAGGAAAAGGTCATGACGGTGCTTCCACTTCTTTTATCGCACCCGAGCCAATTCTCACTTTAGTGACAGATTCACATGGCCCAAAAATTAAACCACCTAGGCGTCCCATTCCTATTAGAAGAGTGCATACTAGAGTTTTTGAGAAAGGTGTTCGTAGGCCTATATATTTTTGTTCCCATTGCAAAAGGAGAGGACACCTTAGGGAATTTTATTTTAAGTTGGGTTATGTGTCACATTTTCCTTCTACATGTGTTTCTGCCATACATGCATCCACACATGATACTTTACATGCTCCTGGAGACTACATGAGAGAGTTTGCACATTTAGGTGAGCAAGTTAAGTTTTTGGTCAAAACTTCACAATATTTGATGGATGTTTTTTATAAGTTGGCACCACCTTTGGAAAACCCCTCTGCACCTAACGATTGAGGTTTGACTTGTCTACTAGCATAAGATATGTTCCATGATGATATTTTTTTGCCTATTGCTAGTATGTATCATTTTTGTATGTTTTCTTTTTTTTAGAAAAATACAAAAAGATTTTATTTTGATAAATTTTTTGAAAAATCCAAAAAGAGTTTTGTATTAAGTTTACACCGTTTATGGATGGACATTTAGGATGACCGAGTCACAATTTCATTTCATTTATTCATGTGATTATTTGATAGTGTTTTGAGACAATAGGTCAATTCATCCATGTGCTTTATAATGTTTGGAGTCATTGAGATGTAATTAAGTGTTACTTCCTACATGTTTGACTCATGATTTGCTTTATTGCACACATGCACGAATTTTTTTGAATATTTTGTTTGTCTTATCTCATGTTGGTTGGGTATTTTCACTTCAATCCTGTCTTTAAAAATGAACCAAGTGCGATAAAACTTAATAACGAAGTTGTGCAAGTAAGAGTCATTTGTGAGTTTGTGCGCTTTATTTCAAAACGGGGAAGGGTCGCGAAAGGTTCACATTTAACCTTTGAGAATACTAAGACACCGTTATATCGGACCCAAAAAATTGAGGAATTTTATTATCCGAGGTCCAAAGAGGTTTAAAAGAGCCCGAAAAAATTTAAAGGCAGTAAAAAGAAATTCATGCCAAAAAGGGGCCATTAGGTTTTTGCACCAATTCTCCAAAGTTTGAGAATTTAGTTTATACACCTCTAAAAGAAAATACATATGGGGGAGTTTGGATGGAGAATTAAAACGGGTTTGCACGTCCTTGAAAGTCATGAAAAAGCGTTACATAATTTGGACGTTATTGGGGGTGGAAATCACTTTGACTTTGATTTGTTGATTTGCATAAGACGATGCCATCTAAATTCAATAATTTTTACACCTAAGGATACTTTTGATGTTCATTCGTTAGGGGTACACATATTCATCGTGCACATATGATTGATTGAGTTCATTTACCTATTGAATGTGTTCACACCCATACATTCCGTTTCCATGACTTGGTTGTTTTAGTTAAATCCATGGTGTGATTTTTGGTATCATATTTTTGTACGAAAAATTTGAAAAATCAAAAATAGTTTGTGGATGTTTACTTTGAGATACTCCTTTCCATGCACTAAGTTTGATCCTTGTTTGCTATGCATATTTTATCGTGACACTCCATGTTTTGATTGTTTCTTCTTATCTGTCTATTTGGGGACATCATAAAAAGGGGGAGAAAGAATTATCATGTTTTAGGGGAGTTTTTGCATTATGGAGGAGATTTTATTTATTACTGATTTATTCTTATATCATTTCAAACTCGATGCGTCACGAAGGTCTTTGCTTTATCTCATGTGTGTAGGTAAAAAGATTGATGATCATTATGTTGCACACCCTGATGAGAAAAGCTTTGAGATTTGATGAAGATTTTTGAAGAGAGATCTTAAAAATTTGTTGATGGGAGGGTATATTTGTATAGGTAATTTGGTATTTGATAATTCAGATGTTTTTATGTATGTTCCAGTATAGACATATGGGAAGATTTATAAGGACATATTTTTAGAAGTCCGTTATCAATTTAGTATGTCGTATATAGTTACAACCGTCGAAGAAGTTCAAGAACAATCTACATTAAGATGGATCTGAATATATGAAGTTTCTTCATTAAAAAGACTCCGCAAAGTTTACTTTGGTAAGGTTATGTTTTAAATACCTTAACTTTGCACCTAGAGCTTTTGGGATATTTTTTCAAAATATTTTTTAAGTGTTGGAGCGTAATTTTTTCGTCAAAATTTGAGAATGAGTAATTTTTCTAAGTCTTGTAGCGTACCTCGTTTTTTATGCCAGGTTGTTCAAGCGAGATGTCATCTCGTTCGAGCGACATGTACATGTCGCGCGATGTCGTTCAAACGACACATGTACGTCATTCGAGCGAGATCCCTATTTCGTTCGAGCGACTGAGGCGACACGTTTTTCTATAAATACTCATTAAATGGTTTCGTTTTCATTAAGAAGTCCCAGCGTTTTAAAAGATAGAAAATTGGGAAACTGCAGAATCCTTTTGACTTCTTCTTTTAATGTTTAATCCCTTTTTTGTTTTCAATTCAAAAAAATCCCATATGTTTTGGTGAATTGTTTTGGTGTTCAAGAACACACTTTGCTTTTGATCACTCTTTGTGGGGAAAACTCTACAACCGGAGAGTTGCGTGCTATTATGAAGGGAGTCCTTGTGAAGACTTTAGACTGCGTGTCTGACTGCGCATCCTTGTGGTATAGCTACCCGTGAACCACTGCAGATTTCTAGCCGATGCTCTGAAGGTTTGATGAAGACACTATGCATTACTCTTGTGGGCGAAAGCAAGATGGTATGTAAGTCAATGGTCTTGTAAACTTGTCAAAGTTCTAGAAATAAAAGGTTTTGCCTTGCAGGGATTTTTCTTGAAATTTGTGTCACATACTTTATTTATTTATGGGTTGACTCACACACACACATAGTTGCATGTTTAGGGGCTGAATTGATTTGATTTAAAAATAGACACTAATTAAATAAGTGTGCCAAATTAGAAATTTGTTAATTTAATCAATTATCACACAGTCACAAGTTTTACAGAATTACATGGAAAGGTCTAACGTGATGTGTGTTCAAGTGTGAGGATTTGGCTTAAGAGGGGGGGGGGGGGGGGGGGGTTGCAGATGTTTCGGAGCCAGGAGGATGACTCAAATATAAGTATGTAATGTGAGTGGGTTTTAAGTCCCTGATAGGTATATTCATGTTCCTTATCAAATGACCAATATCCTAGAGGCACTCTAGGACCTCGAGTTGGTTAATTGTGTAAGTCTAAAGGATGTAATGCTTTAGACATCCTTCACTGTCTACAAGTGTGGGGATATAGAGTTGTGTTAAATATTTCATATTTTAGAGCCAATCTGATAAATTTAACATGATAGATTGGGATTGGAGAGGTTTAAAAGTCCCTGATAGAGATATCAAAATCCCGGAGGTTGTGAGACCCCGCCTAATTAAATACCGGGTAATCAATCCTTTATTAAATTAAAATCAAGGTGAACGGTTGGTCCATTCTTAGCATCACTGTTTCAAAATAAAGTTTCCAATTTAAACACCCTACATAGTTAAGCTAAGTGTCAAAATAAATTAAACCTTATTTCTATTTTATTTAATTCCATTAAGAAAACCTTTTCAATAATTAACAGTTTACAAATCGTATAAATGTTAAAGATGGTAAGGAACACACAAGAATTTAACCATTTAGATAAACCAATACCAAGTCTAAAAACTACAAATGAAATCATCCTGACACGAATTACATCCCAAAGAGTACCAAATACTGAAAAATAAATGAATAAAAATCTCTGACAATCCAACTGAATAAGGAAACGGGCTACACATGCCCTAACTAATTAGAACTATAATAAGAGTGGAGTCAATCAACGAGGACATCTAAACAATGGAATACAACCCCCACCTAAGCTGCAGTGCATCCGTTCCAAGAAATCTAAGCATGACCCCCCTGTGGCTGGGCACCTAAAATATATACATATATATACAAGAGAAGAGAAATAACAGGAAACGGGACAGAGCCCGAGTGTAAAATAGTTTAGCAAGTATTTAAAAAGCTTACCGACTAATGTAACAACCATATTAGTAAGCTACACTCTCTTGAGAAATTCTCACCTCTCCTCTAATGTGCACGCCTACCATACTAGTAATCTCTGAAGTTTATTCTAGCTTAACTTTCCCATAAGATTTCACTCCAATGAATTCTATGGCTAAGATATTTAATTTATGAAAATTAATCTCTCTCGTATATATCTCATGTTATCTAAATTAACCCAATGAAGTCACAAAATTCTCAAACACTTATAGTAAAGTTGGAGTATTTATTCATTACTTAACTACTTTTATGCACAGTAGAAAGTTACCATACTTAAGTATATATATATATATAAGTCACTCATATAATATATATGTTATCTGCACCCCACATAAAATCTATGGTGCTGGCATACTCTGCTATAAAGTCCCCATATCACTCGTACTAAGGGAAATACTAGTTCAGAATCACTCTTGAACTGTATTTACACAAAAGACATACAATTGGAGGCGAAGTATAGTTCCAAGTCACTAAAAGGTCAACACATACCCTCACGTCTCTTAGGACCATCTGACTAACACTCAAATATCCTGTATCAAGGATACTATCTTCTAGGGTACGAGTTGTTATCCCCCATAAAGGCCCAATCGAGATAAGAGTGTCCCGACGTGGAAACCCCCATGATAGCAAGTAGCTCGGGTATGATTTTTACATAGGTATATAATATATGCACAATAATACAGTCATATATATATATATATATATATATATATATATATATATATATATAAATAGTCACATTTCTAAATTAGGTGTGCCCACGACCCATAATTGTAATTATCCGTCCTTAACACACTTCACTCGATTATTTCGCATAACGAACTCATCACTTTTTCTTCTCTTATATAAGTCACTCCATACTTACTTCTCATCTCTCCAAGTATTCTATCACCCTCAGTATAATTCCAGTAGGCACTCTCACTTAACTTCTGGTCTAACTCCTTTACGATCTCGATCTTTTATGTAGCGCACGCATGATTTCTTCTACATATGAATAACCCCTCGTTAACCCATAACCTCATCCTACATTAAATTTCACTCAACGGGGTCTACCTAGACCCTACTGGTCTTCTTTACATCCCATTATGTTCTAACAATAGAAATTAAGGGTTTCTACACATTTTAACCGGATTAAACCAATAGAAGAAAAATATGCAGTTTTCCAGGAGGGGTTGATCGATCGATGTAAGGGGGTCGATCGATCGATCCGGATCGATCGATCAAGCAGTTATGACGAAACCTTCTCTTTCCCAGTTACGGGTTTACCTCTACAACCTCAACCAAATCTCCATTAATGATTCCCAAACTCCCGATTAACAATACTACAAGTAACATATACCTAACTACATGATTTTCTACATAAAACATGTCCAAATTCATCAAGTATCATGATTTAATCGGGTAAAATTCACATAAACTATAAGAACCCTAATTTTCCTTTAGTTTCCATTCTTTCAATTCTTTCCCAGATTTCTTGCTTCTAAACCCATTCAAATTCGTGACTTATCCCTTACATGTGATTTAGATGTCCAGAATACGTTTACTTCCTCTACAACATATGATTTGAAATCTCCAAAAATATAATTTCTTTCATGAAACATGTTCTGAACAATCCTAGACTAACATGATTCAAACATTAACTAAAAATAAAGCAAGATAAATATTTTCCTGGAATTTGGGCTTCTAATTTTTGGACGAAAGAGGAATAATTGCGTTCCTCGTCGGACGATCTACGCTTTGGTGGTGGTGGCGGTGCAAACGGGTGAGTCTTTAGCCTTGAGTTTCTTGGAAAGCTCCCTAACTCCTTATCTAATGGCCGTTCTTTGATTTTGTGTTTGTTAACCCTAGAAGATAACTCCTAAAGGTTGATATATCCTTAGGAAATTCGTGGATTTAATTACCCAAAAATGTAAAATGTCTAAAATACCCTCCCGGGATGTCAATTGGGCCTAAAAACGCATCGAGACCCAAACTAAACCCTCGGGTACATTATTTTGACTATCTCGACCCTTTCGGACACATTGACACACTCTAAATGACCATACGGGTGACTTATAATTTATTCACTTTTAATGATAATAATTTAGTCCTGACACGACACAGGCGCGTCCCGACTTAAATTTGCATAATTGTCATTTTATTCACTTGTGACAATTTTTATAAAATCAATCTTACATATTACTTTACTCTTTTAGTAATATTTGAAAAATTCCCAATAATTACTACCTCTCGTCACGCTAGTAACTATTTAAATAAATTTCTGGATTAATATTAAATTAAAAGCTCAATTTAAATTTAATAAATCCCAAAATTTTAAAAGCCATAAAAATGCGGGGTATTACATACTTTCCCCCTAATAACGAAATTTCATCTCAAAATTCAGAAAAATATAAGGCATACCTGTTAAGAATAAATATGGGTATCTCTCGCGCATATCTTCCTCGCCCTCCCAAGTGGATTCCTCCACATTATGATGCTCCCACTGGACCCGTAGAAGTGGGACTACCTTCGACCTCAATTTCCTCTCGCTATGGTCTAGGATAGCCACTGGTCTCTCCTCATAAGAGCTGTCGGACTGTAAATCAATCTCCTCTATCGCGATGTGAGTATGGGCCATGTCATCCCAAAGATATCGTCTCAACGACGAGATGTGGAACACATCGTGAATGCGGTGCAAATGATCTGGCAACCCCAATCTGTATGCCACCGGCCTAATCCTCTCGATAATGGGAAATGGTCCCACATACCTCGGAGCCAACTTCCCTTTCTTCCCGAACCTCATCACTCCTCTCATAGGAGACACACGCAGCAATACTTTTTCCCCCACGTTAAACTCTCGAAAAAACCATTTTTCATCGGCATAGCTATTCTGCCTGTCCTGGGCTACACGAATGTGACTCCTGATGAGCTCAATCCTAGCTTAAGTTTCCTGAATCACCTTAGGTCTGAGCAATGTATTATCTCCCACCTCTAGCCAATAAGCGGGAGAATGACAAGGCCTTCCATACAATGCTTCAAATGGATCCATGACGATCGTGAACTGATAGGAGTTATTGTAAGCAAACTCCACCAGTGGGAGATACGACTCCCATCCTCCTCCAAAATCAAGGACACACATGCATAACATATCCTCCAACATCTAATTGGTACACTCTGTTTGTCCATTCATCTGTGGGTGATAAGCTGAACTCAATCTCAACTCTGTACCCATGGCATCCTAAAAGCTCTCCTAGAAGCACGACACAAAGATCTTATCTCTATCAGACACGATATCCAGGGGCACCCCATGTAGCCTAACAACCTCGATAATGAATAATTGTGCATATTGGCCCGTGGTATAGTTTGTCCGTACTGAAAGAAAATGAGCTACCTTGGTCAACCGATCCATAATAACCCATATGGAGTCGTGACCCCATTGTGATGTAGGCAGCCCAGTAATGAAGTCCATGGAAATACTCTCCCACTTCCATGTAGGTATCTCCAACAGCTGAAGTAATCCTGACGGTTTCTGGTGGTCTACCTTTACCATCTGGCAAGTAGAACACTTGGACACGAACTCGGAAATGTCCTTCTTCATCCCACTCCACCAGTATTGTCGCATCATATCCTGGTACATCTTATCCCCTTCGAGATGTATCGTAAATCTGGACCTGTGGGACTATGTCATCACCGCATAACTAAGTCTTATCCTTCTGGGACCACTAATCTCCCATTAAACCTCAAACCTCCATAAGAACTTACTGAATAGGACTCAACACCCTCAACTAAAAGCCGTATAATCTGTTCCTGACAAAATGAATCCGCTGACTGTGCCTGTATCACACTCATAACAATCTCTAGTGTGACTGTCATGACAGATACAAAGGAACGGGCTACCACGTCCTGGTGTCCCAACTCTTTCCGATTCACTTTTTAGACATTTGCTACATCACTCACCGGTCTACGACTTAACGCATCAGCAACCACGTTAGCCTTTCTCGGGTGGTACTGTATCTCAAACTGGTAGTCTTTTGCAAAATCCAACCATCTGCGTTGATGCATATTTAGCTCTCACTGAGTGAACAAGTACTGCAGTGACTTGTGGTTTGTGAAAAAGCGAAACTTCTCCCCCAACAGGTAATGTCTCAAAATCCTCAATGCAAAAATGATCGCTGCTAGCTCTAGGTCGTGGGTGGGGTAATTACTTTCGTGAGGCTTTAGCTTGCGGGAGGAAAAAACTATAGACCTTTCCTCCTCCTGAAGTACTCATCCGAGTCCCCGTAAAGAAGCGTTAGTGTACACGGGATACTCTACTCTCGACTTGGGCAAAGCAAAAACTGCTGCCGAAGTCAACTTATCTTTCAGCTCATCAAAAGACAATTGACAAGCATCAACCCAAACATACGGAATTCCCTTGTGAGTCAGATTTGTCAATGGACCCTATATCTTTGAAAAGTCTCAGATGAATCTCCTGTAGTACCCGGCTAATCCCAAGAAACTACGCACTTATGTCGATGTCGTGGGTTGTCCCCACTCCCTCACCATCGACACTTTTCTCGAGTCAATCGATATTCCCAATTACGACACAACATGCCCTAAAAAATGTACTTCCTGTAACCAGAATCCACACTTCTCATACTTAGCATACAGCTGATGCTCTCGTAGAGTCTGAAGAACTTGCCTCAAGTGCTCTGCATGCTCCTCCTCAGTGTGTGAATATATCAGAATGTCATTTATGAAAACGATGACAAACTGATCCAAGAGCTCTCTGAACACTTGGTTCATCAAGTCCATGAATACGGATGGAGCATTTGTGAGCCCAAACGGCATGACTCTGAACTCATAGGACCCATATCTTGTTAAGAAATCAGTCTTCAACACATCCTGCTCCCTAATCCGTAGTTGATGGTATCCCGATCTCAAATCTATCTTTAAAAAGAATGTTGTTCCCCTCATCTGGTCGAACATGTCATCAATTCGGGGCAACGAATATTTTTTCCGTATCGTGACCTTGTTCAGCTCCCGATAATCTATGCATAACCTCAGTGAACCATCTCTCTTTTTCACAAACAACACTGGAGCACCCCAAGGTGAGGTGCTCCTACGAATCAAGCCCTGACCTAATATCTGATCTATCTGATCTCGTAACTCCTTCATTTCTATTGGAGCCATATGGTATGGTGCACGTGCTATCGGTCAAGTACCGACATCAAGTCTATGAGGAAATCTATCTCTCGACTAGGGGGTAGGCCCGGTATCTCCTGAAATACATCAGAATACTCACGAATGATTGGGATCGAATCTTAGGGGATCACGACATTCTTAGAGGTATCCTCATCTATGTAGTACAAATGGGTGGAAGAGCCTCCCTCTAGGAGAGGCATCGCCACCAAAAACATCTCCTGCCCTGGAATGGCAAAGATGATACTCCCACCTAAACAATCTATCATGGCTCTGTACGTAGCGAGCCAATTCATGCCAATAATAACATCATGCTCATTCATCTCAAAGACTATCATGTCTTCTAGTAAAATCAATCTACCAATATCTACTCCCACACACCAACATATAAAGAAAATCAAAGACCCATTCCCCAGTGGTGAGTCTACACATGTCACAGTGCTCTCTGCTATGTCTAATAACCCTAAGGCCTTTGTAAAATGAGTAGCTATAAAATAGTACGACGCCCCAGTATCAAATAAAACCTGACCCATAGTGTTATGGATAGGAAACGTACCCTCAATCGCGGGTGGTGCCTGAGGTGCTGTTGCCTAGTGGACATTATAGACACGTCCGTACTGTAATTGCCCCTGCTGAACTGGAGCTGCTTGGATGGCAGGTAAGGCTAGAACTTGAGCTGGCACTGGGAGGGTGGCTGGAAATAGTGGTCTCTATGGCTCATTACGGGCACCCTACTGCTGTGGGGCCCTATCTCCCTTAGGGAAATCCTGGCTCCCATGGCCATTTTTGCCATATCCAAAAAATTACCCCTGAAGTTACCTCCCCTCTACCCCTGCTGACCACGGCCCTGTTGACCGTTACCACCCCACCACTAGCCCTGTTGGAAACACTGTTGACCCTGATGGCTCTGCTGCTGTCCCTGCTGCTGACGGTATTGGCCCTGTTGGCCATGATGATTAGACTGGCCTTACCTGAGTCCCCCAAATCCCTATCTGGAGTCACCTGATCGGAATCGCTTGGCAGGGTCCCCGTGATGAGAACTCTTCTCACTGTAACGGATTTGCCCTTGAACTGCTGGTGCCCTACCAGTACTATTGCCCCTATCTTTCCCTGCTGGCTGAACTCCCC
Source organism: Sambucus nigra (assembly GCA_949130495.1). Lineage (NCBI taxonomy): Eukaryota > Viridiplantae > Streptophyta > Magnoliopsida > Dipsacales > Adoxaceae > Sambucus > Sambucus nigra. Next base: position 386,176,763 of record OX422217.1, read on the forward strand.
TACTCGTTTGCTCCCCTGCAGATGGAAGCGGTGATCCTGACAGTGTAAAAAAGTAGCATTAAGTACATCAGTGTAGGTACTCAATGATAGATTGCCTATGAGGTGCTGACGGATCCTCTAGGCCAATCCATCTACAAATAGCAGTATCTTCTTCCCCTCTATGGGCGCCTCATCTGGCACTATAGTGAGAAGCCTAGTAAAATCCTCCTCGTACTCAACAACAGTCATATTCTCCTGCTTCAGATTCAGTAATTTCCTCCTCATCTCATTCTGCACGGCGGATGGGAAGTACTTATAGTCAAACTGTGCCCAGAATGACTGAATCGTGATGTTATCCCTCTCTTCCAAGGTGGTGGTGGACTCCCACCACTGCAAAGCAGTCCCCACTAGCTTGAAGGAAGACAAAAGATGTCGGTTCACGTCAATGCACTCATACATGTGCAGATGCCTCTGGATATCTTTCTTCCATTGGCTAGCGACTAGTATGTTCGAACTACACGAGAACTTCGGGGAATGTGACTTCTGAAAGGCATCCCTAATCCTCTCCCAGGCAGATGGAAGCTGTGCTAGTACTGGCGCCATTGCCTGAATCTGTGGTGGAGCTTGCTGCACTATCGCTAATGCGGCATTCACCGCCTGAGCTATAATAGCGGCTACCTCATTTGCGTTCATCATTCCCTAAGCCAGAGCTGCTGGCTGCTCAGCCTGGGCATTCCTATCTCGGGGTGTGCATCTCGGAGGCATATGAAATGAGAAGGAAGTTTATTAGTCTATAGTTATTATCAAATCTCTAATAGCTGAAGACATAAGCGTAAATACAAGAATACAACAATCCTAAAAATAGGGCTTTATATCAAGGACACTAAGCTGCAAGTGAAATAAGCCGTACAGATCCTAAAGGACACTACAACCTGATGCTCTGATACCACCTGTGACACCCCGCCTAATTAAATACCGGGTGATCAGTCCTTTATTAAATTAAAATCGAGGTGAACGGTTGGTTCATTCTTAGCATCACTGTCGCAAAATAAAGTTTCCAATTTAAGCACCCTACATGATTAAGCTAAGTGTCAAAACAAATTAAACATTATTTCTATTTTATTTAATTCCATTAAGAAAACCTTTTCAATAATTAATAGTTTACGAATCATATAAATCTTAAAGATGGCAAGGAACACATAAGAATTTAACCATTCAGATAAACCAATACCAAGTCTAAAAACTACAAATGAAATCATCCTGACACGAATTACATCACAAAGAGTACCAAATACTAAAAAAGAAATGAACAAAAATATCTGACAATCCCACTGAATAAGGAAACGGGTTACACATGCCCTAACTAATCATAATTATAATAAGAGTGGAGTCAATCAATGAGGTCGTCTAAGCAATGGCATGTAACTCCCATATAAGCTGTAGCGCGTCCGTTCCAAGAAATCTAAGCATGACACCCCCGTGGCTGGTCACCTGTAATATATACATATATATACAAGATATGAGAGATAACAGGAAATGGGTCAGAGCCCGATTGTAAAACAGTTTAAAAATAGTTTAGCAAGTATTTAAAAAGCTTACCAGCTAATGTAACAACCATATTAGTAAGCTATACTCTCTTGAGAAATTATCACCTCTCCTCTAGTGTGCACGCCTACCGTACTAGTAATCTCTAAAGTTTATTCTAGCTTAACTTTCCCATAAGATTTCACTCCGATGAATACTATGGCTAAGATATTTAATTTATGAAAATTAAGCTCTCTCGTATATCTTATGTTATTTAAAATAACCCAATGATGTCACAAAATTCTCAAACACTTGTAGTAAAGTTGGAGTATTTATTAATTACTTAACTACTTTTGTGCACAGTAGAAAGTTTCCATACTTAAGTGTGTGTGTGTGTGTATATATATATATATATATATATATAAGTCACTCATATAATATATATACTATCTACACCCCACATAAAATCTATGGTGATGGCATACTCTGCTATCAAGTCCTCATATCACTCGTACTAAGGGAAATACTAGTTCGGAATCACTCTAGAACTGTATTAACACAAAAAATAAACAATTGGATGCAAACTATAGTTCCAAGTCACTAAGAGGTCAGAACATACCCTCACGTCTCTTAGGACCTTCTGACTATCACTCAAATAGCCTGTATCAAGGATACTATCTTCTAGGGTACGAGTCGTTATCCCCCATAAAGGCCCAATCGAGATAAGACTGTCCCGACACGGAAACCCCCGTGATAGCAAGTAGCTCGGGTAAGATTTTTACGCAGGTATATAATATATGCACAATCATACAGTCATATATATATATATATAAATAGTCACATTTCTAAACTAGGTGCGCCCACGACCCAAAATTATAATTATCCGTCCTTAACACATTTCGCTCGATTATTTCGCATAACGGACTCATCACTTTTTCTTCTCTTATATAAGTTACTCCATACTTACTTCTCATCTCTCGAAGTATTCTATCACCCTAAGTATAATTTCAGTAGGCACTCTCACTTACCTTCTGGTCTAACTCCCTTACGGTCTCGATCTTTTATTTAACGCACACATGATTTCTTCTACATATGAATAACCCCTCATTAACCTGTAATCTCATCCGACATTAAAATTCACTCAACGGGGTCTACCTAGACGCTACTAGTCTTCTCTATATCCCATTATGTTCTAACAATAGAAATTAAGGGTTTCTACACATTTTAACCAGATTAAACCAACAGAAGAAAAATATGAAGTTTTCTAGGAGGGGTCGTTCGATCGATGTAAGGGGGTCGATCGAGATCGATGTTCTTAATCGATCGATCGATCAAGAAGTTATGACGAAACTTGCTCTTTTCCAGTTACGTGTATACCTCTACAACCTCAACCAAATCTCCATTAACGATGCCCAAACTCCCAATTAACAATACTACAAGTACCATATACCTAACTACATGATTTTCTACGTAAAACATGTCCAAATTTATCAAGTATCTTTAATGGGGTAAAATTCACATAAACTACAAGAACCCTAATTTTCCTTTAGTTTCCATTCTTTCAATTCTTTCCCAGATTTCTTGCTTCTAAACCCATACAAATTCATGGCTTATCCCCTACATGTGATTTAGATGTCCAAAATACGTCTACTTCCTATACAACATATGATTTGAAATCTCCAACAATATAATTTCTTTCATGAAACATGATTGAAACATTAACTAAAAGTAAATCAAGATAAATACTTGCCTGGAATTTGGGTTTCTGATTTTTGGACAAAAGAGGCATAGTTGCATTCCTCGTCACGCGATCTACGCTTTGGTGGTGGTGGCGGTGCAAACGGGTGAGTCTTTGGCCTTGAGTTGCTTGGAAAGCTCTCCAACTCCTTCTCTAGTGGCCTTTATTTGATTTTGTGTTTGTTAACCCTAGAAGATAACTCCTAAAGGCTGATATATCCTTAGGAAATTCGTGGGTTTAATTACCCAAAAATGTAAAATGTCTAAAATACCCTCTCGGGATGTCAATTGGGCTTAAAAACGCACCGAGACCAAAACTAAACCCCCAGGTACATTATTTTGACTATCTCGACCCTTCCGGACACATTGGCTCACTCGAAATGACCATACAGGTGACTTATAATTTATTCACTTTAATAATAATAATTTAGTCCTGACACGACACAGGCGCGTCCCGACTTAAATTTTCATAATTGCCATTTTATTCACTTTATAAAATCAGTCTTATATATTACTTTACTCTTTTAGTAATATTCAACAAATTCCCAATAATTACTACCTCTCGTCATGCTAGTAACTATTTAAATAAATTTTCAGATTAATATTAAATTAATATCTCAATTTAAATTTAATAAATCCCCAAATTTTAAAAGCCATAAAAATACGGGGTAATACGGAGGTGTCATAGGTCCTTGGGATGTTATGAAGTGACATAGATGATCACTTCATATGAGAAAGGGGGGTTGGACTAGAGATGAAGGCATATATAAAAATAATATGTCAAACAATGTATTATAAGTCTTGGGCTTATGAATATATCTCAGTATTGCACCTATGTCCCCCGGGAAATTGTGGGATCAAAGACATCGTAAATCCAACATCAGAGTTTATTTATAGTTGTAGCCTATGGGATATTAAGTATAAACTATAAATTATTATGCTATTTGTAGATCCTAGTCCTTGTATAAGTTTTCTATTTTTGTCTGTAGTATTATATTAGTATGTTAAAAATACATAATCAAAGATAGGTATCTGATTAGTTTTTGAGATTGTTGGTACCGCCATTTAGGACAAGAATGTTTTCTCGGAGAAGTGGAAAATAGTATTCTAAATTTAGAGTTTGGTTTTAGAAAAGATTCCGCAGTAACTCAATTCACTGTCACTTTCCTAAAAACAGGTTTGAAAAGCATGTTTTCGTGTCATACTTAATTGGACCTGTTGGCTTGGAAATATACCCAAGAGAGGGTGGGGGGGATTGTGTGCTAGGGGTTTTAGTGGAAATTATAAAAAATGATTAACCTCTATAAAGATTAATTACAATATGATAAATAAAATCAAGTGTACAAAATTAATTAATAATACAATAAATTATTAAGAGAGAAAATTTAAATAAACTTTACAAATTGAGGTTTTAATGAAGCTTGGCCACAACCTAGTCCACACTCGAGATGGTGCTCGAGAAAATTCACTATCTTTGATTCACTTAACGCAGAACCAAAATCCTTACAAGGAACAACACCTTAAAAACCGCAATGAACAAGACACTAAACTCGTCGTTTCCCAAACGGTACCCATGAAAGAGATGGATGTCTTTAAATGACTTGACTCCCCGCAACGATGACATTACCGGACGAGAAGATACAATGAAGTTTATTGCAAGCCATAATAATGAGATTTATAACCAAAACGTAAAGAAAAATAGCTTTACTAAAACAATGGTGAAATGGATGTACTCTTTCTCTTTAGAAAAGTAAATAAAAACTTAATCACAAGTATAATGATCTAATGGGTTTTGGATTAAATATTTAACACAAGTGGTTGTTGTGTTTATAGATTTTCTAAAGATTTATTGGTGGTGGAGATTGAAGCTCAAATGGGTTTTAGGAAAATCTTGCATTCAATGGAGTTTTTTGGTTGAAATCGGTTTGTGACTTGGTTTCTCTTTCTAGGAAACTTGAGGATATTGACACAAAATTGGGATTGGAACTTCACTCAATGGGATTTTTGTTGTAAGCTTGTGTGTTTGATGTAGTACCCCAAGGTATCCTTTTATAGGATTTCAATGAGCAACTATCCCTTAGCGGGTAGTAAGGTAATTAAGGAATCAGTTGAAATTTAAATTTAAAAAATATTCATTATGGATTTTTGGGTTTTCAAATAATTATAGTCAATTAAAAATTAAGTTTAGTCGACTATCACGAGAGGTAGTTTAAATTCGCCAAACTAGTAGGGTCTGTCTTAAGGTTTAGTCGACTCAACCCTGGGTTTTAGTCGACATTAAACCTTCCTTATTTGTAGTAATAAGATGTTGAGTTTTGGTTTCATCATTTGGGTAGGTTTAGGTAGGTCTAGGAAATTTTATTTTGAGCATATACAAGATCAAATAAGTTTATTTACCTTTATAAATCAATTCTTAAAGATCATTAAAAATTGAACAGGGTCTTTTGGTCTTTGATCATTATTCTGAATTTCTTAGGGCATGTGATGTTGCTTTATGCGAGATGATGATGAGAATGCTTATTTGAACTTGAACATCATAGATCATGTGATGTAGAGATGATCATGAACATAATTCTTTCAACTATAACTTCATTTGATGATGTTATTTGATCATTGTGGATTGAGCTTCTAATGCTTAAGAGATACTTGTGAGTTGAACTTGATAGGGTTGTTTAAGTGGCTTTGAATCTTCATTGTATTGTATGTAATATTCATTGTAATGCTTGGGAATGGTTACATGATTTCATGGATGGTATGTTCATTGTAACATATCTCTTTATGTATTGAGTACTTGTTTTCCTCTCAAGTACATTAGAGAGAAGATAATTAAGTGTGATAATATATTAATTATGTTTTCATCATTAAAAATCCTTTTACTTAAAATACATTTTTTTTATAATCTCCCTTTCTTTAATGATGACAATACAGTTGATATAGTTTGTGAAAAGTTTGAAAGTCACCCCCTTTATTTAAGACTAGGTCTTGTAAAACTATTCTTCTCCCCCTTTGTTGTAGAATTTCTTTTTTCTCATATCATTATTTCTCACCCTTTATCATTATCGAAAGGGGTTGGGGTGTTTGAGAGAAAATGGGTGCTCTAATCTCACATGTCTTGAATAATATTAAGTATTACCAGTGTTCTAAAATGTGTTCCTATACTCCGCGTAGGCGCTCCTAGGCTTGAGGCTCCGGCAAAACGTCTCGCCTTAAGCTTTTTACGCATTATTCTTGGTAAAAGTATTAAGGCACACTTTTTTTTAAAACAAAAATGCTTTAATGAAATGATATCGCCTTTTAAAGATTTTTTTAAAAAAAACTAGACCAATGTCTCATTCAAAACAATCAAAAGACAAATGGTTTTCCAAAACTCTCTATCCCACGTCTAAAAAACTGTGTGTTTTTTCTTTTGTTTTTTTCTTAGTATTTAAAAAAATAGAACTTTAGTTTGCATATATTCAGACATATTTTAAAGTGTGTACCATTTTAGTATTTTTAATAGCCTTGTTATAGTTAAAAATGTTAAAATATATTTAAAAAAGGCCTAAACGCATTTTTACGCCTAAGGCCCGCCTAGGCTTCTAAGTCTTAAGGATTGGCCTCGATCACACCCCACGTTTTTTAGAACCTTGAGTTTTATTAAGAGGATAAGATTTGTGACACCCCGCCTAATTAAATAACGGGCGATCACTCATTTATTAAATTAAAATCAAGGTGAACAGTTGGTTCATTCTTAACATCACTGTCGTAAAAATAAATTTTCCAAATTAACACCCTAATTAATTAAGCTAAGTGTCAAAACCATTTTTAACATTTCTTTCCAAATTTTATTTTTAAAGAAAATCATTTATTTATTTATTAACAACATTATCAATAAGTAAGAATCGTACCACAATTATCCTGGAACATAATCCAATTAATTTAAACATTCAAAATTCCAACATCTAAAACTTAAAGTAAAACATTCATGCTGAATAACTCCCAAAGTAACAGTACTAGAAATAACTGAAATACAAATGTCCCAACAAAACAGATAAATAGTGGAAAGGCGACACATGCCCAATAACTGAGAATGATAGAAGAGGAATCAAGTAAATGAAATCGTCTAAGCAAGTGGCTTGCAACTCCCACCTAAGACGCAGCACGTTCCTCCCAAGGGATCCTAAGCAAGATGCCCCTGTGGCTGGGCACCGGTAATATATACATATATACACAAGAGAGAAAGAGAAATAGAAATGGGTCAGAGCCCGATAGTGTGTTTGATTTAAAATTCGTTTAGCAAGTATTTAAATTGATACAGGCTAATGCAACAACATATTAGTACGACACTCTCTTGAGAAATTCTCACCTCTCTTCTAATGTGCACGCCTAGCGTACTAACCTTCCCAACGGATTATTTATCATATACCACACTAATCTTCCCCGACGATTCATCTTATCTTAGGTTATTCGTAAGATTTAAAACTGAACAACACAATTGTTTAAAACATAAGATTTCAATTTGTAACCAAAGTTCTCATTTTAACTTTATCAATAAAGTTTTCTAGTGTCATAATATACCTTCTCACAACAAGTATTTTAAATTTTTTAAGTCATCAACCATGTCCTACATATCAAATCACAGTAGGCAGTTCCAGATTTCAGAATTTCATATATATATATTAGCTACTCGTATAATATATATATCATAACAGCACCCCACATAAAAAACTATATTGCGGGCATACTCTACTATCCAACCCCATATCACTCATATTAAGGGGAATACAAATTCGGACTCACTCTCGAATTGTATTAACACATACACAACAATATTGAGGCGAAGCATAGATTCCAAGTCTCTAAGAGGATGGCACATACCCGCGTCTCTTAGGACCGTCTGAACCATCATTCCGATAGCATGTACCAAGGATATCTATCTCCTAGGGTACGAATCAATATCCCCCATAAGGCAACACAGGATAAGATCGTCCCAGCGCGGAAACCTCAGGGATAGCAAATAGCGTGGGTATGTTTTCACACATAGATAGTATATGCATACACAATCATATAACTATACTAATATTACCATATCAATATTAGGTATATCTCAAATCCCATAGTTACGACATTTATCCTTATTTTCACATTATTAGTATCGCGTATAAGGGTTCGTCTCTAACCTTAATTCGAAGGATTCTTCCAACTTATTACGTAACTCACATGGACTCTATCCTCCCAAGTATAAAATTCAGTAGGTGTCCTTTTTATGTTCCAACGTAACCCTCTTATTTATCTCCCCCTTTAATACATAAATTCATCCACCCTTAAGTAATTATCCCCAAAAATACAATTCTCGTCTCATATTAAAAGTCCCAAAATTATTCATATGTCCTACTGATCTTCCCTATCTCCCAAAACACTTTATTTAGGGATGTCCAAGAATTATTTCACATTAAATTGAATTTAAATAATTTAAAAAGGGAAATAGGAGTCTGCCAGGAGGGGTCGATCGATCGAGGTCTGGGGCTCGATCGAGCGAACCTTCGATCGATCGAAGCTCTGGGCTCGATCGATCGATCAAACAGGTATTTCGAATTTCTGCAGTTTTGCAGTTACGGGTTCTGACGCCTATCTTCATCCAAATTCAAGTTTTACATTCCCAAACGTCCAAAGATTCATACTACGAACATTATATCATCATACTAGGTATTTCCAACGTAAAGCATGTGGATTTCTATCATTAAACATGGATTAATAGCCCAAAAATTTATATAATTATCAAGAACCCTAGAATTCTCTTAAACATGGTTCTAACAAGTATTTCCAGAAATTTCTTCTTATAAACATCATAATTTCGTGGGTAATTCCTCTACATGGCAAGGGTTTCCAGGATTATCATTTAAACCATAACTACATGTGATTCCTATCTCAAATCTTTGGTTTTCTTCCATAAAAACTCATTATAATTACTCCTAAACTAATATGAAAGATGCACAAACGAAATAAGCAAGATAAACACTTGCATGGTATTTTTGGTGTTCTGATTTGCAGATGATTTTGGTGTGGATGCGTTCCCCGTCGCGCGATCTACGCGTTGGTGGTGGTGGCGGTGCAAACGGATGGATTTTGGGCCTTGGATTGCCTTGAGAGCTCTCTCCTATCCTCTCCTATGGCCGTCACTTGTCTTTGGTTGTTCTAACCCTAGAAGGCACCCTTAGACATCTCATATAACCCTTAAAATTTCGTGGGTTTAATTACCCATAATTGTGAAATGTCCAAAACGCCCTCTCGGGGTACTAATTAGGCCTAAAAGCGCCCCGAGACCCAAACTAAACTCCCGGGTACACTTTTCTGACTATCTCGACCCTTCCGTATGCGTTGGTGCACTCAAAACGACCATACGAACAACTTATAAAATATTCACTTTTATTTATCAATATTTAGTCCCGACGCGACACGGGCGCGTCCCGACTCAAATTTCCAAAATTGTCATTTTATTCACTCGTGACATTAAATATAACCAATATTACATATTACTTTGCTCATTAGTAATATTCAACAAATTTCCCATAATTACTAACTCTCGTCACGTTAATAATTATAACATAATTAATTTCCATATTTTTATTAAATAATTAACTCACATTAAATTTAATAAATCCCCAAATTAATATAGCATAAAAATATGGGGTATTACATACTTCCCCCCTAATAACGGAATTTCGTCCCGAAATTCGGAAAACAAGGCATACCTGGTAAGAACAAATCTGGATATCTCTCGCGCATGTCAACCTCGCGCTCCCAAGTGGATTCCTCCACATTGTGGTGCTCCCACTGGACCCGTACAAGTGGAACTATCTTCGACCTCAATCTCCTCTCACTATAGTCTAGGATAGCCACCGGTCTCTCCTCGTAAGAGCTGTCAGGCTGTAAGTCTATCTCATCTATCGCAATGTGAGTATGGGCCATATCATCCCGAAGATACCGTCTCAACGACGAGATGTGGAATGCATCGTGAATGCGATGTAAATGCTCTGGTAGACCCAATCTGTATGCTACCGGCCCAATCCTCTCGAGATAATGGGAAATGGTCTCACGTACCTCGGGGCCAATTTCCCTTTCTTCCCGAACCTTATCACTCTTTTCATAGGAGATACACGCAGTAACACTTGGTCCTCCACATTAAACTCCCTGAAGAACCGTTTCGCATCGGCGTAGCTCTTCTGCCTGTCCTGGGCTACTCGAATGCGACTCCTAATCATCTCAATCCTCGTGGACGTTTCCTGAATCACCTCTAGTCCTAGCAACTTGTTATCCCCCACCTCGAGCCAACAAGTTGGGGAACGACAAGGCCTGCTATACAAAGCCTCAAATGGAGCCATGCCAATCGTGAACTGATAAGAGTTATTATAAGCAAACTCTACCAGTGAAAGGTGTGGCTCCCAACATCCTCCAAAATCAAGAACACACATGCGTAGCATATCCTCTAACATCTAATTTGTATGCTTTGTCTCTCCATCTGTCTGTGGGTGATAAGCTGAACTCAACCTCAACTCAGTACCCATAGCCTCCTGAAAGCTTTCCCAGAAACGTGACACGAAAATTTTGTCTCTATCTGACACAATATTCAGGGGCACCCCATGTAATCTGATAATCTCAGAAATGAACAACTGAGCATACTGACCCGTGGTATAATCTGTCTGCACCGGAAGAAAATGAGCCACCTTGGTCAAACGGTCTACAATCACCCAGATGGAGTTGTGGCCCCGCTGTGATGTAGGCAACCCTATAATAAAATCCATGGGAATACTCTCCCACTTCCACGCAGGTATTTCCAATGGCTGAAGCAACCCTGACGGTTTCTGATGGTCCACCTTTACCAGCTGGCAGGTAGTACACTTGGACACGAACTCAACAATGTCCTTGGTCATCCCACTCCACCAGTATTGTCTCCTCATATCCTGGTACATCTTATCCCCTCCAGGATGCACCACAAATCGGGACCCGTGATATTGGGTCATCACTGCATGACACAATTCTGCCCCTTCTGGAACAACCAATCTCCCATTAAACCTTAAAACCCCGTCTGAACTTACAGAATAGGACTCAGCACCCTCGGCTAAAAGTCGTACAATCTACTCCTGGCAAAACGGGTCTATTTTTTGTGCCTGTATCACCCTCGCAACAATCTCGGGTGTGACTGTCATAACAGATATGAATGAACGGGCTACTGCGTCTTGGTGACCCAACTCCTTCCACTTCGCTTTCTAGACATCCGCTACCTCATTTACCGGTCTACGGCTCAACGCATCAGCAACTACGTTGGCCTTCCTCGGATGATACTGTATGTCGAACTGATAGTCCTTCATAAACTCTAACCATCCGCGCTGACGCATATTCAGCTCTCGCTGAGTGAACAGGTACTGCAGTGATTTGTGGTCTGTGAACAAACGGAACTTTTCCCCCAATAAATAGTGTCTTCATATCCTCAACGCAAAGACGACCGCTGCTAACTCCAGGTCGTGGGTGGGGTAATTCTTCTCATGCGGCTTAAGCTTGCGGGAGGCAAAAGCTATAGCCTTCTCTTCCTGCTGAAGTACTCCCCCAAGTCCCCGTAAAGAGGCATCGGTGTAAACCAGGTACTCCACACCCGGCTTTGGTAAAGCAAGGACTGGTGCTGAAGTAAGCTTGTCTTTCAGCTCGTCGAAAGCCAAATGACAAGCATCATCCCAAACATATGGTACCCCTTTGCGAGTCAGGTTCATCAATGGACCCGCTATTTTGGAGAATCCCCGAATGAATCTCCTGTAGTATCCGGATAACCCCAAGAAACTACGCACTTCCGTCGGTGTCGTGGGTTGTCCCCACTCCATCACCGCTGACACTTTACTCGGGTCAACTGCTATCCCCTGTTCAGAAACAACATGCCCCAAGAACTGTACCTCTTGCAACCAGAATCCACACTTCTCGTACTTAGCATACAACTGATGCTCTCGTAAAGTCGGAAGAACCTGCCTTAAGTGTTCGACATGCTCCTCCTCGGAGTGTGAATATATCAAAATGTCATCTATAAAGACGATGACAAACTGATCCAAGAACTCTTTGAATACTCGGTTCATTAAGTCCATGAATACGGCTGGAGCATTTGTGAGACCAAATGGCATCACTCTGAACTCGTAAGACCCATATCTCGTCAAGAAGGCAGTCTTTAAAACATCCTGCTCTTTAATACGTAGCTGATGGTACCCCGACCTCAGATCTATCTTCGAAAAGAAATTTGCTCCCCTCAGCTGGTCGAACAGATCATCGATTCGAGGCAACTGATACTTATTCCGTATCGTGACCTTGTTCAACTCCCGGTAGTCCACACATAACCTCAGTGAACCATCTCTCTTTTTCACAAACAGAACTGGAGCGCCCCAAGGTGAGGTACTCCAGTGAATGAAGCCCTGACCTAACAACTGCTCTATCTAATCTCGTAACTCTCGCATCTCTGCAGGAGCCATACGGTATGGAGCGTGCTATAGGTCTCGTATCTGGCAATAAATCTATGACAAAGTCTATCTCTCGACTGGGGGGTAGGCCTGGTATCTCCTGGAATACATCGAAATACTCACGAACGACTGGGATCGAGTCTAAAGGAATCACAACCTCCTTAGAGGCATCCTCCTCTATATAATACAAATGAGCAGTCAAACCTCCCTCTGGGCGAGGCATCGCCACTACAAACATCTCTTGCCTTGGAATGGCAAAAACAATGCTCCCACCGAAGCAATCAATCATGGCTCTATAAGCTACGAGCCAATCCATACCGATAATAACATCATGCTCATCCATATCTAAGACTAACATGTCTGCGGGTAATACCAAACTACCAATCTCTACCCCCACTCCCCGGCATATAAAGAAGATAAGCGACCCACTCCCCAGTGGTGAGTCCACACGCGTCACTGTGCTCTTTGCTGTGGCTAATAACCCTAAGGCCTTAGCAAAATGCGTAGCTATAAAACAATGCGTCGCCCCCGTATCAAACAAAACCCGACACATAGTACCATGGATATGAAACATACCCTTAATCGCGGGTGGTGCCTATGGGGCTGCTGCCTGGTGGACGTTATAGACACGTCCGTACTGTAACTGCCCCTGCTGCACTGGAGCTGCTGGAATGGATGGCACCTGGGCTGGAGCTGGGAGGGCATCCGGAAAAAGTGGTTTCTGTGGCTCATTTCGGGCACCCTGCTGCTGTGGGGCCCTATCTCCCTCCGGACAATCCTGGCGCCTATGGCCGTGTCTACCACATCCAAAACATAGGCCTTTGAAGTTTCCTCCCCTCTGACCCTGTTGACCGCGGCCCTGCTGGCCGTTACCTCCCCGCCACTGGCCCTGTTGGCCCTGCTACTGACCCTGCTATCGATGTTGGCCTTGTTGGCCCTGATGATTAGGCTGGCCCTGCTGACCCTGCCTATAACCCCCAAATCCCTGCCTGGAATCACCTGAATGGAATCACTTAGCAGGGTCCCCCTGATGGGAACTCTGCTCGTGCTGACGAGTCTGTCCCTGAGATGGTTCCCCACTAGCACTATTACCCCCGGTTCTGCCCTGCTAGCTGGACTCTCCTTCTCTCCTGCTTCCCTACATATGGAAACTGTGATCCTGGCAATGTAGTAACGCAGCTTTGAGTACATCAGTGAAAGTACTCAGAGATAGATTCCCTATAAGATGCTGACGGATCCTCCAAGCTAACCCGTCCACAAACAACATTATCTTCTTACTATCAGTAGGTGCCTCATCAAGCACTATGGTGAGAAGTCTCGTGAACTCCTCCTCATACTCAGCAACGGTAGAGTTCTCCTGTTTCAAATTTAGTAATTTCTGCCTCATCTCAGTCTGCACGGCGGGTGGAAAGTACTTGCGGTCAAACCGCTACCAAAACGACTGAATAGGGACCGTGTCCCTCTCCTCCAAGGTGGTAGTGGACTCCCACCACTGCAAAGCGGCCCCCACCAGCTTAAAGGAAGCCAAATACTGCCTTTGCACGTCGGTGCACTCATACATACGAAGATGCCGCTGGATGTCTTTCTTCCATTGGCTGACTGTGATGATATCTGAGCTACCAGAGAACTCAGGGGGATGCGCCTTCTGAAAATCATCCCTAACCCTCTCCCATGCAGATGGAAGCTGTGCTGGTACTGGCGCCACTGCCTGAATCTGGGGTGGATCCTGCTGAACCACCGCTAGCGCGGCATTCACCGCCTGAGCAACAATAGCGGCTACTTCACTAGCATTCATAGTGCCTTGTGCCGAAGCTGCGAGATGCACAGCCTGGGCACGCCTATCCTTGGGTGCAAGTCTCAGAGGCATCTGAAACGTGAAGAAGTTTATTAGTCTACAGTCATTATCAAATCACAAATAGCTGAAGACGTAACGTACAAGCAGAAATACAACAATCCTAAAAATAGGGCTCTATATCAAAGAAAGCAACGCTGAAAGCATAATAAGCCGCATAGATCCTAAAGGTCACTAGAACCTGATGCTCTGATACCACCTGTGACACCCTGCCTAATTAAATATCGGGCGATCACTCCTTTATTAAATTAAAATCAAGGTGAACAGTTGGTTCATTCTTAGCATCACTGTCGTAAAAATAAATTTTCCAAATTAACACCCTAATTAATTAAGCTAAGTGTCAAAACCATTTTTAACATTTCTTTCCAAATTTTATTTTTAAAGAAAATCATTTATTTATTTATTAACAACATTATCAATAAGTAAGAATCGTACCACAATTATCCTGGAACATAATCAAATTAATTTAAACATTCAAAATTCCAACATCTAAAACTTAAAGTAAAACATTCATGCTGAATAACTCTTAAAGTAACAGTACTAGAAATAACTGAAATACAAATGTCCCAATAAAACAGATAAATAGTGGAAAGGCGACACATGACCAATAACTAAGAATGATAGAAGAGGAATCAAGTAAATTAAATCGTCTAAGCAAGTGGCATGCAACTCCCACCTAAGACGCAGCACGTTCCTCCCAAGGGATCCTAAGCAAGACGCCCCTGTGGCTGGGCACCTGTAATATATACATATATACACAAGAGAGAAAGAGAAATCAAAATGGGTCAGAGCCCGATAGTGTGTTTGATTTAAAATTCGTTTAGCAAGTATTTAAATTGATACAGGCCAATGCAACAACATATTAGTACGACACTCTCTTGAGAAATTCTCACCTCTCTTCTAATGTGCACGCCTATCGTACTAACCTTCCCAACGGATTATTTATCATATACCACACTAATCTTCCCCGACGATTCATCTTATCTTAGGTTATTCGTAAGATTTAAAACTGAACAACACAACTATTTAAAACATAAGATTTCAATTTGTAACCAAAGTTCTCATTTTAACTTTATCAATAAAGTTTTCCAGTGTCATAATATACCTTCTCATAACAAGTATTTTAAATTTTTTGAGTCATCAACCATGTCCTACATATCAAATCACAGTAGGCAGTTCCAGATTTCTGAATTTCATATATATATATATATATTAACTACTCGTATAATATATATATCATAACAGCACCCCACATAAAAACTATAGTGCGGGCATACTCTACTATCCAACCCCATATCACTCATATTTAGGGGAATACAAATTCGGACTCACTCTCGAATTGTATTAACACATACACAACAATATTGAGGCGAAGCATAGATTCCAAGTCTCTAAGAGGATGGCACATACCCGCGTCTCTTAGGACCGTCTGAACCATCATTCCGATAGCCTATACCAAGGATATCTATCTCCTAGGGTACGAATCAATATCCCCCATAAGGCAACACAGGATAAGATCGTCCCAGCGCGGAAACCTCAGGGATAGCAAGTAGCGTGGGTATGTTTTCACACATAGATAGTATATGCATACACAATCATATAACTATACTAATATTACCATATCAATATTAGGTATATCTCAAATCCCATAGTTACGACATTTATCCTTATTTTCACATTATTAGTATCGCGTATAAGGGTTCGTCTCTAACCTTAATTCGAAGGATTCTTCCAACTTATTACGTAACTCACATGGACTCTATCCTCCCAAGTATAAAATTCAGTAGGTGTCCTTTTTATGTTCCAACGTAACCCTCTTATGTATCTCCCCCTTTAATACATAAATTCATCGACCCTTAAGTAATTATCCCCAAAAATACAATTCTCGTCTCATATTAAAAGTCCCAAAATTATTCATATGTCCTACTGATCTTCCCTATATCCCAAAACACTTTATTTAGGGATGTCCAAGAATTATTTCACATTAAATTGAATTTAACTAATTTAAAAAGGGAAATAGGAGTCTGCCAGGAGGGGTCGATCGATCGAGGTATGGGGCTCAATCGAGCGAACCTTCGATCGATCGAAGCTCTGGGCTCGATCGATCGATTTCTGCAATTTTGCAGTTACGGGTTCTGACACCTATCTTCATCCAAATTCAAGTTTTACATTCCCAAACGTCCAAATATTCATACTACGAACATTATATCATCATACTAGGTATTTCCAACGTAAAGCATGTGGATTTCTATCATTAAACATGGATTAATAGCCCAAAAATTTATATAATTATCAAGAACCCTAGAATTCTCTTAAACATGGTTCTAACAAGTATTTCTAGAAATTTCTTCTTATAACCATCATAATTTCGTGGGTAATTCCTCTACATGGCAAGGGTTTCCAGGATTATCATTTAAACCATAACTACATGCGATTCCTATCTCAAATCTTTGGTTTTCTTCCATAAAAACTCATTCTAATTACTCCTAAACTAATATGAAAGATGCACCAACGAAATAAGAAAGATAAACACTTACCTGGGATTTTTGGTGTTCTGATTTTCAGATGATTTTGGGGTGGTTGCGTTCCCCGTCGCGCGATCTACGCGTTGGTGGTGGTGGCGGTGCAAACGGATGGATTTTGGGCCTTGGATTGCCTTGAGAGCTCTCTCCTTTCCTCTCCTATGGCCGTCACTTGTCTTTGGTTTTTCTAACACTATAAGGCACCCTTAGACATCTCATATAACCCTTAAAATTTCGTGGGTTTAATTACCCATAATTGCGAAATGTCCAAAACGCCCTCCCGGGGTACTAATTAGGCCTAAAAGCGCCCCGAGACCCAAACTAAACCCCCGGGTACACTTTTCTGACTATCTAGACCCTTCCGGACGCGTTGGCGCACTCAAAATGACCATACGAACAACTTATAAAATATTCACTTTTATTTATCAATATTTAGTCCCGACGCGACACGGGCGCGTCCCGACTCAAATTTCCAAAATTGTCATTTTATTCACTCGTGGCATTCAATATAACCAATATTACATATTACTTTGCTCATTAGTAATATTCAACAAATTTCCCATAATTACTAACTCTTGTCACGTTAATAATTATAACATAATTAATTTCTAGATTTTTATTAAATAATTAACTCACATTAAATTTAATAAATCCTCAAATTAATATAGCATAAAAATACGGGGTATTACAGGATTAAATATAGAAGGATAGAGGAAGGGGAAGAATTTACAAGAAGTATTCCATAATGAAAATTTAGCTTATACCTTGAAGACTTGTTATTCCAAGTTCGCGACAGAAAACACAAAATCTATCTTGTGGAAGTGGTTTGGTAAAAATATCCGCAAGTTATTTTTTGGTGCAAATAAGTAGAAGTTGCACATCCCATTTTTGAACATGATCTCATAAAAAGTGATGTTTGATATTAATATGTTTGGATCTTTAATGTTGAACATGGTTTTTAGTAATAGAAGTTTCACTTGTGTTATGACAGAGGATTGGGATTTTGGAAATTATAATTCGAAAGTCCCCGAGTTTTTTTTTTAGTATACAAAATTTGAGAAACTACCATAGATAAAGAAACTAATTGTGGAACTTCTACTTATTTTCACCAAAAAATGGGATGTGGAACCACTACCAATCTATTCAGATTCTACCATAGAAAAAGAAACTAATTGTTGTTTCTTACTTTCCCAAGACACAAAGGAATGCCCAAGAAAGTGTCACGAACTACTTGTACTATTTTGACTTACTTGACAACCGATCCTATCAGCATTTGAGTAGATTATTGCATCAAAACATTTAGTTTTAGTATACCAAAGTCCTAAATTAGTGGTTCCTAGGATATAACAAAATATTATTTTAACAACACTAAGATGACACTCTTTTGGGTGGGATTGAAATCTTCCACATAGGAAAACAATAAACATGATGTTAGGACAACTAGAAGTTAAATAAAGTAAACTTTCAATCATGCCAAGAAATAGTTTCTTATCAATATCCTTTCTATATTCATCGCAATCAATTTTGGTTGAGGTAAGGTGAGAGGTTTTGTAAGACTAAGGCCAAATTTTTTCTTAGGTCTTTGATATATTGGATTAATTTATGAAAATTACTATGTATGGAAAAATTTCATAACGTGTCAAGTTTTATAATATGTTTATTGTATTTTTGTAAAATTGGATTTAGTTGTTTGGATAAACTATACGAGGGTAGGATTGTGTTCTGTTTGTCCTTCAAGCCTATTCATTCGAAGACATGAATTGATCTGAGTTAAAGAGACATCAACTTCCATGCCGAGTTTCGTTATTAACCTTGGGATCTCAGAAAAGGTATATGTGGTGTATTATGTTGATCCTTGGGTTTTATGTTTGGATTTTTATATGATTTACTAAGGCTTATTTTCGAAAAAAGGATTTTAAAAGAAAATATATTTTTTATTTTAATAGTTGTTCGAACGAGTTTTCAGTTCGTTCAAATGAGTTTCATGGTTTCAATCAAACGAAATGTGTTTTTGTCCAATCGAGTTTGTGGGTTTCATTCAAATGACATTCGAATGACCTTAAGGTTCATTCGAATAAGGTGGACAACTCATTTTAAAGAACTTGAGTTTTATTTTAACGAGGTGCCTAAAGTTTGTGCCACTGCCTTTTCACATTTTCTATAAATAAAATGTCTCGTATAGACATTTTAATTTTATGGTTTTAAAAAATAGTTTTAAAAAGAGAAAATATAAGCCTCCAAGAACCCTATTTACACCCTAGTTTTAAGATCCAAGAATCAAGATAATATGCTAGTTTGAGATCTCATGTAATTGATCACTAAGTTTGGTTACTCTACATCTTTGAGAGAATTTTTGGAACGGTGGATTTCGTGTGACTATGGTGATGGTTTGGTAGATAAAGATCGATGGACACCGATATGCATCAAGTGCATGCATTGTGATGATCATCAGTGGATTCTTACGATGTTACTGCGAAGAAGGTCAAAGTAGTGAAGACTACATTAAGGTTTGAAGGAATCATGTCAAGTGATGTAAATTTGTCTATCACTATTGTATAAATACTATATCACAGTGAACTTTCATAGGATAGGTCATCCAAGGTTTAACTTGTTGTTGGTTTTTCTCATACATCACGGCGTTGTGTGATCGATTTATGTTACTCTTATAATTCACCTAGATGCATGTTTTAGGCAAATTAAAATTAGACTAATAGTTTACACAACTTTGATTTAATTGGTGCTTGATTAAAATTGATTAATTTTGATCATTTGGTTATTTTAATTAAAATTTGGTATTTGTTAATCCCTCCCAATTCGCATGTACTTGCTTTTTCAAATTGGTAACAGTGCGGGTTGTATTGTGTTATGGTTTTAACACTTATTTTCATGCACATTTAGGTTTTTGATGGATTTTAACCATAAGGGTAGTTACATAACCTAGCCTCCCATGTTTTACGATTCAAACTATCCCTATTAGAAGGCCAATATGAGATTTTTCTTATAATCTATCGATGGGAATGTTTAAAATTCCGTGGAGCAAGTGTGGTCTCCTCTTACTAGGAATGGTTTGATTAAACTATAATCCCTTTGGTCAAAGGCTAAAAAATATGCATCGATGTTCAATTTCAAGGGTGTGAACGATATCTTTTAAGATATCATGGCTGAAGACTTTAATGGATTATGACTTGTGAGAGCACTAAAGATGCTTGGGAAGTTTTAAAATCCACACACATTGGAACTGACATGGTTAGGATTTATATGTTGCAAAATTTGACAATGAAATTTGAAACAATTAAAATGGGAGAGAATGAGTCATTTAATTAGTTTTATTACAAATTATCGAATATTGTTAACTCTTAATTTAACTTAGGTAAACCTATCCCTGAACCGAGAGTGGTGAGAAAAATCATAAGACGTTGCCAAAAAGATTTAATGCCAAAGTCATAGTCCAATATTCTCTTGGTAGTGATGACACTATGAGAGTCCAAGAACTTGTAGGTTATATCCAAACCTATGAAATGAATATGTTTCCTTTTTGAGAAATAAATGGGTTTTTCTTTGAAATCTCTTAAGGAGGAAGTGTCGGATTCGAATAGTGAGGGTGGTTTAGATCCCGAAGATATTGCTACGTTTTTTGGAAGGTTCACAAATTTTCTTAAGCTTAGAGGAGATAATAATTCAGTAAATCTAATAACTTTAACAGCTACTATGATAGGAAAAGAGGGATAACCCTAAGAAGGTGGATGATTGGGATAAGTTTTATGAGTGCCAAGGGTTTAGGCATCATGCATGCGAGTGTCCCATTAAACTAAGGAAATAAGTTAAGAATCCCAAAGTTTATAATGTAACCCTTAGTGATAGTGAGTAAGAAGAGGAACCCAATTCTCCAGTGGAGTGTAACTACACCTCTTTCATGGCTAATCACATGAGCCCAAATGAAAAGTCTTTTGATGTTGAAGATAATTATATCCATGACAATTTCGTGGTCCCATCTTGTGATTCCCAAGTTAGTGATGATGAGAATGAAGAATATGAGAGTGAGCTTCAAGTTTCCTTTCGTGAGTTGTACATGAAATCGTTAAAATTAAAAAATAAAAGGCTAACTTAAAGTTAGAGGTTAAATTGAAAGAACTTGCCATAGGAAATAATGATAAATTGATTGAGGATTTAACGGCACATGAAAAGACTCTTAGGGAGAATATCTCATAAATTGACGATGAGAGAGATAACCTTTATGATTGTTTTTAAAAATTTAAAGAAGGATTCCCTAAAGTTTGAAGAGTCTAATATTTTTTTGAGTATAGTATTTTGAAGCTAGAAAATGATTTAAGAGACCCAAGTCATTTCAAATTGGATTTGGAATGTAGGTCAAAAAAGTTGGATAACTTTTTAGGCAGCCCAAAAATGACAAGATAGGTCTAGGCTACGACGATACAAATGCTTCCTCTCCTAAATCCAAGACCAATATTTTAAAAGAGTAAATCGTTGCCAAGGATGTTATAGGAAAGGTCAACCCAAGGGTAACATTCCTCTTGTCCAAAACATACTGTCATAGGAAAGGTCACTTTAGGAGGTTTTATTTTGATATTAGAAAGGGTCCTATGAAGTCTAGATCTCGTATCACTATGATTCTTAAAACCCGATGCATAATATCATCATATATTTGAGGTTCGAAAATCAGATTTTAAGGCTCTTAATATTAGACTTAGTGATTCTCGCATGCTTTCATATTATTTTTCACATGCTATATCTTATGAGTGATTGTGTTTGCATATTTTTTTAATACACTAGTTTTTGTTCTTCATATTATATGTTATCACTAGTGCTATGATGTCCGTGTCTTTTGTATTTTGATTCTTTATTTTTTAGGCTAAATTGGAAAATATAAAAATATTTTCTTTTCTTTTTAGTCTTTTTTTGAAATTTTTGAAAAAAATCAAAGATATTTTTATTTTGTTTTGTGTAATAGTTTTACACATTTTATGTGGCATATTGGTGTGTTTGAATTTGATTCATTCTATGTTTTTTCATGTGGCTAGAACATTAGAGTACGATTTCTAATGCTTTGGATTGTTTCCCAGTTAGGCCTTGCATGGAGTTGTTTGAATTTGGTTGTAATGGATTAATCTAAGTATATGACTTCACACACACTTGCATGAGCTCTTTTAGATAATAACTACTTATATTGCATGAGCTAAGTGAGGTTCTATCATATCAATCTTGTCACATATATATGGGGGATTTTTTCATGTAAGAACCATTATGTGAGTTTGCTCTTAAGAGTTTAAAAAATAAAAAGTGTGAAATGGAAAGGAAAAAGAAAAGAAAAACAAGTTTACCAAGGCCAAAGTTTAGAAATTGATCACCAAAAGTGATGTCTTCAAAAAATAAAAGAGGGGAAAATTCAATATTTATATTTTGAGGGTGTTACAAGTTGAAGATCAACGGGGTTGCATAAGTTTGTCCTAGTTCATTTTTATTGATTGACATTATTGATTTGAGAATCATCAATATTTTCTAGTCTTGTGTGCATTTAGTCCATTTGTCAATTATGAGTTCACATTATTTGTCACGTGAGGATAAATCTAAGTTTGATAAATTAATGAGATCAAATAGAACTCCTTAGGCTATCTTGAGTGTTTAGGGAATATTTCTTTTTATTATAGTTCATGACCTTTCACTCCGTACTACATTTTTGGTTAGACACTATGGTCATCCTTCCCCATTTTTTTTCCTCATCCATCTCGGGGTCGAAGCTTGTGCACATAGTGTTGAGAGAGAGAGAGAGGTCTCATTCCCTTCCTAGGAATGCTTCGGACTTCGTTGATATGGGGTGATATAAATAGATATAGTTTCCAACCTATTTTACACAAAATAGTCAAAAAAACATGTTGCCGCTTCAAGAGAACGATATCAAAGAAAATTGATGCTTGCGAAACCAATTAGACCAGAGGTTTGGGGGCTAAGTTACGAAATGGGAAGGTGTTAGGCACCCATCCCTCCCTTGAGATCTCTAATGGGCTTATGTTACTATTTTTCTTAATTTATCCGTGAAGTGTGTGTGCGTGTATATATAAGGGGAGATCGGAATCGCTCGACTCACGTTATGGAAAAAGATAGAGTGAGGTCATCCATATGAATGTTCCCAAATTAATAATTAAAAATATGACATGTTCTCTTAATGATATATTGATCATTATAATGAAATGATAATATGTGTTGTATAAGACGCAAATATGAATCACAAATATGATATGTGGATAAAATAGGAAAATAGGACTCGAGTCTCGGCTTTTAGCTTGAGACACCTACATAGCCTATAAAGGCATCAAAGTTCACATAGTTTGCTTGCGACACGAGGGTGGGGTTTATACCATAAGTTCAAATGGGGATTTTATTTTATGTGTGTGTAAGAAAAAATTTGTTTTTAGTTTTGAGAAAACGTGGTGTAAAATCCAGTTGGAATTTATAGGTGTATCCCTATTTTTTTTTTATAGAAAATATTGTATGTGCAATATTACTAATAAAGGATTGAATATTAATATTTATATGATCTAAAGTAAAAGCTAAATTAATCACTTATATAACTAATGCGAAAATAAAGAAATTTTAACAGAGAGAAGAATATTTTATACCTTCTTTAGGGACTTTAAGATTTATATTGACTGATGACGTGCATCCTTGCAAGTGTGTTAAGAATTTATATGGTTTTTTACTAGATTGGGTGTGAAAGTGATGGAAATGAAAGGTGGATAAAGGTTTCAAACAAGTAAACCTCGCTAAGTTAAGAAGAATGTTGCTGAGATCATTGAAGTTGATGTTTTTTAGGTGCCTTTGAGGTGAGCTCATGCTTTCCTTACATAGGGTCAAGGGACTGTCGATAAAAAATGTTCTTGCACAGCCTGTCGGCAGGTAATCCTAGGCACACTACCAATAGGCAAGGAAATGAACCTGCCAATTGGCAGTCTTGTACATATTTTTTTAAAAAGCGATCGCAATATGCAATTCGTAAGTCCATATTGTGCACGGGGCATACCGTTGGAAAGGTTACTTAGAGAACTTTGAGAATCATTTGGTTTGATCTCAGGTTTAGGAGTTGACTTTGTGTCAAACGGGGATTGGAAGAGCCCATCGTTCCTTTGGATAAGAGATTATAGGATGATGATGGATCGCTCATCCCAACTGTAAGTCTGAATTTAGCACGGGATGGACCTTTGGAAAATTTATGTGAGTCACTTCGATGTTCTAAAGAGCATAGCTCGGTTCGGAGATTTAATTTTGGTCAAATGGGGCCTGAAAGTGCCTGATGACCTTTCAGAGTAAAATCGGTCTATCATTCGTATCGTAAGGCTAATTCATGTACAGGGAAAACCGTTGGAAATGGTATTCATTTCTCTTTGAAGATTTATTCATTCTTGTTTGAGTTGAAGAGTTGACTTTGGTCAAATGGAGTCCGAGTGCACCCAGTACCCTCCAGATTAGTTTTCGAGGGAAAAGGGATCGTTTGTTCAAATGGTTATGTCATTTTGCACAGGGGAAAATCGTTAAAAAAGGGGTTTCAGAGTGCTTCAAAGATTCATTAAGATTTTTCTCTGATGAGGAAGTTGATTGGGATCAAAACATGGCTCGGGAGCACCCGATGGCCTCCAGATCGGTTTTTAGTTATAAAATGGTCCATTCATTAAAACCCTTATTTCGATTTGCTCATGGGGTAGAACATTAGAAAGAGAATTTAGAAGCCTTTAAATATTCATTGAGCTATCTCTCAAACAATGGTGTTGGCCGGAGTTAAACGGGGCTCGGGAGCACCCGGTGGACTCTAGATTGGTAATTAGAGTGTGACTTAGGGTTTATGGTAAATGGGGAGGTTCTAAGAACCTAAGAAAGGACTTAGGGGGTCCTAAAATATGGTGTCTATAGATCCCCTTGATGGGTGATCTTGGAACAATTGAAAGCCGTCAAATAGACGCCACATGATGTTTTGGGAAAGAGGTCAATTATGCTGATCAAAGGGATAAGGATGATCGTTTTAGAGGGTCAAGGTCAATTATGAGGGCCTAAGGTAATGCTAGGAATGGTCAATTCTATAGACTGAGGTCAATTCTGTAGGCTGAGATTAATTATGAGGACCTAAAGTTGGGGAGACCAATTCTGTAGGTCGAGGTCAATTCTGTTGACGTAAATTAAGGGTGACCAATTCTGTGGGTCAAGGTTAATTCTGAGGACCTAAAGTTGGGGAGAGAAATTCTACGGATCGACGTCAATTCCGCGAATCAATGTCAATTCTACAGACCTAAAGTAAAGGCGACCAATTCTATCGGTCGAGGTTAATTTTGAGAACCTAAAGTTGTGGCGATTAGTTCTGCAGGCCGAAGTCAATTTTGAGGACCTAAAGTTGTGGCGACCAATTTTATCGATCGAGGTTAATTCTACGGACCTAAAGTAGTGGCGACCAATTTTGCGGGTCAAGATCAATTGTGAGGACCTAAAGTAGGGACGATCAATTTTACAGATTGAGGTCAATTATGAGGATCTAATGTAAGGCGACCAATTCTGCGAGTTGAGGTCAATTATGAAGACCTAAACTAGGGGCGACCAATTCTGCTATCGAGGTCAATTTTGAGGACCTACAGTCGAGGCGACAAATTATGTGGGTCGAGGTAAATTATGAGGACTTAAAGTTATGGCGACCAAGTCTACCAGTCGAGGTCAATTCCGAGGACCTATAGTAGAGGAAACCAATTCTGCGGGTCGAGGTCAATTATGAGGACCTATTATTGGGGAAAAACATTCTGCGGGCCGAGGTTAATTATGAGGATCTAAATAGGGGTGACCAATTCTACGGGTCAAGGTAAATTATAAGGACCTAAGGTTTTGCTCTCTAGGGAGTCTTTAATTTACCCTTTTTAGACTCTATTGAGGAAGAGACATCTGTCTGGGGATTATGTCCTTTTGAGAGGCTATAACTTTGCTGGAGGAGCTAAAATTCTTATGATGGATAGATTAAGAGAAAGTTTGGTCTGGAAATTGCGCTAAGGAAACATTTGATGACTTGAGGTTTTTGGATTCCACAGGGGAATATATTTCTCTGAGATGCTTTCGGGGAGAGATATTCGACTGTCTTATAGCTCTACTAGGGATGTTGGTTTTGGATGTTCTGTTGGGGAAACCTTTGATTTTTGAGGTTTTGAGTTCCACTGGTGATGCCTTGAGATTTTAGGATTCCAGTTGGGAGTTGTAGTGGACTCCGAGGATGTGGGCGCGCCGTTTTAGGGTTTAAATAGGGGATAAAATGTAGTTTTAATCTAGAGGGGGTTTTGAGATATTTAAAAATGGTTTTCTTGGTGAACAAATGCTCCAATATCTATTTGGAAATTTTAGGAATTTTCTAGAATTTTTTTGGAATTTTCTGGTGTTTTCTGGGATTTATTGTACAAAATTTTCAGGGGGTTGCCTGCCGACATGTTGTAAGGATTGTCGTTCGATAGTGGCATGATATTCTGGGATGACTTAGGAAGGAGAAAACGTAGGTGCCGATTGGTATGGGGTTCAAAAGTTGCTTGAGATTGATTGCGAGGGTTAAGATATAGGTGGATCATATGCAAAAAGTGACCTCGGACCTGGAGGCGGGGTAGGTGGTGTTGGGTAGGATTGATGAATCTCTATTGGGTATGTGGGTGACCTTTTTCCCTTGAGGGATGTCTCCTCGGTAGTTTCTTAGAGATTTATCGTTGACTATGGGAGCTTGATGTTGTCCATATTGTTTGTTTGATGCAGCGGCATTGCACCTGAAAAGAGATTCAAAAAAGGCAAAAGGAGATGCACATTTTGTTTGTTTGTCTTTATTTAGTGGCTTAATCAACATAAACATTAATTTTCTGCTGAGTTTTTGTGACTCCCCGCCTAATTAAATACCGGGCGATCACTCCTTTATTAAATTAATTCAAGGTGAACAGTTGGTTCATTCTCAGCATCACTGTCAAAAAATAAAACTTTTCCAATTTAAACACCCTAATTAACTAAGCTAAGTGTCAAAACCATTTAAAACTTTATTCTCATTTTATTAAATCCGGTTATAAAACCTTAAACCATTAACGTCTAAAGAGTCACACAATCAGTAGAAGAATAAAATGAACATTCAAGAGTTTACCCAACAATAATAAATCCCAACATTAAAATACTAAGGAAAACATCCTGACATTAATAATCCCGAAATAAAGATACTGAAATTAAAAGAATTACAATCTTTGACAATATCAACTAAATAATGGAAAAAGCGCGACACATGCCCCCACTGGATAAAGTTGAACTAGAAGTAGAGTCAACAATGAGATCGTCTAAACAATGGCCTGCAACTCCCACAAAAGCTACAACGCGTTCCATCCAAAGGATCCTATGCAAGACGCCCCTGTGGCTGGGCACCTGTAATACATAAATATATATACAAGAGAGAAAGAGAAATGGAAACGGGTCAGAGCCCGATAGTATATATGATTTAAAAATTCGTTTAGCAAGTATTTAAATTGATTACAGTCCAATGCAACAACATATCAGTGCGACACTCTCTTGAGAAATTCTCACCTCTCTTCTAATGTGCACTCCTATCGCACTAACCTTCCCAATGGTTTATCTCATTATATATCACACTATCTTTCCCCACGGATTTAACATATCTTAGGTGACTCTCAAGATTTAGGATTTAACAACCTCATGGTTTAAAAGGATAATTTCATTTAGTACAAAACGCTCATTTTAACTTTATTGATTCATAAAGTTTTTCCAATATCATATTATACTTTTCAAAACAAGTATTTTCGATTTGAGTCATTACACATGTCTTACTTACCATAACACAGTAGGTAGTTTCCCAAATTTCAGAAGTTCATATATATATTAAATACTCGTATAATATATATATTCTAACAGCACCCCACATAAAAATTATGGTGCGGGCATACTCTACTATCCAATCCCCGTATCAATCACACTAAGTGAATACAAGTTCGGGATCACTCTCGAACTGTATAAATACATACACAAACAATATTGAGGCGAAGCATAGATTCCAAGTCTAAGAGGTCAGTACATACCCTCACGTCTCTTAGGACCATCCGATTATCGATCCGATAGCCCGTACCTAGGATTTCTATCTTCTAGGGTACGAGTCAATATCCACCATAAGGAACACGAGATAAGATCGTCCCAGCGCGGAAACCTCAGGGATAGCAAGTAGCGTGGGCATGATTTTCACAAGTATATAATATATGCATACACAATCATATAAATATACCACTTTTATTATATCAATTTAGGTTCATCCCATAACCCACATTCACAACATTTATCCTTATTTTCCCATTATTATATATCAAGTATAATGGTTCGTTTCTAACTTTAATTCGAAGGATTTTTCCAACTTACTACGTGATTGGACATAAATATTGTATATTTAATGTAACCTATATGGATTTGACGCACATTTATGCTACTAATCTTCGTTGGCAAGTATTTCGTGTTTCGTGCTTCTCTTATTGGTTTTATAGGTTAATTATGCAAGCAGCGCAAAAGAGAAAGAGAGACAATGAAACAAAAGCTAAGAAGGCAAGTTCAAGGGAATTTTGGTAATTCTGTAGCCAGATAACGAAGGAGGAGTCAACTGGAAAGTTGAAGAGCTCGGAACAACGAGAACACTGGAAGAAACAGCACCCAAATCCGAGCTACGGTTGATGAGTTATGACCCGTTGAAGTTGAAGAAAAATCCAAGGAAGAAAGGAAAGAAAACAAGAAAAATTTCTAAGTGTTGAATGGAAGAAAAAGCACCCCAGACCAGCAAACATTCGCGAACCCAGGGGTGAACCGGTTTGGGGGGCGAACCGGTTCGGGGTACATGCGAACCGGTTCGAGGGGCCTGATGCGCGAATTTGCCTCCTTTATTCAGATTGGCTCTAAGGTTTCCTTCTTATACAACATCAAAATTTCGTGGTTTAATCCTCTACATCACAAAAGGTTTCCAGAATATCATTTAAGTCATCACTACATGCAATTTCCTATCTCAAATTGGGTTTTTCTTCCATACAATTCATTCTATTCATTCCTAAACCAATATGAAAGATGCATCAACGAAATAAGCAAGATAAACACTTGCCTGGGATTTTCAAAAATCTGGTTTGGTGTTGAATTTGGTGTGGTTGCGTTCCCCGTCTCGCGATCTACGAGTTGGCGGTGGCGGCGGTGTAAACGGATGAGTTTTGAGCCTTGGAATGCCTTGAGAGCTCTCTCCTCTCCTCTCCAAAGGCCGTTCTAGTGTTTTGAGTTATCTAACCCTAGGAGATAACCTAAACATCTGATATAACCCCTTTAATTTCCGTGGGTTTAATTACCTAAAAATATAAAATGACCAAAATGCCCTCCCGGGGTACCAATTAAGCCTAAAATAGCCCCGAGACTCAAACTAAACCCCCGGGTACACTTTTCTGACTATTTCGACCCTTCCGGACACGTTGGCGCACTCAAAACGACCATACGGATAACTAAAATTATTTCACTTTTATTAATCAACATTTATTCCCGACGCGACACAGGCGCGTCCCGACTTAAATTTCCATAATTGTCATTTTATTCACACTTGACAATATTATAAAAGTAAATCAAATGTATTACTATACTCATCCAGTAACATTCAACAAATAACAAATTTCCAATAATTACTAACTCTCGTCACGCTAGTAAATATTTAAAACAACATTCCGGATTAAAATTAAATTAATTTATCTCAATTAAATTTAATAAATCCCATAATTTAAAAGCTATAAAAATACGGGGTATTACATACTTCCCCCCTAATAACAGAATTTCGTCTCGAAATTCGGAAAATAAGGCCTATCAGGTAGCACAATTCTGGATATCCTTTTCCGTACACAAACTAACTACACATTACGGCGCTCAATCACTATAGCCCTTTCTTCACAGCAACATTGTTTTACATTCTCATTGGAGACACTTCACATTGTGCTCCCAACCGACAACATTCGCATAGGTCACGCCTATACGTTATAAATTTCATTATCTCACTATCATTAGGAGGCCGCACCTCACTACATGACAAATACTCGGATTTATTCATATACAAAACTCCCATTCTGAGAAAATATTACGAACATTTGATCACTCTTGCTCGCCTAAAACAGTCGTGGAATTCTACCACAGTTATCGGATGTTCTCTCGACCGATCCAAAAACTCTGATTATCTACTCACCTCTAAACATACGGAAGGAGAATAGTCGAGGTTCTTCCATAACAAAACCTTAATAAGCACCTTGTACGCGACAAACGGGTACGAGTGTTTCTACCGAGCATTCCTGAAATCATCGTACCAATATTCCAAAATCTCCTTCACGTGGCTCCACAAATCTTTAATCACCGTGCGCCCATTCCCTGGCTACGGGTGATACATCCTACTCGAAACGAAACCTTATCTCTGTTGGTTTATGAAATCCCATATCAAAGGTGGGATTCACCAATCTCATCCTGATTTATAAATTTATACTGCGCCGGATCATGCACTGGCGCGACCTTCCTTTCAAAGGAAGTCTGGGTCATACTAGTTATTATTGTAAACCAGCCCAAAGGAATATCAATCACTTCCTTCTCGGCGGCTTAATTCACATGTTCGGGATGAATCCTTGATCTTGTTTTGAGTATGGCAACCCATCCAAGGACTGTACCGACCTCTTCCAATTTCAGCAATTGTTCATAAACACAAAATTCCTTTGGTGTATGTCGGAGGTTCTACCCGTGCTCTTCTCTTCACGAAGCGTACTTCTGGACCTCTTATACCGTACTAACATCATCACCCTTTATATGTGTGAGTCGCTCTCACATTTTATTACTAATAATTTCTGCTCCGGGTGTTCTTCATAATCATTTAATTCTGCTCCATTTAAGGAATACTCTTCTTAAATGGCTTCCCATAGTCTTCCAATTCAAATTTGGGTGTACTATTCTAATTGCACACCTATGTATGGATTATCGCCCCTCATGTGACGTTTAATCCACTATATCACTTCCACTTCGTTCTGTTAGCCCCACAAACACATTTTCCACACGTCCATTGCCACGCCCCTTCATCTCGGACGAGTTTTAACATCAGTTAACCAGGATGTCTACACACCCTATAAACCGGGCATACTAGCGTAAGCATCACATACGCTCCATACTAATAAACAAATTCTTTGTTTTCCCTGGTGCTTGCAGCGTGATTACAACACTTTAATCACCTTAAAAATCAAAATTTTAAATCTTCCTTATCATCGTTCCACCCCTCAACTCGTGGGGATAACTTTCAATGCTTTCCTACCACAAAAATTCGGCTCCAATGACCTTAAAACAAAATTCAACTTCCAACTTACATACATAATTACTTGATCCCATTTCGACCAGGGTACCGAACTCATGGAATAGTGACCAGACGTCTCCCTATTTCCAACCTTACACTAAGTTTCATGCGTGGGATGTCTCGCAAAGCGAAATCCAAATAAGGAACCCTCCCGATACACTACTGCCTAGTATTGTCTGTTATCGAGATCCGTTAGGTCCTCCGTCCATAGCACATACCCCTTTATTCCGTCCCTTGACAGAAAAGTTACAATTTCTCCGGTAATTATGCTTAATAAAGAACGTTTCACTAATTGCACTATTGTTCAGTATAGGTTTGTGGTAATAGCATTCCATAAACCTCGAATACATACAATCGGAATTCTCGAAATTCCTTTCCCTAATAATAGGGGTATAAATATTAACTCCCACATCTCTAAAGGATAAATATAACAATGCACTCTTCCTATCACTAAGTCCGGAATGCTAAACATAATACCGAGTCAAGTCTTTTCGCTCAACGGTAAATCCCGGTACATACTGAATCATAACAACCAAGCCCCCTCGCGCCGGTATCGAACATATCGAGCCCACTATCTCCTCCAAAGTCTCTAGGATAGATAATATAAGTGCGAGTCCAACCTTCTTACAGGTAAAGCCTCGCCAAAACAAACATAAAACATGATGCGCTAACGCAACCACTCTGATAGCCTTGCCATAAATGCTCATTATCGTACTAACCATTTCTATAATGCTTTAACAAAGATAATATCATACTCGTATATCGCATCACTACGACGAGTAACCTCAATAAAATACGTAACACTGTTAATATACACATTCATCCTCTGCGGATAGCACCAAAGAAAAATCCCGCTACGCTAGGGAAAAATACTCACATAATGGTAACATTTATAACTATATGCATTAAACTCATTTCACATGCTAATCTAGCAATGAACAAAATATGGTGACTCGCTCGTGTCACATAAACATGCCGCATCCTCTGAGGATACAACTTACACTTCTACCTTGTCAATCGTCTTGACTGCGCAAATGGTTTTCGGACGTAACACGTCTACTCAAACCAAACAAAATTACTTTAATCGCTGCCTTTTACTAGGCACCGTATTCTTGTCCCTTTTCTCACTTTGGGACATATTATCGCGAGCGATCTCACTCCGCACAAAATACCTCAACACATAATCCACTTATCACCTGTCCTACTAACCAGGTTAGGATTGTCCTTCTCTTGGACTTTAGTAAACCCGATTCCTGTTAGCCATCCCGGTTGTTCCCTTAGCTTTTTAGGCCATAAAGATCAGGTTACTATTTGTAATAGTATTTACGGAATTCACCATCACTTGGTAAGAATTTAACTATCTGAAGCCTTTAAATGAGTCCCCCGATGTGTATCCACGTCCCTTTGTGGTGCTACACTACCACCCTCGTATTCAGTCTTATTCTCGACTAACTTCTTCGATTCCTTTAAGCTTCCCACACAAGGAGCATTATCATCTTTATTGACAAAATGCAACATTGTCAACCTCTGAATCAGCCGTCCATCAGAATTTCCTCCTCGAGTATTATTAATTATTATTACGAGTTGGTCTCCCACTTGGAGTCGTTTCCTCCACTCGTATCTACATCTTTCGATACAAAATTTGCTAATGATTAGGATTCATATCCACAATTGGACTTCCGTCATGCCCTCCTGCGATGAGTTCAGAACCACATTTGCTTCTCACCCTAAACAGTTGAGGAAGGAACATACGGTCAACACTGTACCTAAGGTTCTCCTATAGGCATAGCATTCCACTTCTAAAATTGGTGGTTGACTCCAACCATTATAACTTCGTCCCGAAAGCCAAGAAAAATTTCTCTAAATTTTCACTTTAATTTTGCCACACTCCGTCCTATATCTAAACTTTTGGATACTTTACCTCCTTTAGTAAACACAAACAATTTCCGCATTTCTAGAATTTCCCACTGACAGTCTCTACACGTTTTTGTAATACGTTGGGTAAGTTTACCCTCGCACCTCATTTGACTATAACAGCATTTGGAAATCATTGTTGCGCCTTAGTCGCCTTTCTAGTCTTGGCTTCTCGTGCCACAATGGAGGTGACCTCAAATACGGTCATCATCCTCGGATATATTTTATAATCTCAACTGATCCCTGCCTCCTCATGTACGCTTAACAGTCCTCTTCTGACATCCGTCATCGCTCGGCACACGCACATATCCGAACGAAATTAGAATTCACTAATGTATACACATTATAACAGGATAACGAAATCTCTTCAAAGGAATCGACAATCCTAAACATATAGCTCTATATCAAACAAAGCAACGCTGAAAGCATAATAAGCCGTACAGATCCTAAGGACACTAGAACCTGATGCTCTGATACCACCTGTGACACCCCGCCTAATTAAATACCGGGTGATCACTCCTTTATTAAATTAATTCAAGGTGAACAGTTGGTTCATTCTCAGCATCACTGTCAAAAAATAAAACTTTTCCAATTTAAACACCCTAATTAATTAAGCAAAGTGTCAAAACCATTTAAACCTTTATTCTCAGTTTATTAAATCCGGTTATAAAACCTTAAACCATTAACGTCTAAGGAGTCACACAATCAGTAGAAGAATAAAATGAACATTCAAGAGTTTACCCAACAATAATAAATCCCAACATTAAAATACTAAGGAAAACATCCTGACATTAATAATCCCGAAATAAAGATACTGAAATTAAAAGAATTACAATCTTTGAAAATAACAACTAAATAATGGAAAAAGGGCGACACATGCCCCCACTGGATAAAGCTGAACTAGAAGTAGAGTCAACAATGAGGTCGTCTAAACAATGGCCTGCAACTCCCACAAAAGCTACAACGCGTTCCATCCAAAGGATCCTATGCAAGACGCCCCTGTGGCTGGGCACCTGTAATACATACATATATATACAAGAGAGAAAGAGAAATGGAAACGGGTCAGAGCCCGATAGTGTATATGATGTAAAAATTCGTTTAGCAAGTATTTAAATTGATTACAGGCCAATGCAACAACATATCAGTGCGACACTCTCTTGAGAAATTCTCACCTCTCTTCTAATGTGCACTTCTATCGCACTAACCTTCCCAATGGTTTATCTCATCATATATCACACTATCTTTCCCCACGGATTTAACATATCTTAGGTGACTCTCAAGATTTAGGATTTAACAACCTCTTGGTTTAAAAGGATAATTTCATTTAGTACAAAACGCTCATTTTAACTTTATTGATTCATAAAGTTTTTCCAATATCATATTATACTTTTCAAAACAAGTATTTCCGATTTGAGTCATTACACATGTCTTACTTACCATAACACAGTAGGCAGTTTCCCAAATTTCAGAAGTTCATATATATATTAAATACTCATATAATATATATATTCTAACAGCACCCCACATAAAAATTATGGTGCGGGCATACTCTACTATCCAATCCCCGTATCAATCACATTAAGTGAATACAAGTTCGGGATCACTCTCGAACTGTATAAATACATACACAAACAATATTGAGGCGAAGCATAGATTCCAAGTCCAAGAGGTCAGTACATACCCTCACGTCTCTTAGGACCGTCCGACTATCGATCCGATAGCCCGTACCTAGGATTTCTATCTTCTAGGGTACGAGTCAATATCCCCCATAAGGCACACGAGATAAGATCGTCCCAGCGCGAAAACCTCAGGGATAGCAAGTAGCGCGGGCATGATTTTCACAAGTATATAATATATGCATACACAATCATATAAATATTCCACTTTTATTATATCAATTTAGGTTCATCCCATAACCCACATTCACAACATTTATCCTTATTTTCCCATTATTATATATCAAGTATAATGGTTCGTTTCTAACTTTAATTCGAAGGGTTTTTCCAACTTACTACGTGATTGGACATAAATATTGTATATTTATTCCCCTAATTTCAGTGCATTTTTTAACCCGAGTGATGTAACCTATATGGATTTTATGCACATTTATGCTACTAATCTTCGTTGGCAAGTATTTCGTGTTTCGTGCTTCTCTTATTGGTTTTACAGGTTAATTATGCAAGCAGCGCAAAAGAGAAAGCGAGACAATGTAAGAAAAGCTAAGAAGGCAAGTTCAAGGGAATTTTGGTAATTCTGTAGCCAGATACCGAAGGAGGAGTCAACTGGAAAGTTGAAGAGCTCGGAACAACAAGAACACTGGAAGAAACGGCACCCAAATCCGAGCTACGGTTGATGAGTTATGACCCGTTGAAGTTGAAGAAAAATCCAAGGAAGAAAGGAAAGAAAACAAGAAAAATTTCGAAGTGTTGAATGAAAGAAAAAGCACCCCAGACCAGCAAACATTCGCGAACCCAGGGGTGAACCGGTTTGGGGGCCGAACCGGTTCGGGGTACATGCGAACCGGTTCGAGGGGCCTGATGCGCGAATTTGCCTCCTTTATTCAGATTGGCTCTAAGGTTTCCTTCTTATACAACATTAAAATTTCGTGGTTTAATCCTCTACATCACAAAAGGTTTCCAGAATATCATTTAAGTCATCACTACATGCAATTTCCTATCTCAAATTGGGTTTTTCTTCCATACAATTCATTCTATTCATTCCTAAACCAATATGAAAGATGCATCAACGAAATAAGCAAGATAAACACTTGCCTGGGATTTTCAAAAATCTGGTTTGGTGTTGAATTTGGTGTGGTTGCGTTCCCCGTCTCGCGATCTACGAGTTGGCGGTGGCGGCGGTGTAAACGGATGAGTTTTGAGCCTTGGAATGCCTTGAGAGCTCTCTCCTCTCCTCTCCAAAGGCCGTTCTAGTGTTTTGAGTTATCTAACCCTAGGAGATAACCTAAACATCTGATATAACCCCTTTAATTTCCGTGGGTTTAATTACCTAAAAATATAAAATGACCAAAATGCCCTCCCGGGGTACCAATTAAGCCTAAAATAGCCCCGAGACTCAAACTAAACCCCCGGGTACACTTTTCTGACTATTTCGACCCTTCCGGACACGTTGGCGCACTCAAAACGACCATACGGATAACTAAAAATATTTCACTTTTATTAATCAACATTTATTCCCGACGCGACACAGGCGCGTCCCGACTTAAATTTCCATAATTGTCATTTTATTCACACTTGACAATATTATAAAAGTAAATCAAATGTATTACTATACTCATCCAGTAACATTCACAAATAACAAATTTCCAATAATTACTAACTCTCTTCACGCTAGTAAATATTTAAAACAACATTCCGGATTAAAATTAAATTAATTTATCTCAATTAAATTTAATAAATCCCATAATTTAAAAGCTATAAAAATACGGGGTATTACATACTTCCCCCCTAATAACGGAATTTCGTCTCGAAATTCGGAAAATAAGGCCTATCAGGTAGCACAATTCTGGATATCCTTTTCCGTACACAAACTAACTACACATTACGGCGCTCAATCACTATAGCCCTTTCTTCACAGCAACATTGTTTTACATTCTCATTGGAGACACTTCACATTGTGCTCCCAACCGACAACATTCGCATAGGTCACGCCTATACGTTATAAATTTCATTATCTCACTATCATTAGGAGGTCGCACCTCACTACATGACAAATACTCGGATTTATTCATATACAAAACTCCCATTCTGAGAAAATATTACGAACATTTGATCACTCTTGCTCGCCTAAAACAGTCGTGGAATTCTACCACCGTTATCGGATGTTCTCTCGACCGATCCAAAAACTCTGATTATCTACTCACCTCTAAACATACAGAAGGAGAATATTCGAGGTTCTTCCATAACAAAACCTTAATAAGCACCTTGTACGCGACAAACGGGTATGAGTGTTTCTACCGAGAATTCCTGAAATCATCGTACCAATATTCCAAAATCTCCTTCATGTGGCTCCACAAATCTTTAATCACCGTGCGCCCATTCCCTGGCTACGGGTGATACATCCTACTCGAAACGAAACCTTATCTCCGTTGGTTTATGAAATCCCATATCAAAGGTGGGATTCACCAATCTCATCCTGATTTATAAATTTATACTGCGCCGGATCATGCACTGGCGCGATCTTCCTTTCAAAGGAAGTCTGGGTCATACTAGTTATTATTGTAAACCAGCCCAAAGGAATATCAATCACTTCCTTCTCGGCGGCTTAATTCACATGTTCGGGATGAATCCTTGATCTTGTTTTGAGTATGGCAACCCATCCAAGGACTGTACCGACTTTACCGACCTCTTCCAATTTCAGCAATTGTTCATAAACATAAAATTCCTTTGGTGTATGCCGGAGGTTCTACCCGTGCTCTTCTCTTCACGAAGCGTACTTCTGGACCTCTTATACCGTACTAACATCATCACCCTTTATATGTGTGAGTCGCTCTCACATTTTATTACTAACAATTTCTGCTCCGGGTGTTCTTCATAATCATTTAATTCTGCTCCATTTAAGGGAATACTCTTCTTAAATGGCTTCCCACAGTCTTCCAATTCAAATTTGGGTGTGCTATTCTAATTGCACACCTATGTATGGATTATCGCCCCTCATGTGACGTTTAATCCACTATATCACTTCCACTTCGTTCTGTTAGCTCCACAAACACATTTTCCACATGTCCATTGCCACGCCCCTTCATCTCGGACGAGTTTTAACATCAGTTAACCAGGATGTCTACACACCCTATAAACCGGGCATACTAGCATAAGCATCACATACGCTCCATAATAATAAACAAATTCTTTGTTTTCCCTGGTGCTTGCAGCGTGATTACAACACTTTAATCACCCTAAAAATCAAAATTTTAAATCTTCCTTATCATCGTTCCACCCCTCAACTCATGGGGATAACTTTCAATGCTTTCCTACCACAAAAATCCGGCTCCAATGACCTTAAAACAAAATTCAACTTCCAACTTCGTTGAACTGTGCTAAATCGGTTGTGTTTAACAAATTATAATGATGCTGGTTTTCCTGGAGCGGTTGCTTTGGGCCTAACTACAAAGCTACTGCTGGTGACCAAGAACCTAATGGTGGACCCTAAACTGGCTGTCATTACAATGTGGATGTCATATCTTTGAAATCCTACGATGGTGATACTGTCGGAGACCCTGAACGATCTAGATGCTTAGAGGGGGGCCATTTTATTTTTTAAGAGGAGGACCGATTATGCTGTTCATGTGGCTAGTTGAGAGATTCCATTTGGCAGTTCCCCATAAATATCCCTTAGAAGTTGTGCTGAATTTCTTCACTCGTTATTTCATCAACTTTGGCCCATCCATAGAGAACTGGGTAAACTAGTTCATGGAGCACGAAGCTTGATGTTTGCGCTTGTTAGTGCCATAGTGGGGAAGTTGTAGCCCATTCTGGAACTGGGGAAATAACGGTTTATTCGATTAGTTGGCCTTCGACATACCTCGTTCTATTTCCCCTGGTGATTCCTGTATCAGGTTGGATGGAGAAAATTGTGCTCCCCATACCCTAGAAAAATGGTAGTAAAATGCAATCTGTAAGTTACAATCTTACACATTATGAACTATTAGAACGGTTATTTAGAGCCCTTTAATAATCCATCGGGCCACTCCCAGGTTAAGGAATTGACTATTGTTAAACGAGGCTCAAAAGCGCCCATTAATCTTTTAGACAAGAGGGAAATCGATCGTTTGTCCAAACCGTAATGCTGATTTGTGTACCAGACTGACCGTTAGACATGCTATGCAGGGCTCTTCAATTTTCCAAAGAGATTCTCTCGGTTCAGATAGTTGACCTTCATCAAAGGGTGCTGAAAAGCCCCCGATGACCCTTCGAAGTAAAATGGATTGTTCCTCCTTATCGTAAGGCTAATTAGTACACAGGGCAGATCATTTGAAAGGGTATTCATAGACCTTTGAAGATTCATTCAGTTTTGTTGGAGATGAAGGGTTGAGGGGAGTCAAATGGAGCCCGTGAGTGCCTGGAAGCCTCCAGATCAATTTTTAGGAGAAAATGGTCCGTTCGTCTGAATTGTAAGGCCAATTCGTGCATGGGGTGGACCATTAGAAAGGGGATTTAGGGACCTTTGAAGATTTATGGGATTTACTCAAGGGAGGAAGTTGATTTGGGTACAAATTCGGCCTAGGATCACCCGATGGCCTTTAGATTGGGTTTTGACAGTAAAATGGGTCGTTCGTCCAAATCATAAGGTCAATTTATGCACAGGCCGGACTGTCAAAAAGGTAATTCATAGCCCTTCAAAGATTCATTGAGCTTCCACTTAGGTGAGAGAGTTAACCAATATTCAAACGGGACCAATGAGCTCTTAGTAGACTCTAGATTAGTACTCGAAGTATGACCTGGGATTTATGGTGAAATAGGAAGTGTTAGGGAACTAAAAAGATGCTTAGGAGGGTCCTAAAATGTGGTGTCTATAACTACCCTTAAGGAGAAATCTTTTACTGATAATGCCACTATCAAAATCTTGAACGAGGCCCTCACCACCACCAAGGAGGCTCTGAAGAAGGTGGATCAAGATAAGACTGTTATGACTGTGGAGTTGTAGAGTGCTTATGATGCCCTTACCTATGCCGAGGCAACGGGTGTCCAAAGATATAAGTTTTCTACTGACTATAATGTAGATTATGTTGGATTTTTTCAAAAGTATGCGAAGAGTTAAAAAAAAAAGGTTATGACTCATTACCCTGACACTGCTAATAAAGAAATAAAATGGCAAGGGGATAAGGAGGAGGCTACTGCTTTGGCTGAGGAAGACGGTGATGATGCCCCAGTAGATGACCCTATGTCGGCATAGTCTGCTCTAGGATCCACTGACCCATCTACCCCTGCTGTTTGATTCTCCATGAAGGTCTCTTGTATTATGATGCTTTTATGTTAATCTTTTCAATAGTAATCCTAGTTATATTTTTGTGAGGGATCGTGAATGAACATTTACATAGTAATTATGTAATCATGTGTTTTAAG
Organism: Sambucus nigra; assembly: GCA_949130495.1. Taxonomy (NCBI): domain Eukaryota; kingdom Viridiplantae; phylum Streptophyta; class Magnoliopsida; order Dipsacales; family Adoxaceae; genus Sambucus; species Sambucus nigra. The sequence continues at coordinate 386,217,238 of OX422217.1, forward strand.
GAATATGTTTATGTATCAACATGATTTGGTTATAAGAAATTAATTATTTTACTTGTCTTCATTTTGTTGAATAAGAACTGTTAGAACTTTACATATTTAGTCATGAGAGTGATTGATGGTTTATGTTCGTGACCCATTGGATTGTACATAAAATTATCACCTCTGTTCGCGACCCATGTGGTTGTTAGGCTGAGATTTTTGTTTGCATACTTGTTAAGAAAAGTTTGTTCATGGAGAAAGTTTTCCCCTCATGGTCTGTTTTCTTTAACGGGACCATACAGTCATGTTTGTGACATGTTTATGCAATAAAGTCATATAGTGTGTTTATTCTGTTCGTGACTTGTTTGTTCAAAAAATTCATACAGTATGTTTATTCTGTTCGTGATTTGTTTGTTCCACAAAGTCATAAAGTGTGTGTTCATAGTTTTATAAGGTAATTAGATATGTGAACACATATCTTAATCCAAAGAGAAAAATTGGAAATAAAACATGAAGGCTAAAACATCATTTTATTAATATGAATAGCTGAAGTAAACAGGATTCTACTGGTAGTTCTTTCTCAAATGATTCAAAGTCCAATGGTTCTTAAACTTCTCTCCATATAACGTTTTAATGAGGTAGGTTCGAGGCCTCACTACGCTTGTCACCCACTAAGGACCGTGACAATTGGGCTCAATTTTGTTGTTCTTCTAGATCATCTTCGTTAGGACATAGTCCCCCTCCTTCAAGTTGCTTGAATTTACATGCTGATTATAGTAATGAGCAGTTCTCTGTTTGTAGGCCGCCACAAGCAGTGTCGCATTTTCCCTGACCTCTTCTACCAGATCGAGGTCTAACCTTTTCATCTCATTAATTTTGGGGGAATCAAAGTTAAGGACCCTGTAACTGGGGAGCCCTATCTCAGTGGGGACCACAACTTTCATGTCAAAGGCAAGTATGTACGACATTTCTCCTGTAGTCATTCACGGGGTGGTTCGGTAAGCCCCGAGTACACTATGTAGATCATTGATATTTGTCAAGTCATTTCTTGATTCTGTCCAGCACTTTTTTATTGGTGACTTCAGTTTGTCCATCGTACTGTAAATATCCTGGAGCGGACTGTAGCTTTCGAATGTTGGATCTTGTGAAGTAGTCTTTAAATTTTTTATTACCGAACTACATGCCATGGTCTGTTATGAATGCATAAGGCATGCCATAGCGAGAGGTGATATTTTTCCAAATGAATTGGAATACTCTCTCATTGGGCATCTTGACCAATGGCTCGACTTCTACCCACTTAATGAAGTAGTCCACTACCACCACCAGGTATTTGAATTTCCCCCTTGTCCTCAGTAATGTCTCGACCAGATCGATCCCCCATATCGTGAATGGCCAAGGTAATGTGATCGATGCTAGAAGTGATCCCGATCAACGATGTATTTTGGCATATTTTTCGCATTTGTCTCACTTTTTTACATAGTCTTCATGGTCTGCCTTCATGGTAGGCCAATAATAGCCATGGGTTGTGATGCTCTTCACCAACCATCTTCTAGTGGAATGTGCTCTTCAACATCCTTCATGCACTTCCCTAATTATTTTGCTAACTTTCGTGGGATGGATGCATCTTAGCAATGAGATGATTTATCCCCTCATGTACAATACTTCACCTTCCATTACATAGTGGGCTACTTTATAGCGTAACTTCCTTACTTCCTTTGGATCTGAGGAGAGTTTGTCGGATTTAATATATGCTCGTATGGGATCCATCCATTATGGTCCTAGACTTACTTCCATCAGTTTTATGCTTTCCTCATCCGTACTTCTGTGAGTCAGTATTTCAACTAGAACTTTCCTCCTCAAAGTAGTTATGGTGGCCGAGGCCACTATGGCGAGGTCATTTTCTTGGACATTTTTTGATGTAAGAATCCTTCAACCTTCACTTATGCAAATTTCTCTTACCATTGTTGCAATATGGCCAATTACTTTACCGCAGACTCCTCTATTGGTTCATAGACTCCCAGCACTGGGGAGTCGCTATGTTCCATAATGTGGTCGTCCCCCAAGGACGAGGCTGGGTCGAACTCGATAATCATATCTTCATACTCTGATTCATTATTATAAGCTTCAAATTGAAAATACAAGGCGTATTCCACATCTATCTCATATGGTATGGAGATGATAATACCTATGCAACTACCTACCAAACAAGATAATCCATCAACAAATAGTTATCATATAACATTTTCCTAACTGAAGTCTGCTTATTCAATTTTATCGATTTTAAACATATTTTTCTGTGACTCGTCATACCAGTTTTTGCCTTCCTTCATTAAGGATCTCTCTCTGATGGGAGTCTGCTAGTCTTGGGTAGGGATTAAGCTCTCTTCCGAGGAAGTCTGCTTGTTTTTAAGAATCAAGCTCTATCCCAAATGAGTCTTCTCTGATGATGTTTCCTCATAGGTGAACTCAACAGTGAAGTTTTCCAGCGCTTGACCTTTGATGGTTGTCCTAGGTTCATATTGTACATCGTACTCACCAAGCTCAACTGCCCAAGCCATAAGCTGAGCAGATTTCGTTAGTTTGTGCACGATCTGCCTCAAAGTAAGTTCAGTGTAGACCACAATGGTGTGGTATTAGAAAAAAGACTTCTTTCTTCTACCAAATTCCCTTAGTGATAAGGCCAACTTCTCTATTTGGGGATACCGAATTTTGGTTCCTCTATAGGGTTTTCTAGTGTAATAAACTAGTCTTTGGACTCCTTCCTCCTTCCTTACCAGTGATGAACTGACAACTGACTTGAATACGACAAGATACAGGTAGAGATTTTTTCCAACAATAGGCCTTGATAAGAGAGAGGGCGAGCCTAGGTAATGCTTCAGTTCTACGAAATCATTCTCGCACTCTTTGTTCCACTTAAAGGACTTTCTCACTACTTTAAAAAAGGGCAGACACTTATTTTTTGCTCTAGAGATGAACCTGTTGAGCACTGCCACTTGCCCTGTTAACTTTTGTAGAGTATTCTTTGTCATAGGATATTGCATGTTAATCAATCTTGGATTATATCAGGGTTGGCTTCGATACCCCATTAATTGACGATAAAACCTAGGACATGCCTTCTTTTACGCCAAAAACACATTTCATTGGATTCAGCTTCATTCGATGCTTCTTTAGTTGGTCAAAAGTCTACCGAAGGTCCTTGATGTGGTCGGAGAACGTTTTGTTCTTTATAAGCATATCATCTAAATAGTCTTCCATATTTACCCCAATCTAGTCCTCAAATACTTTGTTCACCAGTCGCTGGTAATTGGCTCCTGTATTTTTTAAACTGAAAGGCATAACACTATAATAATAAGTACCTCTGCTAGTTATGAATGATGTCTTCTCTCTATTAAAGGCTTCATCCTAATCTAGGTGTATCCATAGTAGGTGTCCATGAAGCAGAGAAGCTCGTGTCCTAAGGTTACGTCTACCAACTAGTTAATCCGAGCAATGGATATTGATCTTTGGGTCATGCCTTGTTCAGGGTGATGAAATCGACACACATACTCCATTTGTCGTTCTTCTAACACACCATGACTACATTTACTAACTATTCTGGATGCTTGACATTATAGATGAAATTATCCTTCTAGATATTAAGAACTTCCTCTTGGATGGCAAGGTTCTTATCGACATTAAAAAGCCTTCACCTTTGTTTGACTGGCTTGGCCCCTTCCATCACACTCAACTTATGGAAGATGAAATTAGGATCAATCTCGGGCATGTCCTTGTGTCTTCATACAAACACGTTCTTGCGTTGTTATAAGAATTTTATGAGCTCCTGCCCTAAACATGGATCTAATGATGACCCCATCTGGACTATCCACTCTAGGTGATTTGCGTCAAGTGGAATTATCTCAATCTCTTCAACGAGCTATCGTTTGACCAGTTTTGCTTTATCTCATGAGTTAATGGTTCAATATGGTAGTTGTTCGTTAGCTTCTTCTGCTCATCCTGGTCTGTCAAGGTGTAGTAGCACTCACGTGCCTTTACCTGGTTGCCTTTGACTACTCCGTAGTGAGTTGGGAACTTCAAGTACTAGTCAACTATAGATATAATAGCCTCAAATTTTTTTAGTATGACCCTGCCAAGTATCACGTTGTAGGCGAATAATACATTTTTATCCAGGATGAAGAAACGAACGTTCTCAATGCTGCAGGTTGGCCATGTGCCCACTATGACCTCTAGCTCCACTGCTCCTAGTGGATACACTTTTCCCCTGAAAAGTAGATCAGGGGTTGGTGGTATGGCATCAACTTACTATTAGAAAGCTTCAATATACTGAAATAGCTATAGAACATAACGTTTGCGGAGCGTCCATTATCCACCAATACTCTGGCAACTTTTCCTTTATGGATCATCATGGTGATGACCAGAGGGTCATAGTGAGGGTATAACACGCTGTATAAGTTGTCTTTATAGAAACCAATGGTCATATCCTTATTCACCTTGTGAGGACGCGTTTCCACCTCCACTTCTAGGTTGATTTTCCTTACATGAGCACAAGCTTTGGCCTCGTTCAGATAGGTCTTCCATTCGACTAGGTCTTCTCCCTCACTTTCATATCCTCCATGATGAAGTGACACCTAAAGGATATCATGCCAACATTGCTTACAAGGTTTTTAGGTTTCTGTGGGGGATCTGGATCATCCTTCGAGTCATCATCCATTTCCCTCTTCTTATCGTCTGTCCTTTGGCACAACGAATCTGATTGTCTACTGGCCTTATGCTCATCAGAATCTAGTCGTTTATCCATGATTGGGGGAGAAATGGTATCTAATCCTAATATATCCGTATCTTAGTTTGGGGAGATTAATCTTAGGGGGAGTCGTCTTTCTAAGTAAGTCATTTGTTTGATAAAGGGGATAATTAATTAAGTGGGAGTCTTAATTTCAATTGCATTTAATACATTGATATTCCCTATGCGTTTAATGTGTTTGCTAAAGTGTTCAGGAATTATATTCTAAGTGGCAACTTTCACCGGCAAAGATTTTGATCATTTGGGTTGTTTGAGTCAAGCATCGTATTTTTATTTTGGGTGGGACATTTTGTTATGTCTAGTAGATCTTGACGGCCCTTTATAATTTTTGTTGGTCTTTGTCTCGGAATAGCCAAAGGGAGAGATTTGTAAGGACACAAATTTCCAATTGAGTCCTTTGTAGTTTTGGCTCAATTACGGACAAAAACATTTGAGTCATAGGATAGAGTTCAAGTTTATCCATTCAAGCCTATGACGTGTTTGTTGAAGACATAGAGGCCAAGATATTAAAGCTTCATCAAATGCCGAGTTTAATGTGCCTTGTTTCTACGTCAACAACATTAGTTCCATTTCTCCTAAGGTATGAATGCATTTTGTGTATATATATATATATATATATAGGAGCTTGGAAACTATTGCTTATTTTTCAGAAAGATTTTATTAAAACTTAAAAAAAAGTATATATAGTTTTTGGGCTAAAAATAGAAATTTACACTTTCTGAAAGTTCGTTCCAATTGTCATTAGAACGAGTTTTTCGTTCGAATGAGAATGTCGTTCGAACGAGGTCTGCGAACGAGTTCCCCAAAAGGCCGCTGGATTTAAAATATTTAATTCATTTTAGTAATTTAGTCCAAACCAAATTTTAACAAATTAAATTAATGACTTGAATTAACTACACATTACCCAAAAATAATTTAGCACCAAATTAAACAAGTAGTGATTAAACCACATCTTTTTACCTAAGCATGTGTTCTAGGTGATTTTGCAAGATAAAATAAACAATGAATTACTAGCCGCGATGTACGAGGAAAAACCCACAAGGGGAAAAAACCCTCGGACTACCCTAGCCTCAAATCCACTAAGTACGGAATTTACAAATACAAGCAAGATGACTTACAACACTCGACTCGACCCCTTTCAAGCCCCGACGCGTCTTCTTGTATCAACCTCTGCCTATAGAATAACCACATAGCTCCACCTCGGTCTCAAAATCCACCGATTGGACTTTTTATGGTCACCGTCACCCGAACAAGGAGCCTTTCTTCAAGTGGGTAAATCAATGCAAACTTCTTCTTGTTTGTGGGATTTAGAAGCAAACCCAAACTTCTCTTCAAACGGTAGAGATAAAAGAACCAGTACCAAACTCCAAGCAAGTATATATATATATGGATGAACTTGGATAAACAAACTTTGGGTGCATAACAAGTGTTTAAAACGTTTTCTTGAAAAATAATGAACTTTTTCTTTTTGGAATTTTGCTCTCAAACTCTCTCTTGGAGGTTATAGGATATGAAAAAGTTAAGTTAAAAAACTTGGTTCCTGCACTTAGATATTTAGGAAAACATTTAGTGGAAAAAGTAGTGGGAAAGTGGGAAAAACTGCTCAAAACTGCTAATTAACTATTCTCGCCAAAACTCGTTCGAATGAGATTTTCGTTCAAACGAAGTCTAGTTCGAACGAGCCTCCTAATGAAGTTCCAGTGTGAACTCGTTAGAAATCTCATTCGAACCATCATTCTCGTTCGAACGATACTTCGAACGACATTCCAGTGGCCTTTTAGGGAACTCGTTGGCAGACCTCGTTCGAATGAAAAACTCGTTCTAACGACAATTCGAACGAACTTCCAGAAAATGTAAATTTCTATTTTTGGCCCAGAAACTTTATATACTTTATTTTAAAATTTTAATAAAATCTTTCTAAAAAATAAACAACAGTTTCCAAGCTCCTATATATATATATATATATATATATACAAAATGCATTCATACCTTAGGAGCAATGGAACCAATGTTGTTGATGTAGAAACCAGGCACATTAAACTCGGCATTTGATGAAGCTTTAATACCTTGGCCGCTACGTCTTCAACAAACACGTCATAGGCTTGAATGGATAAACTTGAACTCTATCCTATGACTCAAATGTTTTTATCCAGAATTGAGCCAAAACTACAAAGGACTCAATTGGAAATTTGTGTCCTTATAATCCTTATCCACATACCTGGACAACTTGCCTATCCTGATTAGACCCTTGATTTTATTCTTCAGGGCGATGCATCTGTCGGTATTATGACCATGATCTTTATAGAACTCACAGTACTTGCTTCTGTCCAAGCTATTCGTTGGTGCTTTCAAGTTTCCTAGTCAATTGAGGTCCTTGCTTCACAAAATTTCCTCTCGAATGTGGTGGATGCTGATCGTGAATGGGGTATATTCATTATACTTCTTGGGTTTTTTGACCTTTAGATCTTTCTAATCCTTCTTGTCGCTAGCTTTGCTGGCCAATGATTTGGGGTGGTCGGATTCCTTAGAAGCTATTACCACATTGGCGTTCATGATTTTTGTCACTTTGGCCAGCAGTTCTGTCATCATCCTGGGTGGTTCCTTCCTCAATGCCCAAAATAGCTTCTCCGATTATAGGCCACTCATCAGAGCAGTTATAGCAGTCTACTCATTGTAATCCACTACCTCCATCTTTTTAGTGTTAAAGCAAGGGATATAATCACAGACGCTTTCGTCGACCTTCTGCCAAACCTTAAACAAATGGGCCACTCGCTTTCCTTGTTTCACGCTAAAGAAAAAGTTACTAACAAATAAGTCATCCAACTGCTAAAAATTATCTATCTGTCCTCTTGGCAGGCTATTGTACCAGATTTGAATGGAACCTGTGATTGTGTTGGAGAGGGATCTACTTCGCATCTCATCGGGGATGGAATAAATGTCTGTAGCAGCTTGATACTACGCGACATGCAAAAAAGGATATATTTTTCCATCGTACTTTAGCATGATAATCGATCAATTAAATTTGGCCGATATAGGGTACGTTACAACAGAAGAGACGAATGGTGATCCTTTCATAAATTATCTATGTAGGGGATTATTAGACTTGTCAATCTCACTGAGCCGATACTCCAAACATTAGATGGATTCCTTCCATTGTTACTTATCGTATTTGGTCTTTCCTCCAGTTGACTTTGCAATTTTTCCTTAAATTTTGGCCAAGATATCTTCCTAAGAAGTCTTCTTGGGTTCAGACGATGCTCTAGCAGATTGGTGGGAGCCTCTAGTAATGGATCTGCCCATATCACTTCTTGCATGGTCGCAATGATGAGATATCGTTACTGCCTGCCAGCGATTATGACACGAGCCCAGTCGATCGAACACTGAGACTTTCCTTAACCTTTCTAGAGCACTGGGGCACTCTTTAGAGTAGGATTGATCGGCTGGGTGACTGGATGGAGGACATGGATCCAGACGATAGAATCAGTCCCGTTGTGATCCGGTTCTTCGGTTAGACCTGGAATTTTTATGAGTCCCCAGGCTCAGCCTCATGGGATGCTCCAAAGCTTGTATGTGATACTCCTGCCTCGTGTCTCTGTAAGGCGCTGGGGGAAATTGTCCTCCCCTGCTTTGTGATACCCCTAGTCCAGGGGTAATGATTTGGGGATTGTGCTGCACTGGCCCAACCTTAACGGTGTGTGCCAACTATTTAACACTCTCCTATATTGCTTCCTGCCCCTTGTCCAGGCTCATCAATAGACTGTGTAAATTTCCCACTCTAGTGGGGGTGAGCGATGATTGGACTTCTTCCATACGGATACTCTCAGGATTATCCACCATTCTCAGGTGCTTCAGGGAAAGTGATGAATGAATGAATTTAGGTAGGGATCATAATGGATTATCGTGTCCCCCTAGACGGTGCCAATTTGTTATCGTAAAAAATGGAGACAGAAAACAATAAAATAATCAGTAAATAATAAATAACAATAGATAATAGGGATGAGACACAATGAGAATAAAAATAATTTTACGTGGTTCGGCCCAAGATGGAGACCTACATCCACGGGTGTTACTAGCTCTACTTTCACTATTATCAGGTGTACAATTTTGGGTGCTATGATAGTAGAATGATTGAGTCCCCTTTTTAGGTGGATTCGTTCCCTATTTATAGGTGGTTGGTAGAGAATATTTAAGGGATAAATGGATTTCCTTTATACGCCAGACAATTACAGCTATATACACATGCTAATAAATAAATAACAAACTAATATGCCTTGAATCACGTGCTAACGTTTCTTATATGGATGAAAGTAACAAACTCATAAAAACCACGCCCCCTTATTCCCACGTGACCAGAGATAAGTTTATTGGGTGTATATACGAATACTTGCATATGGTGTGAGCATATATCTACACTGAAGGGGGACAACTGTCAATGTAGCTGGCTGAGCAGATTGGTACCTGAGCTGACCTCCTATTGGAATTGAAGGTGATCACATGGTAAGTCCTCTCTTAGTACCATCTGGATCCCATATAAGCCGGGCCTATAAAGGTATAATAATTACTTAATTTTGTTGTACTTTAGGAACTATTAAACAAAAGTAAAGCAACATATTTTATCTTGTATATGCTCAAAATTTATACACCTAAAACCATCTTTTTTAGGAAGAGGTATTGAACCCCCATAATGTATTATACATAGGAGAAAAATCCTCTACTAGATGGAATTTATAGGCATTAGACAAATATTAAATAAGACCTTGGGATAATTCCTAAAACACTAAAATAAAACTAAAGAAAACACAAAAATCATGACACTTAGGACACCTTGTTATTCTAGATTAAATAGACCTTTTATGAGGTGAGGTAACCCATTAAAGGAATGAAAAAGCTTGGATTGTCTTGATGAAGAGGTTATGTGGATTAACCATTTGCAACTGAGTTATTTTGTCTCCATATGTGAGAAATATAGACTTGTTTAGAGAAAACTAATGCTTATAGACATGTTTACTCCTCTTTTAAGTGCTAAGACCTTTTTCATTAAACTATAGTTTTTCCTATTGTATTCATGAAATCCTGAGACAAAACATCCTTTATCTCCTCTAATAATAGCTCCAATCCCACTGTTACCTGGATTACCTTTACTTGAACTATCTAAATTGAGTTTTAAAGAACCCAAAATAGGACATAACCATATTGTGATTCTAAAGTTGGGGTTTTTAACTGGCACTCTCAGATGGATGTTAATAGCAAGAGTTATATGTGATTGAGTTATAGAACTAGGAAATATAATATTACTAGCTTTAGCAGAGATCAACCCGATTACTTTCTTAATAATCACTTCAGTATACATTTGGATACCATCATACAAGCTTCTACATCTAGCCTTACATATCTCCTACATCACCATTATAGGGGTATTTTGGTATATAAAATTGATATAATCCTTATTAGTCACGAAGATCCACCAAGAGATGAGCAAAGAAAGAATAGAATTTTAACTAGGAATAACTTCGGCTTTAAATTAGAAGTGAGACCAAATATTTCGAGCCATGGTATTGTCTAAGAAAAGATTTTGTATTGTTTGAATCTAATTGTCACAACATTAACACTTAAAAATAATTGGGATTGTAAGTCTTTGGATTTGAACATCAAGAGGAATGGCATTATGAAGAAATTTCCATATAAAAATGGAACTTTAGGAGGAATATAAGAGGACCATGTAAATTTCCATGGAGCAATAGAAAAATTAGAAGACTTGCAAAGTTGATAGGCAGACTTGAGAGTAAACTCTCTAGAAGTGGAAGGCATCCATATAACATTTTGACCACAGATGAAAGTTTTTTCTCAAACTTCAGACTAAGCAACTATAACTCTTTGAATAACATTAGAACGAATAAACTAGAAATCAACGATCTTTAATACATATTCTTCATGAATCTTCACCATTTTCCTTTAGAAGTATTCACCCTTTATGATAATTTTAAGCTAAAGGCTCCACATATATCATTCAAATCCCTTACCCCTAGCCCTCCTTCACTAGTAGGCATGGAAATCCTATGCCATCTATTCTAAGCATATTTGTCCCCTCTCTTCAGATATGATCCCCCAAAAAACTTATTGAAGATATTATGAATTCTATTAATAATAGCTTTTGGAGGTCTTTGAGAGGCGAAAGTGTATATTGGGATTGAGGATAACACATGTTTGACTAGAATAAGTCTACCAACTTTTGAAAGATATCTTGTTTTCCAACCCTTGAATTTCCCTCTAATTTTATCTAGGTGCTCTAAAAAGTAGATATTTTTTCTCTTACCTTTGAAGAGAGGACAACCCAGATATTTAATGGGGAGATTTTTTGAAAGAAAGACCCAAAAAAGAATGTATAGTAGATATCCTCTCAATAGGAATAGAAGAATAAACTGCAAAGCTACTCTTTGGCTTATTTTTCAGTTGCCTAGATAACACTTCATATTTAGCAAGGAATCCATTAAATTACATAGACTCTTTTTACAACCGTTGACAAAAAGATGATATCATCAGCAAAACAAAGATAAGAAATCAAAAGGATCCCAGAGGATGAGGGAAAGACTAACATTCTTTGACTCTATACGATTATCCAAGCTTTACTCAACACTTTATCTATAATTAAAAAAAGGGCGAGGGAGGATCACCTAGACTTCTTAAATAATTAAACAATCCAGGTGGGCAACCATTGATTAAGATGGAAAACCAATTGTTTGAAAAAGCCCTCCAAATGAAATCAATTAATCTCTCACAAAAGCCAAATTTTCTCAAAAAAATTATAAGGAAGAACCAAGAAACCTTATCAAATGCCTTCTCCATATCAATCTTGATAAGAACATTTGAACCATAACATTTTCTATCGAAAAAACTTGTTATCTCATGAGCTAAAAGAATATTTTCTGATATACATCAACCCTTTATGAAGCTACATTAGTTTGGAGAAGTAATGTATGGAATAATTTAAAACAGTCTTGTGTTAAGAATTTTTTAGAGTGTTTTGAGAGAAAAATTACAAAGGCTAATAGGTCTAAGGTGGGAACATTTAGAGGGATTGTTATTTTTTATTATGAGAACTATAGAGATACTTGACCAACTTCTAGGAATTTAGGCTCCTACAAAAAGGATTGAATGGAATCTATGTGGTCTTGTTTGACAATGTCCCAAAATATCATGGTTGGCATAAACCATAGCCCTAAAACCACCCTAAAGTACCCTAAACCTTCACCAAATCATAGCCCTAAACCCAACTTTATTTTACCCAAAATCTAGAGACTTAGTCAATTAAACCTTTCTTTTAGTTGACTAAAACTAGCCAAATAAACTTTTTACACCCAACTAAACCCTTAAGACAACCAACTAAATTTAAGCAGAAGGAGTTTTAGTTGACTAAACCTAGACTTTTAGTCGACTAAAAATGTCAGGTTTTCTAGAAATGTTTTTGGTAAAATCCTGCAACCTTTCATCCTAATATCCTTTGTCTTTCAACATGAATGCATAACATTTGACCAACTTATGGCTTCCTCCTATAACTATAAACAAGACCCCTTTCTTCCATTCCAAAACCACCGAAGCTTATAACATCATCTCCTTAAGAAAAGCTTTTGTATCCTAGCTTGTCTCATCTATTCCTTGAGTTTCTTGAAAGAAATCAGAATACCCACTAGAAGTTTTAGACCCAAAAACTTCGTTACACCAATAGCTTCAAGAATACCCGCTTGAACCTAAATTCCCAATCCCACTCCCTCTTTAGCAAAGTCACAATCCCAACACCCACTTGTGTTACTTCTCTTTTTAGATAGAGAAAGTAAACACATTACTTCATTACTTTTACTAAATCTACATGGCTTTAAGTTTTTATTACGAATGTTATTGTTGTGATTCATGGTCCGCTTCATTGTATCTTCTCATCCAATAGTGCAGTAGTTGTAGGTAGTCAAGACATTTCAATAACTTGAATTATTGTTTGGATACCTCTTGGTCAAGGATGAGTTTAGCATCTCTTTCTTTGTAGATTGAAAGGTAGTGTTACTTGTGACGTTTTGGTTCCTCCATAAGTGGCTCAAAGATAGTGAAGTTCTCGAGTACCGGCCCGAGCGTGGACATGGGCAGAGGTCGAACCAAGTTAAAATATTGATTTGCAAAGTCTTATTATTCTATTTATCTCAAGTACTTATATTTTTTTATTAATTTTGTACTGATAATTAGACTTATCACATTGTAATTAATCCTTACAATTATGTTATGAAAGTTTAAAATCTTCCATTAAACCCATTTAGCCAATTCACCCTCCACTTAATATTATTTGATATCTTAAGTACTGATAGTTAGACTTATCATATTGATTGTCTTAATATTATTTAATATCTTTGTTGTTGATTTATCTCCCTCTATTAGTTTGATTATGTTTAATGCTGACACCCTTTTCATTTAGAGCTCTTTTACAAAGTTTTACAAAAACTCCATAGGTTTCAGTTTTGTTTGATAGAAAAAATACCTAACAAAATCTAGAAAAGTCATCAACAATGAAAAATGGATATACCTTTTTGTTTAAGATGGCAATAGGATTAAGACCAAATATATTGAGATTGATAAGGTCTAGAGGTCTAGTGGAGGGAATATCCCTTTTTCCTTTTAAAAGACGTTTTGTTTTGTTTACCATATTTATATGCATCACAAATACTATCTTTTGTGTATTTGGATTTTAGGAGGCCTCCTACAAGAACTTTACTACATAAATTGTGAACGAGTTCGATATTAACATGTTCGAGTCTTTTTTTCCATAACCATCAGCAATCATATATAGTGGTGAAACATTTTTGTTTTTGATGAGTTAGGCTATCTATATCTAATGTGTAAAAATTTGAGGTTCTAAAAGCAATAAAGCATATTTTGTTATTTGAGGTTCGTTTAACTAGGCAGTGTTTTGAGTCAAAGATGACTTGGTATCCTTTATCACATAGATGACTAATGCTAATTAGGTCATATTTAAGACTATCAAAAGGTTGTAAATGATCAATTATGGTAGAAGTTAATGTGTTAATTTTTCCTTCACCAATGATTCTTCCTTTCGAGTTATCTCTGAAAGTGAATTTACCTCCTTTTCTAGTAACTAAATTAGTAACCTTTGATTTGTCATCAGTCATGTGACACGAGCATCCGCTATCAAGATTTCATTTTCCTTCTTTTGCAGATGCCTTCATGCGTACGTACATGAATTAACATACTAGTTTTATTTTTGGTACCTTTTAAATTTCGGGTCCATAGAGGTTAGCATATGGTGATAAACCAAAAGGATCCAAAAAGGATATTTTAACAAAAAGAATATTTTACTATTTCAAGGAAGGGGATCTTATATTGTGATGATAATGGTGTTGTTTTCATATTATCTTTTTATGATGCACTTGTTTAAGACTAATTTCGTTATTAAAAAAGACCTTTTTTTTCAAAAGGTAGATTCAACCTTAAATTTTTTGTAGAAGCCTTTATAAAAAATTCATTTCCTCTTTTATTTTGTTTGTTTTCTTTTCAAGAAGAAATGTCTTATGTTCCCTTGCATTTTCAATGTGTATGAGTTTTCTTTAAATAAGTTCATTCTCTCTTTTCATTCTTTATAGATTTTTTGAAGCCATCTTATATTTGAGAAAATATTTATGATGTGCTTTTTGAGATTGTTTATATTTTCTTTCACACATTGTGTAATCTTAATGAGGACTTTTAAACTAGTTTTGAGAATTAAAACAAGAGTTTTAATAATCATAAGAATGTACTTCATCATCATTTCCCATAACTCATATGATTACTTTATCAGATCTACTAGATTCCCACTTGAGTAAGATTCTTTCGAGTCACTCCAAGATTCTTTCATGGTTTTCTTTCCACGAGTTTCATGATGCTACATCCTTTTTTATCTCCATTCTTCTTTTTGGGTAATTCATAATAATGAAGTCATTTTTATCGCATCTAAATCATTTGGGTTTTTTCTTTGGATTAATGCTCATCAGAGGGTTGTCTTTTGTAGATTGGATTTTTGTTACCATCCTTTCGTTGATATTTGAGAAAGATCCAAAAGTTTTTTTTGTAAATAAATCCATCATTTTGTTTGTGGAACAATCTACTTTTTCTTGATTTCCAAGGAGGGCCAAAATTTTCTTTTGATCATTTTTATATACCATAATCGACTATGCAAATAAGACCTCTTTATTCCGATTTATTTAGGGATAATTAAATCAGAGTGCAGTCGTGATTATTTAATGCAATTAATCGATATTAAATAAATAAAGAAAATAAATTACGGTAATTATAATTTGGTATTTTTGAGTATTTATTCAAAATCCAATTTAATTATTTGTCTTGGGTCCCTAGTATAGTTTATTTCCCAAGTAGTAGGCCCGAAATTCCCTGTAAGCCCGTTTTAGCTAAAACTTATGACTTATACGTATTTATATTGTTGTAATCTAGGATTTTAAGGCAATGATCCATTATGAAGTGCTAGAGAATAGAGGAAAAACACTATTCACATTATTTTGCAGGGTAGAGGAGAAACAAAGTTATTTCTCTCATATTTCACCGAAGTTTCATCTCCAAGAGTGACCGCAAATAAGGCTTATGTTGGAACATGAGGCCCCCAATTTTTAAAGTCTTACCAAAAAAGATAGTTTTTACTTTCCTTTTAAAAGATGTGGAAGTGAGATGGTTCAATTACAAACAACAAATTTTAATTTCTTTTCAAATTAAAATTAAACCAAGTGAAATAAAATTAAACATACACATATTTTTAATATCACTTAACCAACTTAAGTCAACCCAAGTCCTAGAAATTTCCCTAAGTCATATTTTCAATATTACCAAATTAGGCCAAACCAATTTTATCAAAATAAATCATGGCTTGAATTAAATTAATATCAATTTTAACCAAAATATTAATTAGAACCAAATTACACAAGAGTAGTGATTTAAACCAATTTTATCGTTTTACCTCAGTATGCGTTCTAGGTGATTTTGCAAAAGATAAAATAAACAAAGAACCACTACGCCGCGATGTACGAGGAAAAACCCACAACGGGAAAAAACCTCGGACGACCCTAGCCTTAAGTCCACTAAGTATGGTTTTATAATTACAAGACAAATGACTTACTTCCTCGACGCGACCCCTTTCAAGCCTTGACGCGTCTTATTGTAAACACCTCCGCCTAGTCGATAACCCCGAGCTCCACCAGAATCTTGGAATTCACCAATGAGACTTTAGTTACACCGTCAACCACATATGGTGCCTTTCACTATGTGAGAATGCTGCAGCAAAAATAACGAGACTTATTCTTTGAGGGATGTAGAAGTAAACCCAAACTTCTCTTCTTCAAGGTGTAGAGATAAACCGGTACCAAACACTCCAAGCAAGATATTTATATGGAAACTTGGAATAAACAAACTATGGGTGTAAAACATAAGTGTTTTAAGGAATTTTTCTTTGAAAAAATAAACACTCAAACTTGAACTTTTTTCTTTTGGAATTTTTCTCTCAAACTCTCTTTTGGAAATGGAAGGATGTGAAAAAGTTAGTTCAAAATAGTTGGTTCCCGCACTACATAAGTCAATAAAAAGTTAGTGGGGAAATGTAGTGGCAAAACTATCAAAAACTGCCCAAAACTTCCATTTTCATTTTCCGTTGGAAATCTCGTTCGAACGACCCTTCTAACGAAGTTCCAGTGGCCTGATGGGAAATCTCATTGCCAAACTCGTTCGAACGACATTCTCATTTGAAAAAATCAACTTGTTCGAACAACAGTATCAAACGAAGTTCCAGAGGAAAGATTGTTGGCAAACCTCGTTCGAACGAAATTCTCGTTCTAACAAAAAACTCATTCGAACGACTTTCCAGAATGTATAAAAATTCAGATTTAGCCCAGAAACTTTATTTTAAAGTTTTAAAGATACTTTCTGAAAATAAACAACAGTTTAAACAAAAACTTACATCCAATACAAATTGTTCCAAGCTCCTTTATAAATATGTAATGCATTCATACCTTAGGAGTAAACGGAACAAATGTTGTTGACGTAGAAACGAGGCATATTAAACTCGGCATTTGATGAAGCTTTATACTCTTAGCCGCTATGTATTCAACTTTAGAATGTCATAGGCTTGAAGGATGGTCAATAACTCTATCCTATGACTCAAACGTTTTTGTCCGGAATTGAGCAAAAAACTACAAAGGACTCAATTGGAAATTTGTATCCTTACAAATCCCCCCCTTTGTCTATTCCGGGACAAAAACCAACAAAAATCCTAAAGGGCCGTCAAGCTCTACTAGACTAAAAAAAATATCCCACCCAAAATAAAAATACAATAGCTTGACTCAAACAACCCAAGGATCAATATCTTTGCCGACGATGAAAGCTGCCACTTAAAAGAAATCCTGCACACTTAAGCAAACTATCAAACACATGGGGAATATCAAGAATATTAAATGCATAAAATAAATACTCCCCTTAAATTAATTCTCCCATTTATTAAACAAATGACCTACTTAGAAAGACGTCTCCCACTAAGATAAATCTCCCCCAAACTAAGATACGATTATAATAGTAATAGATACCATTTCTCCCCCTATCATTCTCCACCTTTTTGTTCAGGAATAGACAAATGTGATAGAATTAACAAAAGAGCATACAACATCATAGAACATGAAAGCATATTGGCAATAAAATCATAACTAATTCAACAAATAATAATGGATACCAACTAAGATGTAAGAAACCGATACCAATATAATACATAAGAATTAAGCATGTGATATCAACAAAGAATGCAACAAGATAGATATCAATTATGAAGTAGAAGCATAGATGGACTAGAAAGTAAGGCAAAGACCAAAAAATATCATATATATACATACTATAGATATACCAAATATGCACATGCACATATATATATAGATATAAACCCACAAATGACACAAAATAGGATAAGCTTTTCACACTCATATGACAAAAATGTGTCATATGGAAATAGAAGTGTTGGGGTGTGAACTAGCAATAATTAAATTTAGACCCAATCACTTAAAACATGTTCACAGAGTTCTCAGTTGATTGCAAACTTCATCACATTTGAATATAACCTCATGTGACAATATATATTGAACTCAATGAACAAACATACACAATGTATACAAGCCTAGACTTTTGATGATTCTACAAACCAATAGAGTCATGACATTGAAAGTACAACTAGGATAAACGGACCTTATGCAAACCGTTAATATACCATCCAATATCCCTCAATAAGCATATATATTTGAATGAATATATCAAACAAAAATAGGCCTTGGCAATTATTTTTCTTTTTAATGCCATAATTCTATTTTTAGGTCTTTGAACCACGTATTTCTTTTAGGTCCAAACCAAACGGTGGCTTACTATTCGCAAAGGATAATAATTCCTTTCTTATCCCTTCCATGTTCACATTTATATATAATATTTTTTATTTCTCACAAATCTCACGTGCAACGGATTTTGACATGCACTACTTCTCCTAAGTCACAAGTATGTAGATGACAAGATTGGTAGGAGAACACCTCATAAAGCTCAAATATAACATGTGACGATTAAATTACAAAAGAGCTCGTGCATGTGTGAATAGAGGCATATAAAAATAGAATCCATTTAAATCAACACAAAATCCAACTACTCCATGTAATCATGGTAAAGAACATAATAAGGATTGGAAATCTAAACCAAAAGTTTTAGCCACATGGAAGCGAAAAAGAAGGGATTCTAACACAAGTATATGCCACATAAAGTGTGTCAAACTAAAATACACACACAAAAAAATCTTTTCGAGTTTTTGAAATTTTTAAAACAAACAACAAAAATATTTACTCAAAAGACACAAAAATCATTTGTATTTTTCATTAATCATAAATTAGGAAAAGGGTAAAACTCAAATGATAAACAAAAATATTTTTGTATTTTTCATTTAATGAAAACTTAAAATGAAAGAAGTATAATACAAAAGATAAACATAAATCATAATTCTAGCATGTGATTAAGCATGGAGCATAGACTAGAAAATGATTAAACAAGCATACATTTAGCATGATAATATAGCATGAAGTACAAAAGCTAAAGTATGCAAACAAAACTAACACATTCAACCTTTAAATTTAGCAAGGGAGGTTTCATGTGAAAGGAAATGAGAATCAACAAATCTAATATCTAGCGTGTCTAAAAATGATTTCCTAACCCATATAGATGTATATTTAAAATGATGGCATTTGGGAACTAATGAAATGCTAGACATGGACTTCCTAGGACTTCTTTTAAGATCAAAACAAAATGACCTAAGGTGACCTTTCCTACCACAATGCAAGCATGTGAAAACATGAGGAATGATACCTACGGTGTGACCTTTTCTAAAGTCCTTGGATAAAGTCGACCCTCTAAAACAAACAATCGTCTTAACTTTGGTAACGGAAGTATTTGAACAAGATGAGCTAGAACCATTACAACTACTACTCGAGTCAAGTAAATCATTTTTCATTTGTACAATTTCAAACTCAAGTAATAAATTAGACTCCTCAAATTTACGGGACTCCTTCTTTAAATTTTCAATTAAACCTAGAAGGTTATCACGCTCCCCCTCAATGTGAGCAAACTAGTCCCTAAGAGCCTTCTCTCGACTATCACTCTCTTTCTTGGACATTTCTAAAATATTATAATTGTAATTTATATCCATGAGCTTTTCACGAAAAATATCTTTTTGAGATAGCGAGGTTTTCAAAAGTTCAATTCTAGATTTAAAACATAAATTTTCATTTTCAAGAAACTTAATTCTTTTGGCAAATCTCACATTTAATTCTCTTAAATTTTCATTACACTTATTAAGCCCATTAAATTTCTCTCGAATAGTAAAAACTTCATTATCATTAGAAATGGACAAATTATCATTAAGATGTTCCATCGTGAGATACAAAACAAAAAATGAGAGTGAGTAAAAAATGAACCACCTAAAAATACAAGGAGCACAAAAATTATAAAAGCCGAAAAGCGAATCTTTAACGCAGTAAATTAGCGCTCCGGCTCTGATACCAATTGTTGGAACATGAGGCCCCAATTTTTAAAGTCTTTCAAAAAAAGATAGTTTTCAATTTCCTTTTAAAAGATGCGAAAGCGAGATGGTTCAATTAAACAAGTAAAAACAACATATTTTAATTTCTTTTCAAATTAAAATTAAACCAAGTGAAATAAGATTAAACATACACATATTTTTAATTTCACTTAAACCAACTTAAATCAACCCAATTCCTAGAAATTTGCCCAAGTCATATTTTCAATAATACCAAATTAGGCCAAACCAATTTTATCAAAATAAATGATGACTTGAATTAAATTAATATCAATTTTACCCAAAATATTAATTAGCACCAAATTATAAAAGAGTAGTGATTTAAACCAATTTTATCTTTTTACCTAAGCATGCGTTCTAAGTGATTTTGCAAAAGATAAAATAAACAAAGAACCACTACGCCACGATGTACGAGGAAAAACCCACAAAGGGAAAAAACCTCGGACGATCCTAGCCTTAAGTCCACTAATTATGGTTTTACAATTACAAGACAGATGATTTACTTCCTCGACTCGACCCCTTTCAAGCCTTGACGCGTCTTATTGTAAACACCTCCACCTAGTCGACAACTCGGGAGCTCCACGAAAATCTTAGAATTTACCAATGAGACTTTAGGTACACCGTCAACCACACATGGTGCCTTTCACTATGTGAGAATGCTGCAGCAAAAATAATGAGACTTCTTCTTTGAGGGATGTAGAAGTAAACCCAAACTTCTCTTCTTCAATGTGTAGAGATAAACCGGTGCCAAACACTCCAAGCAAGATATTTATATGGAAACTTGGAATAAACAAACTGTGGGTGTAAAACAGAAGTGTTTTAAGGAATTTTTCTTTGAAAAAATAAACACTCAAACTCAAACTTATTCCTTTTGGAGTTTTTCTCTTAAACTCTATCTTGGAGATGGAAGGATGTGAAAAAGTTAGTTAAAAATAGTTGGTTCCCGCACTACATAAGTCAGTAAAAAGTTAGTGGGGAAATGTAGTGGGAAGACTGTCAAAAACTGCCCAAAACTGCCATTTTAATTTCCCGCCGAAAATCTCATTCAAACGAGATTTTCGTTCGAACGAAGTCTCGTTCGAATGACCCTTCTAACGAAGTTCCAGTGGCCTGATGAGAAATCTCGTTGCCAAACTTGTTTGAATGACATTCTCATTTGAACAAACCAAATCGTTCGAACGACAATATCGAACGAAGTTCCAGAGGCAATATCGTTGGCAAACCTCGTTCGAACGAAAAAGTCGTTCGAACGACTTTCCAGAATGTATAAAAAATCAGATTTAGCTCGAAAACTTTATTTTACAATTTTAAAGATACTTTCTGAAAATAAACAACAGTTTAAACAAATACTTACACCAATAAAAATTGTTCCAAGTTCCTTTATAAATATGTAATGCATTCATACCTTAGGAGTAAATGGAAAAAATGTTGTTGACGTAGAAACGAGGAATAATAAACTCGATATTTGATGAAGCTTTATACTCTTGGATGCTACGCCTTCAACTTTATAATGTCATAGGCTTTAAGGATGGTCAATAAATCTATCCTATGACTCAAACATTTTTGTCCGGAATTGAGCCAAAACTACAAAGGACTCAATTGAAAATTTGTGTCCTTACAACTTACTTTGGGTGGATCACATACTAGAAGATTCGGGACTTTCGATTATCCTAAAAAGGTTTTTTGAGACCTCAGTTGGGAAGCAAAATCATCATCTCCATCAACTCATTTCTTCTTATACGAACCATAATAAGATCAACAGTGCTATTTGAACTCGATACCCTAGGTTTGTCCTTCAAACCTAGTTCTTTTTTTTTTTCAATGCATGGTTGATTGAAGGTTTTTGGGTTGAAATTTTTCTGAATTTATATCAATTCCACTTCCCAACAATTGATATCATAACCCCTATTATAGATTGATCACGTTTTGGAAAGGTCCTTGTTGTCCAACAATCAAAACCCTAGGTTGCATATTAGAAATATGTGCATGGATGTGTATATTTTTGTACTAAATGGTTTTATAGGATTTAAATGTTTATATACCTTCTATCATGGTCACATGAATGTGTTTTATTTGAATGGATGCTACTGTGGTTTACCTGTAATAAATTTTCTCCAAGATTCGATTTGGTTATAATAATAAGGTTTTTAATTATTATATTTAATTGATGTATTTCGAAGCATTTCTCAGGGTTAAATGTTAGGATTTTATATATTGCGCTGGAGTTTGACATCGGTGGAAGATTGATTTATGGTTAATATTTTTTATCAAGAACGAATGTTCAATAATGGAGTTTTTAAAGGCCGCGCGGGAAGGTCAAAATGATGTATTTTTGATAGAGTTTCCAAAACTCTCCCATATAAGGAAGGAAACTAAATGGGACAGGGCACGCACAACCTTTGACCATGGTTGTCAACCCAACAACTATGGCTCTCAACCCCGCATCTGTGGGTCTTCAGGAGGGGTAGAGGAGTTTGAGACAGTTTTGGATTCTATATCTCTTCCAGTTTTGATTCAATCTAGGATTCTTCTTTGCGAATTCTTCTCTAGAAAGGACTCTTCATAAAAAGACCTTAAATTTCAAGGAATCTACTCAAGGAAGATATTTTGGCCATGATGGAAAGGGAAATTATAGTCCTTTTTAATTTATTTTTTTCATTTATTTATATTTGCTTATGTCTCTTAATTTTTATGTTGAATAATTTTGTGCCCTAATTAATTGATTAATTAGGATATCAAGTTATTATGGACAACATAAATTATTATTTTGACAGTTCTAGATCATGTTTTTTCTCTCTAGAAAACACATTTTTATTCATTCCTCTCAATGGAATTTAATCGAATAATTAGTTTAAAGGTATAAATTAAATTGTGATGGTGTGAGAGATCTATTTTAGTTTAAAAGTGGCTTTATTTTTGAAAAATTAAAATAGTGAGATCGGGAAATTTAATTTGTACAAGAAAATTGAAAAATTACCAATGATTTAATTCAGGAATTTAAAATTGAATGAATTATTTTTAAAATACCCTCTAATTCAAAATATTAAGTGGGGGGGGGGGGGGGGGGGTCACATAAACCCCGCGGTCTCCGTTGATATTTTAAGTATGTGATGTAATTATTTCCTCGCATTAGCTTTGGTCTAGGCCCCAATGGATGAACTTAATCACGACACTCGATGTATTTAAGACTCTTAAGTGATAGTTGTATGAATTTAATCTGATTGAGTTTGGTCCCCCAAAAGGGGAAGTTCTTCACGAGCAGATTTAAATTCGAGGAATGAACCAATCAATTACACATAAACATAACTAATGATATCATCCCCAAGGGAGTCACTGTCATTAATTATGGGACCAAACAACGACGAATATTCATTATGATGGAAAAAAGTTTCCTGGATCGTCCATATAAGATAATGAAAGATGAAAATTTATCTAGTGCAAGGTGGGGTGATTTAAGCTCCCTGTGAGAACTCTCACTTCATAAGGTAACAAGGATGCCAACGGGATTAGTATTTCTTATTGTCCGTAGAGGAATTCCATTATAAATTCAATCAAATTAGTTCTAGCATTGTATTTGGAAATTATTTTTTTCAATGATGATTCTGTGATTTCAAAAATGAATTAAACTTTCACTCAATGTCTTTCGTCTTACAGAATTATAATAAGTTTCATGGACTAAAATGTAATTCAACATTGTCGTTACTTAAGGGATAATAAACTTATTTAAGATACAATTCTCATCAACATTTTAAAACTTTGATGTGATTAACTCCCCACGTTAGTTTTTCCTTCCTCCCTCAAAGAATGGTATTAATCATGGAATCACAGTATTTTAAGATATAAGGTAATTATTTTAGATTGAATCGAATGTATGTTCGGTCCCCTAGATGAAGAAGTTCTAAATGTACATGTTTAATTTTATATAATTGATCGATAGGAATTAGTTAACACATATATTTATTCATGATGCTCAAGTAAGAATCATGTTCTTAAAATGATTTTCATCATTGGTAGGACAAGGGATTCTTAGGATTAGATATGGTGGGGAAACATGGATCCATTTCATAATTCGGGAGTGAGTACCATTGGTAGCTAAGGCATAGTATTAGTTTTTGACAATATCTTTACTTATTTCCCAAAAGGGAGGTAGAAGGATAAGGCTAAGTCTTATGTGCAATGGTTTGGGGTTAGGAATATTCATATTCCTCCACAGTAGTGTAAAAGATAAAAGGTAACAACTTGTCCAATTTTTCCTAGTTCTATAAGGAAAAGGACGTGGTAATGGTTTTTCTCTTAAAATTAAATGCATGATTTATGATACGGTCTACATGAACCTAATATGTAGAATCGAGAACTGCAAATTAGGACTATAATCCGTTGCAGAGATTCCAGGTAATTGAACAACTACTTAAAAGAGATATGTCCCTAATAATGGGCAATAATATGACAACATTAACAGTCTGATATCGTTTTACGTTGTGGTGAAGACATAATGATAATGTAGGTAAATTTTTAATATACCTAATTTAAAAAAAAATGTTTTAGGTTTTTATATTGGTTTTGAATAGATATTCGATTAATTTTATAATTTTTTTAATAAAAATTGGGACATATTTTATCTGTTTTGGTACATTGAAAAATGATTTATACATAATAAGGTTTGTCTCTTGAATATTATTGAATACTGAAATGAATATTATTAATGGACAAATATTTAAAGAAAAAGTTTCCTTCAAGAACCAAACACAATTTTGGCACTTATGCTTAGGTCATTTTATTCTAATAAGAATTTAAAGAGTGGTTTAAATTTACAATTGAGTTCATTGGAAGTGGAGGCACTTCTAGTCTTGAACTCCATTTAGAAGTTAAAATGACCAAGGGGAACTTCAAGTCCTAAAGATAAATGGCCAAAGTTGCGTTGGAAACGGTTCATCTCGAATTTCATGGTCCCATGACTATACGGTTAAAGAGGTAGTTATGGATACTTAATAAATATCATTAATGATTACTCAAAGTATTGATGTGTTTAACTTATGGACCACAAGTATTTAGTATTTTATTAGTCCATAGTGTGCAAGACTAAGGTAGAGCATGGGTAGGTAAACTAATCCAAGCTCTAAGATCTTATCATGGGGGTGTTCACCTCTTGGGAGAGTTAAAAGATCATTTATCGGATGTATGGTATTCTATTCCAGTTGTTCACATTGGGTATTTCATTTCAGAATGGTTTATAGGAAAGGAAGGAATAAGAGTCTTTTGGATATGATAAGGTCCATGGTCAATCATTCAGGACTTCCATATTCGAATTGGGATTTTACGTAAGAGACGAAAATATACACTTTTGATTCCTCTCTAATATTACATTTTAGTACCCATTATTCTTACGCACTAGAAGTAAACTAGTGCGATGCGCGGGTTAGACAATTGTGCAACTATCAATTTTCGTATCCTTTCGGCGGTTAAAGAAATCTTATGGATGTCCTTTACGCAGAACTTGTGAATCGATAAAAAAAATTAGTAATTTTTTCAATTTCAAGTTCAATTTCAAATTTAAATGAATAAGTTAGTATCTTGTTTAATGGGTGTTCATGGTGAAAGAATCTATGTTCAAATTCAACCCATTAAACATTAGTAACTTGTTACATAAATTCAATATCGATTTTACTGCGAGCAACCATTAAAATACTAATTATTTTAATATTTATTTTATGTAGCATTAATGTAATCAAAACTCACAAATCATAAAAAAGGAACATACTCACTATATAAAAAATGAAAAACTCACAAATCGCAGAAACCCAAAACTCGCAAACATAATCACAATTTAGGTGCTAAAATTTTTAGTGAAATATATTTGTCTATAAAATATATCTAAATACTTAAAAAGTGAAACAACTTGAGATCAAATATAAGAAATCTTTATTGTCAAAATGTATTCAAATTAGCATTAATTTTTTTTTGCCTCAGCTAACAACTAAAACACCCAAAAAATTCAAACTAAAACACATAAGCAAAAAAAGTAACCGAGCATATGAGTAATCCCACATTACACTCAACACTGTGGATCAAAGATAAATACATAAAATCTAATATAAACATAAAAACTATATAAATATGTGATACCACCTCGATACCAATTTAATCGTCAAAGGGTAGAAAGTCGCCCTCATTGTTTTCAAGCAGCCTATTCGATCGTCGAACTTATCACTAGTTAAAAGTAGTCTCGCACAACACCAGGATCCAAAAATCGGTAATTGAACGATAGGACGTCAAACACAAAATAAGATTCTTTTTTTATCCAGTGATGTGTAAAGCACACATATGTAGGGGTGGCAAATTGTTACACGTCCCACACGATTTTTTAGCCGGTTTTGGTGAAGCTTTAACTAATATGGGTGCTTAAGGGGTGAACCGCTAAACATGACAACTTAACGAATCGAGTTTTGGTTTATCCATTTAATGTAAATACACAACACGCCTAGTTAAGGCACGACTTGAACATAATCCAAACACGACCCTAACCTGATAAGACAGGACACGGTACACACGAAATGCTTAACATGTTAGGTTTCGACAGATGTAATTTTGACACGAACATGATTAGACCCGACACGAAACTGACACAACACAATCCTTTACTACCTCTACATATGTATTCAAATAATTCCAATTTTAGGCTCCCGTACTATTACTAATGTAAAACTAATTACTTTCTTCTGAAATTCTATTTTAATAAAATATTATTTATTCTGAGTTTATGTGAACATGTGAATGCATTCAAATTCAGCAGAACGACTCATAAAAATGAATCTGTAGTTCACAACAATGCCTTGTGAATGTCCTTTTTGGTATTGACAAAATAACAAATGTTAATGATTTAGAATAAGAAATAAAAAAACCATTTTATTTATTTCATGTACAAGAGTTAGACTCAGATCTTATATCCATGCATAAAACATGAAAAGTCACCTCTCGCCCAAATAATCAAAATACAAAATCCACCCTACCCAAACCTAATGTAGAACAAATAAACAAAATTACAAACACCGTAAACTAACAAATAAATAAAAGACAAAAGAAAACAAAGATTACTCGATGCTCAACTAAAAATCTGATCTGTGATCCATCCACGTAGAGTAACACGCATCTCTACATGAACGCCATGGCGAAGCACGTTCCGCTAAGTGTTGTCCCATCAATGACCCAACCATCGGCAAAACTATCATTGGGAGGTGAATCCGCGGTGGGCTGACCCTCTAGGGCATCGGATGAGGAGGCGTTGGTGGGTGGTGCGAGTGGAGAAGCCTGAAGTGAGAACCACCAATTAGATCCTCCTCTGGTAAGATTTGGAGATTATCAAATAGAAATACCAAGAGGGTCTAGATGATTAATGGATGATGAAGGATTGGGGTATTTATTGAGTCGGGTAATGGAGGGGTGGGGGAGAGGTAACAACAAAGAGAGAGGGGAATGAGGACATGTGTTAATGCTTTAATTGTGTAGAAGGAATGCAAAAGGATTAGATATAAATAAAATGACAGACTGGAGTAAAAAAGGTGTGAGAAAAAGAAATAAAAATAGGGTAGTGCCACATGGCAAACTTAATCAGAAAGGAGAATTAAAAACGTGTATTGCATTTTAAAGTATATAATAGATACTAGCATAATTGTGTCCGTTTGTTACTGTATTTCGTCTCTTATATTTGTTGGACTATATATATATATATATATATATATATATATATATATATATATATATATATATATATATATATGTGTGTGTGTGTGTGTGTGTGTGTGTGTGTGTGTGTGTGTGTATTTGATCTTTTGTAGGTATGGAAATGCTTAGCGGAGCAATTAGTTGCATTCCTTGAAAGTTTCATCAAAAGGTATAACTTCAAGGGCATTTTTATAATTTCATACCTCATGTCCCAGTTGGTGGAACTCCATCGGAGCGTAGTTCATTGAGTTATCTTCACATGGCCATAAACAATGCCTCATTCGGAGTCCTAATGATGAAGTTGTGGCAGTTTTCATAAAGTGCAACTGTCACATCTTGGTGTTTACCGAGGGTGAGGGTTAACCTAATAATTACTAAATCATAAAGAAATTTGAGTACTAAAATAACTGAGGCATTTATTGATTCTCAAATGTGTTACAACTGAAATCTATGAATAATACAAAAGTATTTCTCGTGCAAACTAATCTCCTTTTCTTCTAACATGACCTTTCTTTGTCTCTATGTATTAGCTAATCTCTGAACTATTCATCATGGCCTATAGGTACCTATGTAAAATAACTGAAAAAGAAGGAATAAGCAAAAAAATTCCTAGTAGATAATCCTTAACATGCTATCTGGGTTTAAAATGCTCAAAATATAGAAATTTGGGTTGCATAACAATGTAAATATAGAAATCTGTTTAAATAGCATATTCGGGTTTGAAATGCTCAAAATATAAAACAGTGTATGGCAATATGTATCAACATGATATATCAACAAAACTAAAGAGGGGTATACTAAAGTCTGTGATATATGAAAGAACGGTATGGTGATAATAACTAGATATGGTGTTTATCGAGTTATAAATAAGGTCCAGACTATAATACGATAACCCATAAATTATCGTCTATAGGGGCTGCAAATGCGTAGACATACCATTCTAATATGGTTCAATACATAAAATGCACTTGAACAGGCAATCCCAATAATTGGGGAATAACCAAATAACTAGGCACACATAGCTAGAGCGGCACTCATACGTAGAGTAAATATAACAACAAGGCACTCAAGATCTGAGTCCTTCAGGCCGATTAGATTTATTGGGGGTTTACCGGGTCGAATCCCTGGATTATACGGTATGCTACTAAAGGGTTCATTGATAATAGTTATAAAATGGCAGGCTATGCTGCAAATCAGATGATTGAAACTAACGTTTAATAACATGGAGGATATACTGCAATAGGGTAAAATAGTTCAAATAATTGTTCAACAGGATTCAGTGCTATACTGCAATCCAGATAATCAAATAGGTTGTCAGGATTGGGACTGGCTTGAGTTTAATTAGATAACAAATTGAATTAATAATTACATCACAGTTGAACTATCAAAAGAGTTCATAAATGATAATACGAGTTCAAAGCTATCAAATAATGATACAATAAGTAGTAATGTCAAAGACATCAGTTCAAGGTATAATAGTGAAATAGAATCACCTACCAGTGTTCACAAGCTTTTGTGGTTATTCGCGAATCTTTCATGGTTGTGTTCCAGTTTTCGTAGTTATTAGTTCACGATGGTTTGAATGAGAGTGTTTGTATCAGTGGTTTGAGAGATAAGGGTTTTGTTTATGATATCCTACATCATTCGATAAATACGAATATAATTTATTCAATATGAATCTCGTACATAAATCGTATTACGATCTCTCATTTATGGGTCGTATAAATATATTACATTAACTGATAACTAATAACTGTACGAATTCAAGTTATATAGACGGGTTTATACATAATATGTTTGAAATGGTTGGAGAGATATGTTATAGTTTCTTTATATGTAATATCGAACTTAGACAATTTTAGTAATTACATTACTAATATAATAATTCTCGTCTATTGATGAGAAATTATTAATAAGTATCTCAGTGGTAAAATAATAAGAGGTGTCAAAATTAATTGTTAAAAGGAATCAAAATGATTCAATATATATACTTTCAATTTGAACAAATAATAATTTTTATTCAAGTAAAATATTATTCCGATCAAATATTACTTTTGATTCGTCAAAAGTTGATATTTATGGTTTTCATTTACAATACTCGAATATATTATTACGATAATATATTAGTTCTGACACAAATAATTTTTAGAAAAAAGTTGAAAACTTCCCTCTTGTTTGGACAATAATCCAGTGGTCGTACCACTTCCAAAATTAACCAACACAACAAAAAAACAGTCGACACCAGCATAATCACAATTTAACTCGTAATATAATCTCGGGTTATAATTATGACATAACCTCGAGTTGTTTAGTATTATAACTCCTTAAAAATATATTGTTAACAATAAAAATGACACTGGGTCAAATACCCATTTTTAGAAAATATACAATTAAGGGTTTGTGTTTACAAAAAAATAGTACATAATTGAGTATAAATAGGGACTCAAAATACACAAAAATATCCTTGTATATATAAGAAATAATAATAAAATAAAATAAAATAAACGAAATGGGTAAAAAACCCACCCCTGTTTTGGGATTATGGCCGTCGGCCATGGCCATCACCACAATAGGCCGGGTCTTGGCTTCACACGCTCACGTGTATATATATATAAGCTTGGAGCTTCAGCTATGGCTGTAGGAGAGAGAAAACCAAAAATGAAAATATAAAATGGGAAAGGGTAAACCCGAGTTTTGTCCGGAGGTGGGAGAGAGAGGCGGCGGTTCTGGTCTGGGAAGAAGGAGAAAGGGCCGGAGATTTGAGTAGAGCTTCATTTTGGGATTTTTTCCAAGGGTTTAGGGTGCTCGTGAAAAAGGAACAGGGGTTTTGGGGAATTTCTTCAGAGGTTGGAGATGTTCTTCATGGGTTTGGGGAAAATGGAGAGGGACTTTGTAGGCAGAGCTTTGGCTCTTTTAGTTGTTGAAATGAAAGAGCGGGGGTTTATCTTTTTAAATTTCTTTAAAAGAGAGAGAGAGTGTGTAAACTCATTTGTTTTAAATGAGAATGAGGTGCAATTTTTTCTTTAGGTACTAGGGCTATTTATAGTGTTCTATACTACATAGTTAGTACACACTCGGTTAGATAAGTACATAGTAATTTGGATAATCACTCAACTGGGTGCCGTTGGAACTCAATTATAATTATTTTTTGGGTAAAATATTTATAATATTTGAAATTTCATCTAACTATAAATTAGTATTGGAGCGCATAAGTCACGTTTTTGAATTTTTTTTAGCGTTGGCATTACTTTTGGATTATGTTAATTTATACACACTATAATTAAAAATAATATGTTATAAATTCATTCTAATCTCCATTTTATATGAAAAATATTTTGTTTCAAACGAGAGAATAGACGTGTCGACCCTATATTCATGCTACAAAATGTATGTACGGGGCATAAATGTCGCGAAAATTATAAATAGCTCGTAAAAGGTTATACTGACATAAAAATAATTCAATTTAATTAAAAATAGAAATTAGGATGTTACAGCAACAATTCCATCTTTGAAGCAAATTGAGGCCTGAAAATAGGGGCTCTATTAATCAACCTTAGCTTAACTGATTGGACTCCCTTTGATTCGTATATACATGTAGACAAGGATCTTTATTTTTCAACCTCCATTGATCATCCCCCTGGCTTGATTGATCAACCCTATTTTTTATGAAGAAATGGATTCTAGTGGGGTTGATTTCAGTATGCTCCATCAATCATCCTAGATCGATCGATCGGCTTCTTCAGATTACTGATATTTTAGGTCTTTTTCTTTCTTTTGTTTTGTATTAATCCACATTTTTTTGTTGATAGTCTTTTATTTTAGGTAGATGTTTTAGTTTTGAAAGCTTCTCTCCATTCTCTCTCCTAGGGTTTGTTTGTAAGCTACTATTCATTATCTTTATCCTTTAATTCAAGATTTCTTAATTATTTTTAATTCTTTTTAAATTAGTTTCTTTCATTTATGTACTGTTTTCTTTCTTTCTTTCTTTCATTCCATGCTTTAATATGCTTTCTATCTAATTTAAATTAGGTTGAGATTATTGAACTCACCATAGATTAATTAGTTTCTTTTCCATGGTATAATATTTCAGAATAGTTTTGATGGGTTAATTGTTCTTGGTTTTGCACTTAGTAAAATTAATAGATTATATCATGCAAGCTTTGTGTTTGTGACCTTTGGTTTGTAATCTCGAGGATATTTATTGTTGTTAAACTCGAATTAAGTTTTCATGAGAATTTAAGGAGTGACAACCCTAGGTTTTATTAATTATCCAAATGGGATTAATCTTCAAAACAATTTTCTTTCGATGAAACCATTTTTAATGACTACTCAGTGGTGAGGGATATAATTATCAATTTATAGTTTTCACTATTGTTGTTAATTTTGTCTTAATATTTGTCAATATTAGTTGTAGTATAAAACCTTTTGAAATAAAAGATCATCTTTTACATTTGTATTGTGAAGTAATAAATCAATGGAATTCTAACATATTATCTCTGGATCCGATTCCCAAACTAACCATTATGCTCATAAAACAAGTTTATTTAATGTTTAAATTTTTCGCATCATGGTGGGAAACCAAACAACAACAATATCCGTACATGGACACTCATTTTTTATCCGATTGAATTTGTTTCCTCACCATTTTCTTTCACTGTTATCAAGCCATTACAAGTACCAACAGAATCAGATGAAAGTTATGAGGACTTTTAACAAATACTTGTCAAGGAAATCTTTTTCAAAATTCTTTTCATGATGGCATTTTTCCTTACGTGTGCCCCACCTCTCATTCCATTAGAAAAACCTTTGGGATAAAATTCAAAATTTTTTGGGTCCCATTTACACTTATCCCCCTTTGAATCCAAGCCTCCCATCATCCGCCAAAAAAATTCTTTAGCGATGGTTCTCCCCCCTTCCCCCCACACATGACTTCCGTTGTTTAAAGGAAATTTTAATTTTTCAACATACAAGAAATCAAAAAAGGACCCTCCATTGATCTCTCAAAGTCAAATCGTTTTATGGGTGGACCATCAAAAAGTTCAACTTCTAGTGTATAGTTAGTTAAAAGTTAAAAATGCTAATTATATATAGTAGGCTATTATTTCCTTTTAATATTTTTTATTGTAATTAGTGAATTGTTTTTCTTCTATTTTGTTATGCTTGGTTCTAACATGTTTTGTAGAAATAATGGATTTTATCTATCCAGGGATCACTTCATTTTAGGTGGTATCTTTCTCTTCCTCTCTTTAACTTTTGTTCTCGATTCACATTGAGGACAATCCATCGTTTAAGGTAGGGGATATTGGTTATTCTCCACATTCATTGGTATTTTCTTTTGTTTGATTACATGTTCTTCCCAAGCATTCTTTTATTGTAAGAATTTGAATTTTTTTGTAAATATTTTATTTATTTATTCCCCTTTGTTGGGACTTTAACCCATGTTTTCGATGATAATTTTAATAATTTCCCTATCCAAATGCCAAATAAATGATGCATGTTTAACTTTTATTATGTTATCAGACATTAGTCCTCAAAATGTCGATATTTAGAATGAATGCATGAATTAAAACTTGAACCCCATGTGCACATGAACATTTTTTATTAGACGATTCAGTAGGATAATTATAACTTTGTGATCTTTTGTTTATTTGTGTACATTAAAACCAATCAATATTTGTGTTTTTCTTAATTTGTGAGTATTGCACACATTACTCTTTCCTTCTTGAAAATGTTAAAGTCGTCACGAATCTAATTATTATTTATTTGCTCATTTATTAATTTAGTTCATTTTGAAATATGTTACCTGGGCCTGATTTTCAACGTTGCTTTGACCTGAGAATTGCATAAACCTTAGGAAAGTATGATAGACCCTCCTTATTAATTATCCCATATTGACCTTGACCTCACCGTATACACTTCCCTAGTTAAATCCTTTGAGCCTAAATATTAGCCTTTCATTTCATCACCTAAATTCCCTTAATATACTCCACATTGGAGTTTTAAATAATATATACACCTTCCATACCTTTGTTTGGAATTATAACTGGGACTTAATGATGTTTTTGTCTCATGTATGCAATTAAGCATAAGAATTATCTTTTATTCTTGAGGAAAAAAGTGAAAAAAAAAAAACAAATGAAAAATAAGGAAAGGAAATAGATTGAAAAAAGTAAGAATCACGTAGCTATTAGAGAAAATAAAGTTATTTATACTCCAATGTTATATCCACTGCTTTGTATTAAATTTATATTCCAATTTTGAAATTTCTCGCGATTTTCCATTGTACTGAGTATTCTCCCCAAACCTTTTGAATCCATAAATATACCATTCCTTTCATAACCTTAACCCCAAGCCTACATTATAGACCTTAAAAGTCCTATATGATCATAAGGTGAATGTGATTAAAAAGTCTTAATAGTTGCGATAATCTATTAAAGTGCGTTTTCATCTTATTTAATGAACGATATCCTTTCATGTTATTTCATTTTATATAGAGTGCTATTCATTGATGATATGTGCGCGAATTTTATTTCTTTTACATTTACTGTTTATGCCCGCATGTCTCGTGTGTATTAGACCCCATTTCGATTGGTTTTATTTATTGAGTGTAATAACTAAGAGGATTGAGTGAAAGCATGCTTTAATTATTATCCAAGTTATATGAGTTTTTATCGAATCATAGCTTTTTCATGTGTCTCACAATACCCACATTTAAGGTTTCAATTCTATAAATTTATTCTTTTAATGTTGATAATTTCTTATTATTGGTAAAATTTCTCATTTTCTTTATTAATAATTTACTGAAATCGTTATTGTTGTTGTTGAGCTTGGCATATTATTTTTTGAGCATATTTTGAGAAAACTTAATATTTGTGGGTTTCATTCCTAAAAACCCTAACGAGAAAACACTCGTCCACTCGGGTAACCTAGGTGTTCGATGACTTTTTGCATTTGCTAAAAGCAACCGAGCACCCGTGAAAGTGGTACTCTATCCTTTTTACCTTGTTATATTGTTTTTCTCTATGTTGGGATGTTTCTCTTCGTGTTTCATTACTAGGGACTAGCAATGTGTAAGTATTCATATCGAATATTTAATTTTAGTATTCATATCGAATATTGAATTTTAGTACCTTTATTCTTGCACATTCTAGTATAATTGTGTCCTTTAATTATTGTATTTAATCTTTTATATTGGTCAACCTTTGTTTTTGATATCTATATATATACACGCGTACATGCAAGCTTTATTTGATCTTTTGTAGGTATGGAAATCCTTAGCGAAGGGCATTTTCATAATTTCAAATTTTATGTCGCAGTTGAGAGAACTCAATGGGAGCATAACTCATTGAGTTAGCTTTGCTTGGAAGCAGACGACGTGTCTTTTCGAGTCGGAATGATGAAGTTATAGTCGTTTCTTTGAAGTGCAACAATTCCATCTTTAAAGAAAATTGAGGTAAAAAAATAGAGCCTCGATCGATCATCCTCCCTTTGATTCATAAATAACTTTAGATAGTTTTATTTTAGTCCATCAATTGGTCTCCCCATGGTTCGATCGATTGACCATATTTTTTTCATAAAGACATGGATTCTAGTGGGGTTGGTTTCAGTATGCTCGATCGATCATCCTAGCTCGATTAATCGCGTAACAAACCTTACTTTTGGGTAATTGATTTTATATAATTTTTCCATGTGAGATAATTATATAAAATAATGGAAGTTAGAGTAAATATTATTTTAAGTGATTTAGGAGATAATATTTACTGAGTTTTGCATATTTACCGTTGAGAGAAGGTAAATAGCATCATGTTATGTTTTATTGCGTCGTTGTGCTTTAAAGCGATGGTTATGGAATATATTTCAATTCGATCCTAATTAATAAATTAATATGACATAGGAACATGAAATATTGTACGATATTCCGGATGCCAATTTTGAGGGTGCGGTTAGTCCTGAAATAGTCAAGATAGTCAAAATAAGTGCCATATTGTATTTTTGGAGTTCCGGGCACTTTTGACAGTTTATGACTCAATTATGTAGTTACGAGTCATTTTAATGGTGTATTAACATTTAAAGATGGAAACAAATGTTGATTGAACGGTTAAGTCTCCCAAACCCTCTTGTTTCCCCAATTACATGTTTTAAACTTAGAGAGAGTTAAAGAGGAGAGAGAGCTTGGGAGAAAATGGAGAGAAATGAGAGAATTGGAGATTTGGAGCTGTAAATCATTGTTACGGGAAGAGAATCCGAGACTAAAAACTTGAGGCAAGTTTTTAACTTGCTAGTGTATGATTTAATGTGGATAAATTGCATATATAGTTGTGTTTTTGGAGTTTTAACCATTAATGGGTTTTTGATGATTTTATTGATTAAACCCTTGATCTTGGGTTAATATTTGATTTAAGTTGAAAAATTAGTTAGTTATTATGTAGAAATGTCTTGGGTAAAATATAAGTTGAGTTGGTTGAGATTTGAAGAGAGAAATTCGAGTTTTGGGAAGTTAGGGTTCTTAATCCCGTAGCCCAAACTTGGCAATCAGACCAGGGAGAATCGATTCACCCCTTAGCTAATCGATTCACTGAAAATGAGGGCTACATGTCTGAGGAGCCGAATCGATTTGGGTTAAGGCCCAATCGATTCGGGCTGAGACAGAAAGTTGGTTTTCTCAGCCGAATCGATTCATGATTGGGCGAATCGATTCGCCCCGAATCGATTCGCTACCAGGGGCGAATCGATTCGTCCCTAGGCGAATCGATTCGTCCCTAGGCGAATCGATTCGGAAACCCTGTTGTTTTATAGGATTTTTCCAACTTAGTTTTTAGTCCTTTTCTTTCAGGTTTAAGGCTTAGGAACCTTCTCTTGGGAAGTAATAAAGAATATTAGAGGTTTATGTTGGGGATATTATTACCTTATATTAGTGTGGGGGTAAAGTGGGCTTAATTAGGGGTGCTATTCAATAGGCGTTAGCGTTCTTTCATTTAGTGAGCTAGCTTCAGACTAAGGGAGAATTAAGTGATATGGTTTAGGATTTTCGGGAGACTAGTATTGAGGAAAATTACCATTGATGGCTTATGGTATTACTTTGAACTCTTGGATACTAGTGTGAGGATAATGGTACTTTCTGGCCTATATCATTAATAAAATATGACTTCATGAATAAGAAATGCATATTTTAAATTGGCACTTAATTGTTAAGTATAAATGATTTTGAGAACGTAAAAAGTGAATGTTTTAAATGAGAAAAGCTTGTAAATGATAATTTGCATATACACACCTCTCTAAATCGCTATCATAAGGGAAGTTATGTGCATGAGGTGAAGTCCCTTGGCTAGTGAATGCAGAGTGAATATAGTCCTCGGCCATAGGATCGGTTATTATATATTGTGTAATTATTGTTTGAAGTGAGGTAATTTCAGGTGTGGTTATGACTCACTGTCGAAGGTATATAGCTGTTTCCCAATGTCACGCGATGTAGGATGCCGAGGTTATCTTGGTGATAGGCCCTGGAAATAATAGCCATTTAGGGGCGCATCCAGTGGGGGTACCCAGAAGGATGGTCTTAGAATCGTTATATGATGTGATTATAACTATTCTTAATAAAAGTGGAGCTTGTAATGTTGGTAAAGCATTTTGTGAGATTAACTGCTGTAAATATGTTCCTAGAGAGAAAAGGGAACTGTGAAGTTAAATGGTGTAAAACTGAACTGGTAAAGCATTTTGTGAAATAAATTACTTTAAATATATTTCCTAAAGAGAAAAAGTAACTGTGCATTTAAGTTGTGTAAAACTGAAATGAAATAACAGTAAGTGAAACTTAGATATGTTCTCATGTGAAAACGAATATTGTTCATTGTTATTGATATTTCCCTAGATTGTGCTTTTAGACTGAGAGGTGAGAAAACTTATCAGTATTTGTGAGAGCAAGTTATGTTTCTGATTGATGATTAAATATTCATAACTGTCATGCATTTTATTCACATGGTGATCATATCAAACCGGGCCCTAACCCGTTTATATCTGTTTGTTTTTCATGAATTCTATATTCTCCCAGGTGCTCCACCGTAAGGACGCCCATATTGATCTCTCCATCACAGTTGTCTTGGAGCTATAACATATTGCGGATGTTGTAGGATATTTGTTATAGGCGCTTCTATCTTTTGTACTCTAGTTATGATCAGTCTACACATTCGGGTGTGTTGCCCAAGTTTTGTACCTGTTTAATATAATGTGATATTTAATCTAAATACATGGTGTAACCTACTTGTAATGGTCTGTTAACCGACAACTTATTAGATTATTACATTATGCTTTTTGTTATACCGTTATTCATTTGTTTTGATATCCACCTTCTTTTAAATTGGTATGTCTAAATAATTTTCTTTAAACTTACAAATATAAATTTTGACAATCCGTTTTCTAAAAGAATTGGTGGTTATCGCGTATTATTATTTTAATGACAGTGATGCTAAGAATGGACCATCTATGTTTCCTATATTTATTAGAGTATCGGGCTGGCCACCTCTTATTTGAATGAGTGGGTTGTCACATATCGCTTCTTCCAGGTTATAGATTTTTATGGTTCGTTTATTTTCTTTTCTTTTGTATTAATCCACTTACTAAAAATAGTAAATAGGGTTTTTCTTTATAAATATTATTTTATTTTCGGTAGATATTTTAGTTTTGAGAGCTTCTCTTCATTCTCTCCCCTAGGGTTTATTTCTAATCTACTATTCATTTAATTAAAACTTTCTTAATTAGTTTTAATGCTTTGTTCATTAGTTTCTTTCATTTATTTACTTCTTTATTTATCGCTTTCTTTTATTCCATGCTTTAATATGCTTTCTATCTAATTTAAATTATTTTGAGATTACTGAACTCACCATGGATTAAATAGTTTATTTTATATGGTATGATGGTTTAGACTAGTATTGTGTGTTAATTGTTCTTAGTTTTGCATATATAAAAGTTAATGGAGTATATCATGCATGTTCCATGTTTGCGATCTTTCATGTGTAATCTCGAGGATATTTGTTGATGCCAAACTCAAATTAAGTTTTTATGAAAATTCATGAGGTGATAACTCTAGGTTTAATTAATTATCCAAATTATATTAATCTTGAAAATGATTTTTTGTCCATGAAACCATTTATGCTAACTCGTCCATGGTGAGGGATATAAATTTTAATTTGTAGTTTTCATTATTTCAGTTAATTTAGTCTCAATATGTCTCCACATTAATTGTACTATAAAAACTTTTGAATCCAAAGATCATCTTCTACACTTTTATTTGTGAAGTAATAAATCAATTGAATTCTAAACAAGTGTAAGAGGGTAGTTTAGATAAGATGGAGGCGTAATCCCTTTTTGAGTATTGTAATGATAAGTTAAATAGCAACCCTATTGATTAACCACAGGACATTCAAACACGACTTAATGAAGATATACTCTGTTTGAACTCACAAATCTCTCGTGTATAACTCAGAAGGTAGTGATGAACTTAGAAGTAACTTATCTAGAGGGAGAGAGAAGTAAGCACCCTAGATACACCTTGGCAGGGAGCCAAACACACCAACCACCCTCAAGAATCTCTGCCAAGTATTTAAAGCTTCGTAATAAATCACAATGGTGGGTGAGTAAAACTCTTCGGTTTGTAATAACTCTCCCTGATATATATTCTCTCTAGTAATAACTTCTGAACTCTCGAAAAGATCCTCTCCCCCTCAAAGGTGGTTGGGGTTATTAAATAGCCCCCTACACCACCCCCGAGTCAACTCAGTCATCAATGCCTGTGAAAGACATCCCTCATACTTTATGTCATAAACATTAAATACCTGATGCACTAGTTGTCTCCACATCATAAACATTAAATGCCAAGACATGCCTTTTGCCTAACCACTGTGTGTCAGGGGGTTGTTGTCACAGAGGTGGCTCACCAACTGTTTGATAGCCCCAAATACCACAGTGGTTTACTCAAGTGCATGTCTGACATTGCCTAGCTGGTTAGTGACATCAGATAAAGTTGATGTGACATTAAGTATAGAGTTGTTTGGCTCACAACTCAATGGACAATGGAACTCCAAGCTAATCCGCCCGAGGTTCCACGGTAGGGGTCCTTCGGTGTTTTACCAGGTGTATCTAAGATGGTCGGACAAGCCCAAACGGTGCCTCACTTCTTAATCCTCTAAACCAAGTCCCTCTAAAGTTACCACAGCGAGGTCATTCGATAGAGCATGAAAGCTGTCCCAGGCCCTGCCTAGCCTGGTCTCTCGCGAGTACCGTTTAACCTCACACTAAAACTCATTATTATTCTCGTTACATCATTACAACTTTTATAGCTTATAGTCAATATAAACAAAGATACAATATGACTAACACAACAAGATAAAGTATGAGTTGCCATGCTGAGCTACCTCGGTTTCTTAATCCCAAACACTATTGCTAATGGGGGAATTATCCCTAATCTCAGGATTACCTTCAATCCCCCTCTACATTTACCCCTTCATGGAGAGATTTGTTGTTAGAACAAGAAATGTCTGCACGAAAACTTCTCAATCCGATAAACCTTTTCTATGTGAAAAAATTCTAGCATCTTTTCCCTTGTTAGAACCACCGCGTTAGAATCTTCAGGAAAAGTAAAATTCTCCCTGATGTACCTGAACCGAAGCATTACGACTTACTGGTGCATTGGCGAAGGGACATCGCCACTTTTTCCTAATGCTGATCGTCAACCGTTCTAACTTTATTATTCAAAATTCTCCCAAAAGGCCTGCTAACCTTCTCAAATACTCGTTTTGGTTATTGGATAGTGAAATTCTCCCTTCTAACACTTCGCTATGTTCAAAAAAGAAAAAATTCTCCTTGATGTAGCCGAGTCACGATTTAAACAGCGTTTGGACTTGTGG
Organism: Sambucus nigra; assembly: GCA_949130495.1. NCBI lineage: Eukaryota > Viridiplantae > Streptophyta > Magnoliopsida > Dipsacales > Adoxaceae > Sambucus > Sambucus nigra. The sequence continues at coordinate 386,257,775 of OX422217.1, forward strand.
TGAGGGGACATCATTTCTTTTTTGAACCGTTGGGACATCTTTTCCATTGGGAGTTATTGGATATGTTTGACAAAATTTTGGCGCCAAAACTCAAACTTGTTGAAGAAGGAAACCCCTTTCGATTCCCCAGGTGTCTCTTTGTAAATGACGTGGAGCTATCTTTTTAGCTGTCAAAATACCTCTCGAAGTGCCACGTGTCCATTTGAAATGATTATGGGCGGCCTTGCATGTGTGGTAGTGGGAAACTCAACAGACGAGTTCCTTAAAAGGTTTCAAACATCTCTTTTTCAAACCCTTCTCTTTCTTTCATCTTCTTCAAGCTCCTGTCTTCTTTAGAGAGAGAACTCTGTACGAACTCCATTATTTACCAAGCTTTTACCTAGCTTCTTCCTTCTCTTATCTTTTACGCCACCAGCTGTGGTTGTTCTTCTTCCTCTTTATTCCCAACCCTTCGTTTACCGAGATTTTTTTTCGTACTTCATTATTGTTTGCAATGGCCTCATCAAGTAATCCTACCACACCTGCCACCAGTGCTCCACCTTCTACCCCTGTTGTCACCACCTCTTCTCCTGCCTTATTGACTGCTGCCCGCTAGGGCCAGTTGCACTTCTACCACCGATCCCCCATATTCGGCAAAGGTGATGACTTTACTGGGTCTTATAAGACTTACATTTTTAATGCCAAGTATGATGCCCTGATGCTTGGTGATGAAGATGAAAGTGCTGGTGACTGGGGCTTTCTTCCTCTAGAGGGGACTCTCCGATTTTATCTTGAGCAAGGGGACTTCCTATGGTCCCATATCAACTTCGAAGGGCCAGGGGGCTCTCCTGATCACTTTGCTGCCTAGAACTCCCATATGCAGAGTTCCCATTCTAACACTCTCACCAAAATTAGGCTTCATCGGGCTAAGTGGTTTGGTGAGTTCACCCTGTCCAAGAATAATGCATCCCTTCCCGTTCTGGTGCCTCGCTGGAACGTTACCACTTATACGTTCATTGCTGCATGGGGAGAGTTGACAATAACGTTGGAGGACGTATGTGAGCTCCTAGACCTTGAGGTAACAGGCTATGATCCCTAATCTGATGAAGCCCTGGATGCCCAAGAGACTACTGACCGTTTGGAGTTAGATCGTATATGTCGAAGGTGCATCGGTACTTCAAATAAATCTATCTTCACTCCTCTTATCAACTATTTCTTCAAGGATCCTTCTGAAGGTAGTTCATCTGAGGCTGCTCCTAATCAAGGTACATCGCTGGAACATCCTGCTTATATTTTTGTCATTCTTTCTCGTTTTCTTTTAACGGGGAAACCTAACGACCAACCTCAAAGGGACCTCATCAATATATCCCTCCGTTTAGCCCGGGGTATTAAGCTTCCTTTGGCTGCAATCGCCTTGGGATCCCTCTACACATGGCTTGATAGAGACCTTTTCGATATGGAACGATCTCTAGGTCATTATAACCTGGCGAACTTTGCCAACTGTGTCCTCCTAATAGGCTTCCTCTATGTGAGTTTCCCTTCCGTAGTAGCCAAGGCTAACTGCCCTCCTTCGGGGGAAATAATTCTGCCCCCATGCTCATTTGTTTATCACAAGAGACAAAGCCAAAAGGAGTTGACCTCCATCATTAATGATTTTTTAAATTTTGTGATGAGGCCCTATGAAGAGGATATCTTTCTCTATACTTGTGGTTTTTTTAAACATGAAGCAAGAGTGGTCTGGGCAACCACTCTAGACCTCATTATTGAAGACCCTTCACTGGCTGTGGTCCTTCTGTTTTCGCCAAGATACCTTCCCTTTAACATCAAGTGGGGATACATCAGCGAGCACTACAATCCCAACCGATGCAGCCGTCAGTTTGGTTTCGATCAAGGGGATCCTCGCCCAGTGTTTCAATCACATAACCCAAAGGTCTCTTTTGGCGAGGCATGTTCCCTATTCTTCTCAACTACTGAGTGGGGGTGAGTTCTACAATGGTTGGGCAAGTCACTATTCCCAGCATCACTAGGCAAGGGGATGTGAACCCTCTATTTCCAGCAAAGTACTAGACAAGACAACTGGCCTAAATTTCTGAGTTCATCAAGGGAGACCCCGTGTATCCTCTAGTTCTTTCATTTTTTGCCTTAGAGTAGGGTTTAAAGGGTAATTTCGTTCTTGGGATTGAGTTCCCTCTGAGCCGAACCCCCAAAGAACCTCTTACTAAACTTCCTCTAAACTACCCCATGATCCCCATTGCCACGCCCAAGCCAAGGCCACTGCAACCCCCAAACCACCTGCCCCTTCAGCCGAAGCTGCAACAGGGGAAGGGCCTTCTTAGTCATCTGCTAAAAAGACCAAGAAGTCAAAAAGTGGGGTTTCCTCAAAATCCAAGCCCAAAATCCTTTAGAGGCATTCCCTATTGCCTTCGTTCCCCCTCATATGTCTACAGAGGTAAGTGAAAAGCTGAGGAGGCAGGTTCAAGATGAGGTCGAAAGAATAAACACTGAGTTTCAACGGTGCGTTGGGCGAGAGTACCTCAAGGCGCTGATGCAACGGGTGCAAGGAAGAAAACTTTGGGCACTAAGTCCCAGAAGAAACGGACAACCGAGATGCCTCCATCCCTAGCTCCTCCTGTTGCTGCCCCCACCCCGCCTTCACCAGTGGTTGTACCTTCTCATTCTCCCTCCGCATCTCATGTATGTGTGCATGTTTTATTCTTGTTCCCCCTTTTCTTAAGGCAAGCTGCATTTGCCTATTTCTTTGATAACTTTGGTGCAGGGAGTTGAAGAAAGGCCCAGTCCCCCTGATTCCCCTGGTTCCCCCATGAGCCATAGGGGGCATTTCGATGTCTCTCAAGCCGATACTACTCCTCCCCATTACCCCATGATAGGCCTTACCTACTCTCGGGGGTTTTCCTCCCAACGGTCCAAAGAAGCTACTGCAGGAGCTGCCACCGTTGGATCTGTTAAAATATCTATCCAACCAGAGGCAACTACACCAGCCTCTTATGAATTACCATCCGAGCAAGAGGTCCCTCTGCACATCGTTGTGGTCGAGGAGAGTGCCCCTGAGGTAAATTTCTTATCAAGTCTTACATCTTTTCCTTATCCCATTGCTTTGTTTATCATTCTGATATGTTGGGATGTTTTAGGTGGAAGTGGCATCTTTGATGGCTAACATTCTCCTTCGCACTGCACTGGCGAGACCCCTGACTTCAATTCCCCTTTTTGGTGACATAATGGGGGTAAGTAACGCTTAGACATATTGTTGTCTTTTTCCTGCACTTGCGCCTTGTGTCTAACATTTGGTTTTGTATTTGCATCTTTCGCTAAACCTTACCCCACCCTTTGATCTGAGTGGTTTTTTCCTTTTCAAGGCCAATGTTGATGATGCTTCCCCCGCGTGGTGATTCTTCAGTGCCCGCCCATGCTGGGGCATCGTCTGAAGGTTCCTCGTGCTCTTTCAGCGAAACTCCTTCGTTGGCCTTGGTACCGTTTGTTGGCGAGGGATCTTTACCGACCGTTGAGGCTTCCACGGTGGCTCCTATTCTCACGGATGTTACTGCTGAGGTACTTTGCTAATTTCTCTGCATTTCTCAGTCTCTCAAACATCACCTATGTTGGTGACTTAACAACGAAAACACTTGTTAAGGTTTTTTTCCTAAACTTCACCTATATCGGCGACTTAACAATGAAAACACTTATTAAGTTTTTTTTTCATACTTAACAACGAAAACACTTGTTAAGGTTTTTTTCATAAACTCCACCTATATTGGTGACTTAACAACGCAAACACTTGTTAAGATTTTTTTCATAAACTCCACCTATATCAGTGACTTAACAATGAAAATACTTGTTAAGGTTTTTCATGAACTCCACCTATATCGGTCACTTAACAACGAAAACACTTGTTAAGATTTTTTTCATAAACTCCACCTATATCGGTGACTTAACAACGAAAACACTTGTTAAGATTTTTTTAGTAAACTCCACCTATATCAGTGACTTAACAACGAAAACACTTGTTAAGATTTTTTCATAAACTCCACATATATCGGTGACTTAACAACGAAAACACTTGTTAAGATTTTTTTAGTAAACTCCACCTATATCGGTGACTTAACAAAGAAAACACTTGTTAAGATTTTTTTCATAAACTCCACCTATATCGGTGACTTAACAACGAAAAAACTTGTTAAGATTTTTTTAGTAAACTCCACCTATATCGATGACTTAACAATGAAAACACTTGTTAAGATTTTTTTCATAAACTCATTATTTCCTCTAACTGTTCTCAGGTTGCTCAGGAGGATTCTCCAACAGTTATTTCGCCTACCTCCTCACCCCATCAGGAACCTGTTATTTCAGAAGACTCCAGCCATAACGATCGAGGTTCCACGATCGGTGCTGCTGTTGAGAGCGAATCTCACTGTGAGCTTCCTCTGCCCGACTTGGCTCCTCACACCTTCTGCCTGATGCTGCTCCAGCGTTCTCCTCATATGCCAACCATTGCTTAGTAGTTGAGCTACTTACAAACCACCATCCCGAAACATTTACCGTAGATTGCCTGCGTTCCAACATCTTTGTGATGAGTTACAAACTTTAGGGCATGGCTATCGTTATGGATGAGATTGCCAGTACTCCAACCTCAACTGTTACTAGAGACCTCCTCAACCAATTCCTGGGTCACCTGAAGGAGTTGGGTCATGATGGATTTCATCTTGATTATCTTATTATGCATTTGAAAAGTTTGAAGAGCCAACGACTGGATAGCCAGAGGGAACTACTCCAGAAACATCAGGAGGATCAACAGGCTGAGGAAGCCAAGTTGGCTGAGTTAGAACCTCTTCTTGAATCCATTGACAAAGAGGTGGGGGACCTTGAATAAGCTCTACGCATGGAAAATTTGAAATGAGAGAAGCTCCTCATTGAGCACACACAAGCGCAAATGAGGCTGGAGGTTTCTATGAATGCCCAACAGCCTTGCCTGGCAGCTTCTTCAGGCCTTCCTGGAGATTTTTTCTCTTTTCCAGATCTATGGTTCCTCTTAGTCTAATGAACTTCTATATATATTTTTCTTCTTTCTTCTTCTTCTTGTGGAACTCCTGGGCAATAGCTCCCAATTTTGTAATGCCTCAAAGTTTATTAATGAAGAAAAATGTGTGTTTTCCATGTCATTTCTTTGTGTTAGAACTACTTGCGTACATTATGAAGTTATATGATTATTTCATCTCCACTTGGGAACTTGCATACTCATCATAAAAATAATTTGTGTATTCATAAAAACATCTAGATACATCAGTTGTTCAAACCTAATTGCTTACATATGATAGACATTCAACTATTTATTGTTAATCTTGAATGGTTTATCTTCTTCCATCCTAGAATTTAAGCAATAAATTGAGTCATGAGATTCTTTTACAATGAAAGGTCCCTCCCAATTTGCTACAAACTTGGGTAGAGGAAGCCCCCTGATGTGTTTCACTACTGCTTTCAATACGAGATCTCCCTCCATGAACTTCCTTGGTCTTACTAAGTTATCATATGCCTTGGAGAGCTGTCTCGTGTACATCTGAAAGTGTTGCATCGCATTATCTCTGTGTTCATCCAACGCTTCTAGCTGCACATGTCTATTCTGAGGGAGCATACTACTTCGTAAGGCATATTGAGCAGAGGGAGCTTCTAACTCCACTGGGAGAATCACCTCGGCCCCATAGACAAGGGATAACGGAGTATACCGTGTGGACTTTCTCTTAGTTATTCGATAGTCCCACAATACAGCTAGTATCTTATTATCCCACGCTCCTGGGAAATCCTCCATTGTTTTAGCTAAGATATTAACCAAAGTTTTGTTAGTTTCTTCGACCTGACTGTTTCCCTTTGGATATGCCACCGTCGAAGTATGATGGATAATGGAGTACTTGTCTGTGAGAATAGTTACTTATGAATTGATGAAAGGGGTTCCATTATCTGAAAGGATGACCTTTGGGATCCCAAAACGGCAAATGATGTATTCTTTGATGAAGTTGTTAACCATTCCCATTATTGCCCTTCTTAGTGGTATCGCTTCAGCCCACTTTGTGAAACACTCCATTCCTACTAGTATTCATATCTTCCCCCTCGAAGAAGGATGTATTGCCCCTACCAGGTCGAATGCCCATGTGTGAAAAGGATAACGCATCGCCAGGGAGTGTAGGTCTACCGATGGGGCATGGATCATATTTTCATGAAGTTGACAAGCTTTGCATTTTCGAACGAACTCAGCAGAGTCTTTATCCATTGTTGGACAATAATATTCCAACGTCATCAAATTGTCATATAACTTTGACCCTCCTATATGAGTTGGGTCGTGCGCCTGTTTGAGGACCTCGGCTGCTTCTTGCTTCATGATGCAACACAATGACCTATTGAAGTATCCCATTCGATAAAGCTACCCCTCCTGAACGTAGAATCTTGGGGCCCTCCGTATGAGCCCCATCGTGTTAATTTTCTGTGTTGGGGCAACTCCATCTCTGATAAAGTCAATATAGGGCTATCTCCAATCAGGTTGAGTTTCCACGAAATGACATTCATCTGCTTTGAAGAATAACTGGCATTTGTCGCATTTCTATTGTGGCTCTGTCGCGTCCTATTTCATTCTGGGCTAAAAATACCCCTCTCTTTGCATTCTTCGGTAGAGTGGTATCTCAGTTATCTCCTAGTGCTCTTTATGTGTTCTCTTTAATCTTTGCTCTGCCTCTTTTGGGTCGATGCATCTTGACAACCATCCTCATGCATTCCTAAAGTAAAGGTTTCCATGGTTCGTGAAGTATTGGGCTAATTCCCTTAATCCCATTACTCATTCCCCAGATTTAAATTGTCCTTTAATCTCCCCCCTTCAGTTTGCATCGTCTTCTATCGGTAGAATTGATTGTACTATTGAAGGATTTGCTCTTCGTTGGATCACGATGGTAGTTGTATCATTTCTCATGACCATCTTCTGGGCAATGGTGGCATAGGCGTCTGGGTGACGATTCCTCGTTATGGGCTGTCTCTTGATCTTGGTCCGATAGAACTGGTAGAGGAGCCTCTGAATGATTGTTCTATATGGTGCCAGGCTCATGGTCTTTAATGCGTACTCTCTATTCACTTGCTGAACCACCAAATTCGAATCACCTTTGATGCAAAGTGAATGAATCCCCCTCCGAAGAGCCTCTAGCAACCCCAGCACCAATGCTTCATATTTCGCCTCCTTGTTAGAACAAAGGAAATCTAATTTGTAGAAAAGGCAAATCTCCTCCATTCTTTTTGAGAGAATAACCCCTGCTCCTCCTTTATTTTTCGTCGAAGATCCATCGAACTGCATTGTCCATTCCTCATTCGTTGCATCTAGGTGGTGGCCTAGAAATCATCTTCTGGAATACTTTTTTTGGGTGGCTCAAACGTTCTCGAGGGGAAAATTTCCAACAAATCTAAGTACGCTTGGCTTTTGATCGCGCGAGGAACCACACACTTCAAGCCATACTCGTAGAGGATGAGGAACCACTTAGCTGCTCTACCAATCAATATCGTTCTTGCTAGTAAATACTTAATAGGCTCACATCTAGTTACAATATGAATTATAAAAGATAGCATGTAATGTCTAAGGTTTTGTGCTACAAAGACTAAGGCTAAATAATGCCTTTCCAAGCTACTATATCTGACTTCTGGCTCGTGTATGATTCTGCTGATGTAGTAAATCAGTCGTTCTTCCCCATCAATATCCTGTGCCAACAAAGCTCCCATGGACCTCGTAATGGATGTGAGGTATAGCTGCAACGGTATTCCTTCCTGAGGGGGAACCATGGTCTGTGGTGAAACGAGCAGCTTCTTCGGCCCAGCGAGAGACTCCTGGTGAACCCCCTCCCACTTGAATTTCGTGTTCCTTCGTAACAGCTACATCAATGGATGTGACATCTCGGCTAATCCAGGCACACATCTCCTAAGATAGGAGACTTTATCGAGGATGGTCTTCAACTCCTTCTCCATTCTTGGACTTGGCATCTCCAAGATCGCTCGCTGCTTGTCCTGGTCCATCTGTACCCCTTGCCAATCAACCACGAAGCCTAGGAATTTCCCACTTTTTACTCCAAAGACACACTTCATTCATCCTCACTTTATACTTCCTGCATCGAGCAAACACCTTCCTCAAATCGCCCAGATGGGATGTGATCCTTCGGGTTTCCCCCTTTCCCTGTGTATTTTTCAAAAATAGGAGGAATATAGTCCTTTGGATATGGATCATCATTGTATTCCTGGGGACAAGGTGTTCAAAAGTCATCGTAGACCGAAGCTACCTCTCCAAAATATTGCGAGGAGTCTTTCATGAACTTCAGCATCTCTTTCTTCATCTCCTTCCTTATTTCCTCCATGGGTGATGCCACTGGAGAAATAACCAACGGGACCATAAGTTGAGCGCCCGTTGCTGCTGGAGCAATCGTCATAGTAGGGGCCGTTGATACTCCTGATGTTCCCACTACTGGATTCAAAATAGAGGGTATACTTACCAGGACTGTTCTTGTTACACCTACACTCAGTGGGGCCGTTGGGGCTGCCCCTGGTGTTACAAAAGAATTGGCTTCGAATCCTCCCAACGTCATTAAAACTACCGGAGTTTGTAAAAACTCGTAAAACTTACTCATGAGGAGTGCCACCTGAGCGGGTCCCAACCCTGAACTCGTGGAATCTTGTGTCACCCCTGGAATGCTTGTCGTCACCTGAACCGGAGGTACCTCCATTCGAGGAGACCCATCCCTTAGAGCCTCAAGTTCTCTCGTCGCTTGTTCTTCATTGTGTTGGATGTCATCAAAGTTGAGCTTTTGATTACCGTTATCTTGTGCCATACTCCTTGCTTAGAAGAATGCCTCCCTAGCAGAGTCGCCAAATTTAAGAGGGTAGTTTTGATAAGATGGAGGCATAACCCCTTTTTGAGTATAATAATGATAAGTTAAATAGCAACCCTATTGATTAACCAAAGGATATTCAAACACGACTTAATGAAGATAGACTCTGTTTGAATTCACAAATCTCTCGTGTATAACTCAGAAGGTAGTGATGAACTTAGAAGTAACTTATCTATAGGGAGAGAGAAGTAAGCACCCTAGATACACCTTGGCAGGCAGCCAAACACACCAACCACCCTCAAGAATTTTTCCAAAGTATTAAAAGCATCGTAATAAATGACAATGGTGGGTGAGTAAAACTATCTGGTTTGTAATAACTCTCCCTGATGTATATTATCTCTAGTAATAACTTCCGAACTCTCGAAAAGATCCTCTCCTCCTCAAAGGTGGTTTGGGTTCTTAAATAGCCCCCCACACCACCCCCGAGGCAACTCAGTCATCAATGCCTGTGAAAGACATCCCTCATACTTTATGTCACTAACATTAAATACCTTATGCACTAGTTGTCTCCACGTCATAAACATTAAATGCCACGACATGCCTTTTGCCTAACCACTGTGTGTTAGGGGGATGTTGTCACAGAGATGGCTCACCAACTGTCTGACAGCCCCAAATACCACGGTGGTTTACTCAAGTGCAGATCTGACATTGCCTAGCTAGTTAGTGACATCAGATAAAGTGGATGTGACATTAAGTAGAGGGTTGTTTGGCTCACAACTCAACGCTCGATGGAACTCCAAGCTGCTCAGCCCGAGGTTCCAAGGTAAGGGTCCTTCGATGTTTTACCAAGTGTATCTAAGATGGTCGGACAAGCCCCAACAGTGATTCACTTCTTAATCCTCCAAATCAAGTCCCTCTAAAGTTCCCACGATGAGGTCATTCGATAGAGCATGAAAGCTCTCCCAAGACCTACCAAGCCTGGTCTCTCGTGAGTACCGTTTGACCTCACACTAAAACTCATTATTATTATCGTTACATCATTACAACCATTATAGATTATAGTAAATATAAACAAAGATACAATATGACTAACACAACAAGCTAAAGTATGAGTTGCCACACTAAGCTGCCTCGCTGAGTTGCCATGCTTGAGCTGCCACGCTGAGCTGCCTCGGTTTCTTAATCCCAAACACTGTTGCTAATAGGGGAATTATCCCTAATCTCAGGATTACCTTCAAGCCCCCTCTACAATAAGTTATTTGTGGATTCGATACTCAAACTCATCGCTATACTTATAAAATAAGTGTAGTTAAATTTTTGATTTTTTCATCACTGTGGGAAACCAAAAAATGACATTGTCCTGACTGCCACTCAATTCTTTCCTGATCAAATTTATTTTCTTCTTAGTTGGTCTATTTAAATCCCATTGAACATTGGATTAGGCACAAGCCCATTATAGGACATGGTCGGATAAGGAGTTGCCCAACACTAGTGTTATAACCCGGATATAATTATGATAAATTATATTTAAATCATGCTTACCTTATGTGATATGGATAATGTGTTATTAGTGCATATAAAGTTAAGTTATTATATTTATCCTAATCCTACCTTCATTAATCATGAAATGTCGAATTAGTTACAAACACAAAATTTTGTAGTTTTGGGTAGGGATGTTCATGTTGGAGACTAGTTTTTACCATTATAATATAACAATTGAGTTGAGGAAAAAACTAGATAGTTGTGTATACATGAACTCGGTTTGTAACACAATAAACGGTGCCTCAAATGGACATTCGAGTGAGAAGATATCATCTTTTTACGAACATGGGGTAAAGTAGTCATTTAGCTTTAAATGATATTTTTTCTTTTATGGCGCCACATGTTATATTTTGATTGGACAAAAGGGATGTAACCTTTTGCCGAATCAAAAACCTTAAAATATCCTTTATTCTTCATGAACATCAGGATTTCAAGTGGGTTAACTTTTTCCATGGAAGAAAGAGAGGTTAGGGTGAATTAGTGAAGGATTAAGGAAGATAATCGAGAGATAAATAAACTTATGTATCCAAGGTGCTTAGGTAAGATTTAATTTGTAAATGTACATTCTTTATATGACATATGTTTTTTGATATGATATTAAGGATCATATTTGGGGATAAGGGGATACATTTTGTTGTATGTATGTTGGTATGTGTAGGTTGTATGCATGAAGCATGTTGAAGTCATACAACTAAGGATGTTATCATTATGTTAATCAAACTAGCGTATCTTTGTGAATGCACAATGGAATCGATTGATTCCAGTTGGATATGAAACTACACTTTATATATATATATATATATATATATATATATATATATATATATATATCCTAAAATTATGGCAAAATACCAAGAAATGAATCTTGGGTGATAGTTTGAAGTTTAGGTATAGAATCTACCCCAAAAGTGTAAGTATGCATACCTTATGTTTGAGGCTTTGCTTGACATAACAAATGAAATAAAAAAAATATGAAACATTAGTTTTGTATTATTAAATACATGTGTTTAAATATGGCAGAATATCATAGAAATTTATGATGTATAAAAATTATGAAAATTCTTGGAAGTTGACTGAACGATAGAGGAGCATATAGGGAAAATTTTATATGTAGCAAAGAAATGGGCATATTTTTCACTAGGAAACTTGATATGATGTATTGTATTTTGAATTGGAGACCTAATGTGTTAGGGATGTAATTTCCAAGAAGTAATTAAAGTATGTTTGGGTTATGATTTGGATATGTTAAATATCTTAACATGAAATTAGATGGGACTTCATTTATGATAATTGATTTTAATGAGATTATATGCTGCATATGAATTGAGTTACTTTTAAGTTATTATTTATATCATTTATGTTCTTATGATGATATTAATATTGTAAGAATGATAGGAATGGAGGAACAACCAATTGAACAAGTGTTAGACAAAGGCAAGGGAAAACACATTAAGTGGCCAAGGTGAGTGTACTCACTGGTAAGATGTATTTACACATGGTTATGGATATGATCTGAATATTACTCACTGGTAAGATGTAATTATACATGGTTCTGGATATGATCAGAATATTACTCACTAGTAAGATGTAATTATACATGGTTATGGATATAATCAGAAAATTACTCACTAGTAAGGTGTATTTATACATGGTTATGGATATGATCAGAATATTATGAATTTGAAAATTTTCATTTCAATTTATCGAAATGGGAGGTTACTCCCCGACCTGAAATGGGGGATATTCTTCTATCAAAGACAAGGGGTTACTCCTCGGTCAGGAATGGGGGAGAATTGTCTATTGTAGACATGGTATGTGAATCATGATTCAGAAAGGTTGGTCATTTATTATGAATGGGCCAAATAAGTTTATATATTATCACACGGATATGATTTATTTCATTTAATTTTATACAATAGTGATGCATTCATTGGGCTATTTTGCTCACGGTGTCAGATGCTTATGTTTTTCAGGTAACGTTATGTCACTGCCAAATCTAGGAGGTCGGGTGGGGTTAGCCAGGGATGCATGAAATTATGATTTTGGTCAAATGTAAATGGGGTAATTTAAGCCTGCTTATCCTTTAAATAAGTTAGTATAAGCATAATTACTTTAAAATTTTGAAAAGTTTTTAGTTTTATGGATTCATGTTGATGACTGAAAAATAGTAACTCATGCTTATGGTTCGTTTAATGCATTTATAATTTGGTTCGCTTTGAATTTCAAACTTAATTATAAGTAACTCTGTTGGGATGTGTCAACTTTTGGTATTAAAGCCTAGGTTTTAGAGGTTCTAGAGTTAGAAGTGCCTAGATTTGGCAGTGGGCATATAAATTATTTTGAGTCACAAGTATTCGATTTTAAAAGATATGAATAAATTTGTTGGATTCCCGAGTGAATGGCTTGTTATTAAGTTTTAAATTGGATTTATTGACTAACATCTGTTAGCTATATACATATATTGTTGTAGAGGATACATAGTGTAAGGATCTTGCAGGAAAGGAAATAAGATGTTGAAGTTGATTCGAGGATGACAATGAATACATGCATTTTAATATGAATCATTGCATTTTTTTAATATGAATCATTGCATTATTTTATATCTTGTATGGTCAAACATGTCATTGAAGAAATTTTTTTAAAGATAAAATGTGGTATGAAAAATTGTGAAGTATTGGAAGTGCTCTCTTCCTATACTGGTATACATGGACTTGAGTCGTGGATAAGAAGCGAGGATAATTACTAATTACATGATTATGATGAGACTTAAATTGTCAAAGTTTGAATAAAATGAAGATTCACATAGTGAAGGTGAAGTAAGAAGATTAGTAGTTGAATATGTTTAAAATTTAATATGTGAAATGGTCTGAAATTCAATTACTTGCCAATATATCACAATTGATCCGAATATGGGTTCATAGTGAATTATGATAAGTAGAGGAAAAGAGCAATACGAGTTGAGATGCACGTATTTATTAGTATGAGTACATGTAGTGGATATTACTTTTTTGATGTTTTGAAATGCTTATATGAATAGTAAAGTTTAGACGAGGTGTTAAAGAATTGAGAGTTTAAAAATATTGAGGAGTCCTTTTAATAGTATGTGTTGTGTGTGAGTGTGGGAAACATTCTAATCGGGTTGGTATATCAGCAACTGGTTTGGATGGATATTGAGTTGTGTTTTCATTGTACGTATGTATTATTACTAAGGGTATATCATATAATGAATATGGTTGACATTATAAAGAGTCACCAAGAAATACGTGTAAGGATAATGTTGTGACACCCCGTCTAATAAAATACCGGTTGATCAGTCCTATACCAAATTAAAACAGGAATCCCAGTTAGTTCATCCTTAGCATCACTGTCGGAAACTTTTTAAAACATACTAACCACCTAGTATTCCTAAACCTGGTGCCAAATTTTAACTTTTTAATTAAACAAAACAGTACATGCGGAAATAAATATAAACCATTCACGTAACTGAATAAAACTCAACTGAAATAATTAATTAAACAATTTGCTGAATAAACCATCGGCCACCAAAGTGAAATCCAAAACAAACATCCAACACCTGAATAAATACATCTGTAATCTGTACTGAGAAGTCTGGGCGACAAGCCCTAAATAAAACTGAAACTGATAAATGATTCCTACTCTAGGAATGAATGAGCGATGCATCTAAACCAAACTCCTGCTAGCATCCACACACGCCGCAGCTCCGTGTCCCTGGAATAGAATATCAATCCTGGCGTCCCTGTGGCTGGACACCTAAAAGGTTTTGAAAATAGTTTTATATCAAGGGTTAGAACCCAAAACAGTTTGAAAATATTTAGCAAGTGAATTAACTGCAGTAATTTAAAATGCATTAATGCGGTTCATATTTAAGTTAGTGTCGCACTCCTTTGTGAACATTCTCACCCCTCCACCATTGTGCACACCTATCGGTTACCTTAACCCCCACCTAGTTGTACTACCCCGTCCAATTAGTCCTGGTATAACCTCCCCCTTGGCATGCTGCTCTAACCCGAGTACAATGATTCTTGAACTATAAGTTATCTCACAATTAACTAAATAAATTTCTTCTTAAATAGTAGCATATAACCGTGTCACAAGTTATATAAAGTAAATACATCACACACTGTATTATTACCCGCATATAATATTGAATACCATTATATACATACCTTTACTAAAACATCCACACATATAACATACGTATATACATCCCTCCGAGTATACCCTCGCCGGATGATTCCCTCTAAAGTGCTATCTCACTAGGTGTGCTCACATAACCTAGTTACCCAAGTTGGAATCGCTCACCAACCTGGCCCAAAACATAAACGAAGTGGAGGCGGTCATATTCCTTCATTGAAAGTGAGATAATCCCCTCACCCATATACTGGACGCTATGACCTGGGGATATACTCACCCTACTCCTCGAGCTAGGGGATTCACCCACATCGCGCAACCTCCCTTGATAGCACTACAGTATATAAATTAAGTAAATATCTAATCATTGATATTTAATAGCACACACAATATATACACATATATATATACTATCACTATACCGTATATATATATAAAATAAACCCCGGCTTCACCATGTACTCACAACCCGTAACACTAGCCTGAAATTTCCCAAATCTTTGGCCCGACTCAACTTAATTAATTTTCTCACTTATTAATTTCCATCTTCCCGAGTCTGTGGTCCGACTCTAAATAATAATACTCTACACAATAATTAATAAGAAATTTGCCCGAGTCTATGATTCGACTCTTATTTAATTAGTTTACACATTAATTAATTAACACAAATCCGAGTCTGTAGTCCGACTCTCATTTAATTAATTTACACATTAATTAATTAACACAAATTCGAGTCTGTAGTCCGACCCTCATTTAATTAATTTACACATTAATTAATTAACAGAAATCCGAGTCTGTGGTCCGGCTCTAATATAATTAATTCACACCTCAATTAATATACTATTTTCCCCGAGTCTATGGTTCGACTATAATTAAATTAATTAACACACCTATTAATTTAATACCTTCCCGAGTCTATCGTCCGACTCTAATTAAATTAAATAACACACCTATTAATTTAATACCGATCCGAGTTTGTGGTACGACTCTCATTTAATTAATTTACACATTAATTATTTAATACCAATTCGAGTCTGTGGTCCGACTCTCATTTAATTAATTTACACATTAATTAATCCATACCCTTCCTGAGTCTACAATCCGACTCTAAGTTAATTAATTACAACATTAATTAATTTAATACTTTTCCGAGTCTACCTTCCGACTCTACTTTCATTAATTAGCACATCCATTAATTTAATAACTTGGTGTCACCCAACCATTATCCCCGGAGTCGCTCACTTGGTCCATACCTTAATATTTCCTGAGTCTATGTTCCGACTCCAAATTAATTTAATCTCTCAATAATTAATTTAATACTTTGGTGTCACTTAACCAACATACCCGGATTGGCCCACTTGGTCCATAATTAAATATTTCACCTCAATTCCTTTAATAATGTAGCGTCACCCAACTACAATACTCGAATATTATTCCTCGGCCCAATATCACTACTTATGAATTATTTCCCCAAATTCGTTCATCTCATAACATACCGTTCACACCCTCCTAAACCCAATTATATCACCCTATAATTGTTAAGAAAATATGTGCCACATATGAATTTATCACTCAATAAAAGTAAGGGATTAAATCTTAAATAAAATCCTCTTCATAAACAAAACTAGCCGAACTGTCAAATTTCTGGGACCGTCGATCGATCGATCCCCCTGGGTCGATCGATCGATCGAGCAGGTGATTGTCTTCCCCGGCTTGCTGTTTCATCCATTAACGAACCCTCAAGCTTTTAGTTTCTTCCCAAACCTTTACCCAAATCACAACCAACATGTTCTCCACAGAAGAAAAGGTTATAAACACCCTAGAGACCTTAATCCATTAACAATTTGTCCAAAACCATAAGTATATCTGATTTGGGGTTTTTCACCCGGGTCTGTTCTACCAAATCCAAATCCGACCCTACCATATTCAGGCCATGTAATCACTATACATATTGTAATCCACTCTACCATTTAATCTTAACAGACCCAAATCATAACTTAACATCCATTGAGTAATTTAAATATGCCCATTACTTTAAATTCATAAAAACCCAATTTTTATTTTTGGTTACACACCCAAAAGGAATTTTCATATACACACACTATGATATGAATTGATTATCATCACTTTAGGAATCACAACAGTTAACCACTTGTCGGGAATTGTTCGTAGAGCCTGATCCGTTGGTGTAGTCCCATAATTTGGCTCTAAAATTCCCAAATTGGCTCTTGATTTGCTGTCCCCCAATTTCCTCTCAAACCCTAGGTTTAGAGTTGTGTTGATTGTCGTTCCCTAGTCTCTCAATTTGGTTAAAAACCCTTAATCCCGTTTTTGGCCATCTGGGCCTAATTAAAATGTCCCAACTCACCCCGTGTGGGCCCGGCTATGCCCAAAAATACCCCGAGACCCAATTACTACCCCCAGGTACTCTTTTCTGACTATCTCGACCCATCCGGACGCCACCGTGCACTCAGAATTGCCATCTGAAATACTTTTTGACATTTCCAAATTTCGACCTCAAAATGCGACACACGAGATTTTGAACCATTAAACTTAAAAGTCGCCAATTATAAATAATTCGGCTCACTCAAATAAATTCTCCAACTCATGAATTTAAGTTTCTCCAATTTAAATATTTTTATAACTCCCAAAAATAATTAAATATTAAATCCTCAAAATTACGGGGTGTTACATACTCCCCCCTACAAAGGAATTTCGTCCTCGAAATTAAGATGAGCCTAATGTTCCAAGCTTCGCATATTCTTTCTAGTCATGTGCCTCTAAGCTCGCTATATCTATCCCATCCGCTTTTAATCATACGTTACACAAGTATGCATTTAGATTAACCAGGGTGCCGATACACCCTACACCCGTGCTTAACCGCACAAAATTTGCCATAATGAACCCGGGTGCCCATACACCCTATCCCCGTGCTTTACCGCACGAAAGCTACCCGACTATGCTATTCGTAACCCGTAATATAACTTCGAACCCGTAGTCATATCACACACACACACACACACATATATATATATACACATATATCTACTGCCCGGGGTACCCAACCCATGTACTAGCGTCCAAACATCTCCCCACAAAATACTTGTCTCTCAACACAAAATTATATACGCTTACTCTCATGTTACCAAGGACAACATAAAATACCGCTCCCTTACTATCACTAGTCCTTGCGCAAAAATAAACCCCGAGATATCTCTCTTTGCTCGAACATAAATCTAACCACCCTCATTCACTTCAGTAAACGCCACTACTTACCGGGATAAAATGTGAGAACACGAAACCTCACTTTGTGTCTATTGCACCACACAATATAACATATATACACACATATACATAGGCTAAACGCCCTCTCAGGTGATACCTAATACCAATCATATCATGGTATCGCGAACACCAAAACTTACCCCCACTATTCACAATAGTTCAAACCCATCGCTATCCAGCCGATATTTAGGAAATATTATCAACCCTACTCCCATAATTATCGAAAGTAGTAAATCTTTGCATAATTCAAACCTTCACTTAGTGTACACCTCCACTCTCCCGTGAAGAACACCAAAGAAACTCCGCTACCCCATGAAAAGTTTATCCACATACTATGGCTGCTACAACCAACGCACCCATTAAATTCGACTCACCCGCAAACTTTAGTGAAAATAAGTCTTATATTGTGACATCCTCCTTGTCACTGAAAAATATACCCCATGCCCATAGGGTAAAATAATTACCTCCATACTCCAGCTGCAGCGGCTGATCCTCGGGTTCTGGAGCATCTTCTCCCTACCCGAATGCGCCCATGACTTGCTTTAGTGGCTTTACATCCAGGACATCGTCCTGTAGTTGAACCCTGCCTTGCTTAAGATAATTTCTCTTCATGTGTCTCGTTTCCCCACAAACGAAACACCTTCTAATACATTCACCATGCCACTGATCCCTTCCACGCCGACCTTGTTGGAATTCCTGTCCATCATGTCGATAGCCTCCAGTTCTAAATCGTTTGGCATGATTTACCTGTCGGAATACTTCCCCTGATCTCCCCCTGTCTGCTGCTGGGATACCACACAGGTACTGTTCCCTCCAGATTTATCCGACAGGTAGGTTTCCACTCCCCTCTTGCTTCCTTTCACGTGGAAGAGATCTTCCTGATAGTGCAGGAGTGTTGCGTTAACGACATCAGTAAAAGATACTAATACGTAATTACCAATTAAATGTTGTCTGATTCTCCAGACTAACCCATCCATAAACCTTGCTTTCTTTCTCTCTTCATCGCTTACCTCATCTGGTACCAACTTTGCCAATTGAGAAAATTATTCCTCGTAATTAACCACTGAACAGTCTCCCCGAGTCACCTCTCTAAATTTTCTCCTCATTTTGGTCTCAACCACTGGAGGAAAATACTTGTGGTCGAACCACACCCAAAACTATGCAATAGCTAGCGCATCCCTTTCCCCAACTGTGGTGGTCGACTCCCACCACTGTAGCGCTGCGCCCACTAAACTAAAAGTGGCTAGCATTTGCTTCCACACCTCATCGCAATCTCCCATGCGTAGGTGACGCTGGATATCTGTCTTCCTTGACACGCTAGCACTACACCTGAACCCCCTCAAAACTCTTGTGGATGCCCACTCTTGAAAACAATCTCTCTTACTTGCTGCCACCCCGACGACTCCGTGTGAGTCTGAACATCCGGCGCCACTAACACTTGTGGCTGATCCCGTGAAAAGTACCCTGCCATTGCGACCACCATCACTTCAACTACCTGTGCCACTAGTTCCGTCACCTGTGCTACCAAAATCATCTCTGGCCATTGCTGCGGTAACTCTTGCTCCTGATGAGCCTCCCTAGTCTCATCTCCCCCTGCTGCCCTAACTGTTCCCTCTCCTGGGCGGCATCTGGAATGAGAATCGAATTGTATGAGTTCACCCTCAAATATAAATTTGGCAGAAGAACGTAAATGCGCATATGTATAAGAATACAACAATCCTATGATAGGGCTCTATATCAAAGATTGCTAAGCCAAAACGTGAAAAGCCGCACAGATCCTAAGGACACTAGAACCTGATGCTCTGATACCATCTGTGACACCCCGTCTAATAAAATACCGGATGATCAGTCCTATACCAAATTAAAACACGAATCCCAGTTGGTTCATCCTTAACATCACTGTCAAAAACTTTTTAAAACATACTAACCACCTATTGACACCAAAATTAGTATGCTGATGTGGACGAATAATAAGAAGACACGTGTCAATCTACGTGGCACAATAACAACAAGGAAGATTGTTGTCCCGACCAACATACTCACTCCGAGGAACACCAACCCTCCGAGGAACTCTTATCCTCCGAGGAACTCCAATGCTCCGAGGTACTTTTGGACGACGAGCAACTAAGGCGGTTCGAGCTGCACCTCGACCACAGCATTAATTGCCAGATAATCAACAGTTCAACCATTCATTGAATGCTTATCATCTTGACGCGCACGTTTGAAGAACATTAAATGAATTACCCTTTCATATGTGTATCATTTAATGTAACACCCTTTCATGTACAGCCTAAGGGCTATAAATACCTTGTATCACCCTCATTCAAAGGGACCGAAATTTCTTGAGAGAACCACAAATCGAGAATTCCCAAACACTCAGTAATAACCTAACAGTGGACGTAGGCCATTTATACAAGGCTGAACCACTTTAAAAATATCCTGTCTCATTTATTTATCTGTGATTAAATTATTAGAGTGATCTAGTTTTTTACATCAACAGATTGGCGCCGTCTGTGGGAACGATTGTTATTATCGTTTTTCATCAAAAATCATTCATCATCAATGGAGGATAATCCAGAATCTAGCAATCGAAACGCTGGAAATGCCGAAAATCCTCCAAATCCCTCTGCACCTCCAGATCTGGCCGGGATTATGACGAATCTGGCTCAAGGACAAACCGCCATGCAAGACACAATGAGGCAACTCATACAAACCCTTCATGGCGGTGCACCTGCTCGCTCAGGACAGCGAAGCGGTCAGAGGCAAACTTATTTACTTTCTTCACGATCCAGACGTACTGAGTCATATCGTAATGAGGAGTCTGATGATTTCTCTTATCAACCTGGGCGAACTTCGTCAATAAGGGCTACAGATACTGATCAACGTATCACTCTCTCTCCAAAAAGACCCAGTGCCTTAGAAAGACTGAGTAGGGTTTCTCCTTTCAGTCGATTAGGTCCTAGGAGGAATAGGAGTCCACCTAAGACCATGTCGAGGAGTTTTCGACGACCATCAGATCTAAGAGAAGGATCAGCACAATCACGACCAATTGCTCGTCAAGATAAATCTCAAGAGGCCACATCAGAACAATCAATTGCTCGAACTAATAAGCCCAAGGAAGGAAACGATGCGTGGAAGGGTTCCATTCAGCGCTTGGAGGATAGATTGGGAGAAATGGCTAAGGCGAAGAATCCCTTACAACGAACTTTTGTTCAAGGGACACCTTTTGTTCAGGCCATTGTGGGTTTTCTTACCCCGTCAAAGTTTAAAGCACCTGTGGTGACCCCCAAATATGATGGAAAGACAGATCCTGTCCTACACATAGAGCAATATCAAGCTGCTGCCGACATTTATGCCGTCCCCGACGAGATGAGATGCAGAGCATTCTCAGGAACTCTTACTGGAGCTGCCCAGATATGGTACAACAATCTTCCTCGGGGTAAGATTTCAACTTTCTTTCAGTTGGACGAGTTGTTCATCGGCAATTTCTGTTTTGGAGCAAAGCTAATAAAACGAGTAGCACACTTGTTAAGTGTTAGACAAAAATCTGGTGAGAGTACTAGAGATTACATAACTCGTTTTAATAACGAGAAGCTGGAAGTCATAGATTATGAGGAGAAGACAGCAATCACCGCCTTGATGAGTGGGTTGTTGCCTAATAAGTTGTATTACACTTTGGCAAAAGATCCATCTAAAACTATGTCAGAGTTGATGGCAAAAGCGGCCAAAATCATGAATGTCGGGGAGGCTATGGCTGCGAAGAAGAATATGGATAAAGAAACCAAGGTGGAAGACGACAAATCCAAGAAGAAAGAGCATAAGGGCAATGGCGGTGACAAGCATTCCAAGAATAATAGGTCGTCATGGGAAGTTCTAAAGAAATTCGATAATTATACTCCTTTGAAAATGGGTATTAATCATGTCTTGGAAGAAATCAAGAATAACGAGGAAGTAAAGTGGCCAAAAAAACTGAGGTCAGACCCTGAACAGAGGAACGGGGATAAATATTGCGAGTTCCATAAGGATCACAACCATATGACAAAAAATTGCATAGCTCTTCAAAACGAGATTGAAACGCTCATCCGAAGAGGGAAACTGGCAAAGTACGTTGATCGGGGAGGCGAAAGAAGAAATAATGATCGAACTAGAGAGAGGTCTAGATCTCCTCGCCGAGCAGAGGAGAAAAAGAAGAGAGACCATGACGATGATCCAGATGAAGACCCCGATCTTCCCAAGAAGCCAAGGCAGCCAGAACGAGAGGTATTTTCCATACGTTTTGGATCATTTGATTGTAATGTCATTACAGGAGGAGATCCAGGAGGAGGAGACCTTACTGCAGAAATAAAATCTTACCTCGGAGAGGCACAAGCTTGCTCATACATTCAACGAATAAATTTGGCAGAGGAAGATCGTCCGAGGAAGGTCAACAAAGAGAAGCTGGTTATTGGCTTTTCAAAAAATGACCTGGCAGGTGTTCTTTACCCTCACGACGACCCTTTGGTGATCAAAATGAGGATGAAAGAAGTAGTGATTTCAAGGGTGTTGGTAGACAATGGTAGTTCGGCAGACATCATGTACTATTCATGCTTTGACAGCTTGAATTTGAAATTATCTCAATTGGAACCTTATCACAGACCCCTTCTGGGTTTTGCCGGCGAGAAAGTTTTTCCACTTGGAACGATCAAGTTGGATATATTCATTGGAACTTGGCCTGCTTGCCGAACATAAAGAATACGCTTTTTT
This sequence comes from Sambucus nigra, assembly GCA_949130495.1. Taxonomy (NCBI): domain Eukaryota; kingdom Viridiplantae; phylum Streptophyta; class Magnoliopsida; order Dipsacales; family Adoxaceae; genus Sambucus; species Sambucus nigra. The sequence continues at coordinate 386,280,334 of OX422217.1, forward strand.
GTGATGGATAAAAATGTGCAGTCAGCTTACAACATCATCATGGGAAGAGTTGGTTTGAAGAAGTTCGAAGCAGTCCCATCTACAGTACATCAGTGCTTAAAATTCCCAACAAATTTCGGAGTGGGAGTTGTGAAAGGTGATCAGAAAGTAGCTCGGGAATGCTATTATTCGTCTGCCGAGCAAGAGGAGCCTGAGGAATCAAGGAAAAAGACTACTACCTACCAGGTGGATGAAGGTACAAAAATTGAAACACTGGATCCCAGAGATGAATCCCAATTGGTAAAAGGACAAGCGGTGGAATCTACAGAAAATGTTATTCTGGATGACGAGCGCCCTGAACGAGTAACCCAGATAGGTTCATCGTTGGATGTTTAAATAAAACAGGAGTTGATAGCTTTCTTGAGAGACAGAAAGAAAACTTTTGCATGGAGTCATGAAGACATGCAGGAATAGATCCAAACTTCTTATGCCATTAACTCAATGCAAATAAGGAGATCAAGCCTGTAAAGCAGAGAAGAAGGGTATTTAGCCCCGAGAAGAATCAAGCTATTCAAGAGGAGGTCGACAAGCTCCAGAAAGCCCAATTCATTGAAGATGTGAAATATCCAAACTGGTTGGCAAATGTGGTGATGGTAAAGAAGAAAAACAATAAATGGAGAATGTGTGTTGATTTCACTGATCTCAACAAGGCCTGCCCAAAGGATCACTTACCATTGCCCAGAATTGACCAACTAGTGGATGCTACCTCGGGGCACGAGCTGCTCAGCTTCATGGATGCTTACTCCGGTTACAACCAGATCAAAATGAAACCTGAAGACAGGGAAAGCACTTCTTTTATCACCCCTAGGGGAACTTATTGTTATAATGTTATGCCTTTTGGTTTGAAAAATGCAGGAGCGACATACCAACGGCTGATGAACAAGGTTTTTGCCGAACAAATCAGTTGCAACATGGAAGTCTATGTCGACGATATGCTGACAAAGAGCAAGAAAGATGCTGATCATCTAGTTGACTTAGGTCAGACCTTTGATCAACTAGATAAATACCAGATGAAGCTCAACCCGACGAAGTGCACCTTTGGAGTACGAGAAGGAATGTTCCTCGGGTACATCGTCAACCAACGAGGCATTGAAGCAAATCCAGCAAAGATCAAAGCTCTTTTAGGGTTGTGATCTCCAACGACGAAGAAGAGGTGCAAAGTCTTACAGGACGAGTTGTAGCACTCAACAGATTTGTATCTCGAGCAACTGATAGGTGCCTTCCATTCTTCAAAACACTCCGAAAAACTTTCGAGTGGAATGATGAATGTGAAAAAGCCTTTCAAGACTTGAAGAAATATCTGGGAACACCTCCATTGCTGTCCAGACCAGTGATGGGTGAAAAGTTGTACTTATACCTGGCAGTATCAGAAAATGCAGTCAGCTCGGCATTGATCAGATTGGAGAATGGAGTCCAGAAGCCAATTTATTACACAAGTAAGGTTTTCCAAGGTGCAGAGATCAGGTACCCGAAGTTGGAAAAATTGGCATTGGCATTAATTGAAGCAAGTAGAAGAATGAGGCCATATTTCCAGGCCCATACCATCATCGTGTATACCGACATGCCATTAAGACAAGCCCTTCATAAGCCAGAAAAGTCAGGGAGATTGATGTACTGGGCAATAGAGCTCGGTGAATATGATATTGTGTATGAACCCAGATCATCCTTAAAAGGGCAAGCTGTAGCAGACTTTATAGCAGAGTTTACATATCCTGATACCCCCGAGGAACAAAAGTTGCTCGCTGACCAACCTGTGGATGTTACAGGATCAACAGACATAAGTCCAGACCAACTCCGGTTGGTAAAAGGGCTCGTGGATGTAGAAAGATCATCAAATTCAAACCCAGACCAACTCCGATTGGTAAAAGGGCGAGAAGAGATGGTCGATGAGGAGCAAAAAATATCGGGGGAAGATGAAAGAAAACAGCAGATATTTCACCGAGGAACTCTGTCAGATAAGAAATTTGAAGACGAGTTACCTATATGGAGGTTATATGTAGATGGCTCATCTTGCACTGCAGGATGTGGCGCTGGAATAGTTCTGAGCACTCCAGACGAGATCGACGTGGAATACGCCCTGCGATTTCAATTCAAAGCTTCCAATAATGAGGCTGAATATGAGGCGATGATAGCAGGTCTTAATTTAGAAAAGATTATGGAAGCGCAACAAGTGATGGTATTCAGTGATTCTCAATTAATTGTGAATCGGATAATAGGAACGTATGCAGTTAAAGGAGAATTAATGATCAAGTATCATGCAAAGGCGATGGAGTTATTGGCAGAATTTGATGCCATTCAGTTGATCAGAATACCAAGAATGGAGAATGCACAAGCAGACGCACTGGCCCGACTAGCATCAGCTACTCATACCGAGTTGCGAAGAACGATACCAATTGAGGTGTTAGAAAGTCGAAGCATAGATGAAGACCTAACGATGAATATTATTACTCTTGATTTAGGACCATCTTGGATGGATCCCATCAGGGCATATGTCGAGGAAGGAGAATTGCCGGAGGATAAGATCGCTGCCAAGAAATTGAAGTTTAAAGCTGCTCGGTATGTACTAACTAATGGTGTTTTGTATAGACGAGGAATTATGGCAGGTTTGCAAAGATGTGTACATCCCTCCGAGGTGAAAGAATTGATTGAAGAGATCCATGAAGGGTCCTGTGGAGCTCATGTAGCAGGTCGGACACTTTTGCAAAGGGTGATGACACAACGATGAGGGCTGATTGTATAGCCTATGCTAAGAAATGTGATAAATGCCAACGTTTTTCCTCAATCCGACGAACTCCGCAAGCATTGTTGACACCCGTAACTTCTCCTTGGCCTTTTGCCATGTGGGGAATGGATTTGGTTGGACCCCTGCCAATGACTCGAGGAAGATTCAAGTACCTCGTCGTTGCAGTGGATTATTTTACTAAGTGGGTAGAAGCTGAGCCTCTGATTGATATGACGTACGATAAGGTGTACCAATTCGTTTGGAAGAACACCATCTGCCGATATGGTCTCCCTCATGCCTTCATCACAGACCATAGAACACAATTTGATAACGAGGAGTTTGCCGCCTATTGTCATCAGTCAAACATTTTGAAGGTTCATTCAGCACCAGGCCATCCTCAAAGTAATGGGCAGACTGAAGTGACGAACAGAACATTTTTAAATGGTTTGAAGAAGAGGCTAAGTGAGACTAAAGCTAATTGGATTAATGAGCTATAATCAGTATTGTGGGCTTACCGAACAACTCCCCGAGCAGCAACTGGAGAATCACCATATATGTTGGCGTTTGGAAGTGAGGCTGTAATACCTGCTGAGTTGGGTCTCCCAACACATAGAGTACTGAATTTCAATTCCCCAGTCAGTGACTTAATGAGAAGATTGGATTTGGACATGCTCGAGGAGGTTAGAGAAGAAGCAGCCATTAGGAATGCTGCATATCAACAACGAACAGCTCTGTTTTACAACAAGAGGGTGAAGAAATGCGATTTAAAAGAAGGAGATTACGTGCTAAAGAAGGTCATTCAGAAGCACAATAAATTGGAAGCAAATTAGCATGGACCTTACCGAGTTACAGAAGTTGTTCGACCAGGAACTTACCGAATAGCAACTCTAGAAGGAGAGGAATTCAAGAATGCATGGAATGCTGAACACCTACGCAAGTATTATCAGTAATGTAAAATGTAAAGCAGTTCTATCAATATGAATAAAACGACGATGTTTCACCATCTTCTCTCCTTTTCTTTTGAAAGTTTTTCGGGGAATACTAGTGTATAACACTACGCTTCTCGATAGCAAAAAGAAGACGAAGACGATAGTTCAGACCCACGACCAACTACGGTTGGTAAAAGGGCGAGAACAAACTACACTCCTTTGGTTAGGAGGCATACACTAGCGTGACCAACTCCGGTTGGTAAAATAACTAGTGGACACTGATAGTTCGAGCGTGATCAACTTCGGTTGGTAAAATAGCGAGAACACGATAGTTCAGACCCACGACCAACCCCGGTTGGTAAAAGGGCGAGAACAAACTATACTCCTTTGGTTAGGAGGCATACACTAGCGTGACCAACTCCGGTTGGTAAAATAACTAGTGGACACTGATAGTTCGAGCGTGATTAACTTCGGTTGGTAAAATAGCGAGAACACGATAGTTCAAACCCACGACCAACCCCGGTTGGTAAAAGGGCGAGAACAAACTATACTCCTTTGGTTAGGAGGCATACACTAGCGTGACCAACTCCGGTTGGTAAAATAACTAGTGGACACTGATAGTTCAAGCGTGATCAACTTCGGTTGGTAAAATAGAGAGAACAAAATATACTCCTTTGGTTAGGAGGCGTACACTAATGTGATCAACTTCGGTTGATAAAAGAGTTAGTGGGCATGATAGTTCAAACCCATGACCAATACCGGTTGGTAAAAGAGCAAGAACAACATTCTTAAAAATGCCAATCTCGGTTGTCTTGAAACAAAATATGCTCTCAAATGCCAACTTATGTTGGTCGGGAAGTAAGTTTATTACATAAAAGTTCCTCGAAGAACAAATATTCCAAACTGAACCAAGTATGGTTGGTCGGGGATAAAAACCCACTAATTGTAGTTGGTCGACGAAAAATCTTTGACCTTGGTTGGTCGGGCACATTTTATGAAAAAAATTACCAAGTATGGTTAGTCGGGGATAAAAACTCTCACTAATTATAATTGGTCGACGAGCACAATTTAACAACCTTGGTTGGTTGGAAAAATTTTAACATTTTTATACTCATTACTTTGTTAAGTAGTCGAGCAACATTACTTTATTGTTAAGTAGTCGATGAATAGCACAATATTGTTATCTATTTAAACAGATACATATGCGTAAATATAAAGTGTTTGACAAGCACAAAAATAATAGCAATACAGATTTGCAAACAGAAAATGAAAGTCTTTCATTAAAATTCAAAACGAATTACAAATTACATGTATACTAACTATTGCATTGAAATTCCTATTCTATTGGTTTCTTTCCTTCAGCTCTTGAAATAGGTTCCTCGCCAGCAGGAGGATCATTTAAGGTCTGAGGAGAATTGATAGAATTCAAATCCTTCAACATTCTGACATTCATTACTGAAGGAGTATCCAATAGATGCTCGGGACGAGATACTTCAATCTGAGAATGAAGATTATAGTCACCAAGATATTTTGAAATTAAGCTCCGAGGAATGGCACGAGCAGGGATCCATTCCATGTCCAATTTATAAGGTGGTACAGGCAATTCTAGTAGCCCAAGAGCATGATAATCCCATAAATAATGGCCCCGCTCTAGTTTTAATACACCCAGGGCATTCAGCCAACCTTGCTTATAACCTTCATTATTGGCATTTTCAATGCGAGCATCCAAGTGATAAAGGGCCTCATTGTAGCCTGCATTCCAGAATTCACGAGGTTGTTTATGGAATTGAAAAGTTAATCTTTCTAACTGCTCATGAAGGTTCCTAGCAAAAATATCCTTATTCTTCAAGGCAGACTTCGTCGCAGTAAGTTGATCTTCCAAAGTTAGGATTTTCTTGGACATTTCAGACAAAGCCCGATCTTTGGCATTCAATTGGTACGCTTGAGTTTCCATTGTTGACAGAGTACGAGCTTCTTCAATACTACGAGGAGTCCTTGATCGATTCCGAGCAGGTGGAGTACTTCGCTCCTCGGCAACATTCTGGGCAACTCTTCCTCGCCCACGAGAACCTCTTCCTCGTCCCCGAGCAGAAGTAGGAGTACCAGATCTTCCCAGGACATCCAACTCTTGCCTTAATTTGGAATTCTCAACTTCTAAGAAGGAAAATCCCTCATCGGTCACTGGTATTACCGCTGTTGAAGAAGAGGCTGCAGACTTATATTGTGCTAGTTCTTTCTGTAAATTATTATTCTCTTGCTCCAGCAGTTTAGCAATTGGTCTACAAGCTTCAACTTCTCCCTTTAGGGTCCTCTCCCTGACATCATACCCAGCAAGGAGTTTGTCGTAGCCCTTCTCGGCAGAAAGCAGTTGATATTTCTTTTCATACCCCTCATGTAACAAGGCATTTGACTCCCTGTACTGATCCTTGAGATCTTCTAGAGTATATTGAAGCTCCTCGATCATATCATAGTAGGCCACGTTATTGGACACTGCTCTATCAACTAAGTCCTTCAAGTACCGATAAGCTTCGATTGCTTGCTCTGAAGCACCATGACCAAGGATATCGGCAATTTCGGATGTACTAAGATCTGTGTGACTAGCTTTATAATACTCATGGCATTGCTGCATCAACTTTGTGTCGTTAGCAGACAAAAGATCCATCTTGGCCAGAAACTAACAGAGAAAGAAAAAGAAGATCAAGACCGAGTGCAGATAAAGAAGAGACAATCATATGGAAAGAAAGAACTCAAATTTTATTAGATCATAAGGCAAAAGTTACAAAGATCTGGGATACAAAGTACAAGTAAGGAGAAAAACAGAAAGATAGTACCGAACAACTTCACACCTTTTCCTTGTCTCCCAAGACTTTCTCAGGAGGCTGGGACGAGGAGCTTGGTTGCTCGGTGGGAACACTGATTTGATCGGTTGGAGTTGGGATTTGTTCAAGAGGAGCAGGCAAAGATGAAATCTCATCAGCAGATGTCTGGTTGGGTTGAGGAGCAAGGATTTGATCACCCACAATCATTGAAGATTCTTCAGATGCAGCTTCATCTTCATCTTCGTCTTCAATAACTGGAGGAGGACCAGGGAGATGTTGTTGAAATAGCTCGGAGTCCTCTCTCACCTTCAATTCCTGCAAGGCAGCAACCCAACCATCATGGAAGAATTTCAAACTTCTATAATTCACCTGGGTCATCATTGCTGCTACCCCCTATCCCATCCTTTATCCCAACCAGTCCGAAAGGATTTCTTCACAGCTGTTTTTCTCTTCATCTTCTCCGAGGAGAGCTTCTCGGATAGAAGGTCCTCGGAGGCTTTCAGCTTGGCCTCCAACTCCTCCTTCTGACGATTGGCTTCATGCAGAAGTGTCAACTCTTCCTCAGCTGATTTCAGCTTATTTTCAAGCTCCCCGAAAGTAGTGAGCTTCTCAGAGTATTTCTTGTTCTCCTTCTCCAAGTCCTTCACCTTGTTTCCCAACTGCACTTTTTCTGCTTCAGATGCAACCAATTTCTTCTCCCATACACCTTTATCCTCGTCGTACTTCTGACAGGATTCCTTCAGAGATTGGGCCAAACCCTGGAATGCATCCTCTACTCTAGACGAGGAGCTTGAAGCCTTGAGCGCTTCATCTTTCTTCACAATGGTGTTAAAACAACTCACCAGCTGGAAAAAGAATGTAGTGATGAGTCAGTACCGAGATACATATATTGATTGAAGAAAATAAGAATTCAAGATAAAAAGAAACTTACTGAAGCAATGTGACGAGTAGCTAGGGATGTCAGCATATCCCTAGGCATGTTTTCCTTGATGTCTTGAACTTCAGGAATAATCCAAGTTTTTACCAAGCTCATTGCAGAGCTCGGGGGAATGATAGTAGGAACACCAGCTCCACTAGCTTGGAGCTGAGGAGTGGTTTCAGAAAAACTAACCGAGGAGGATTTCTTCAATCTCCTCAGTGGAACTTCAACAATTTCAGCCAAAGAACCTTTGGTGGGGGAAATGGTGACCACCTCCACAGAAGTATTTCTCTTGCTCGGAGCTATTGGAGGCTTCTCGGCAGCCTTCTGAATAGCAACAGAAGGAACAACATCAATTTTCTTGGTCCCCTTTGGGACTTCAGCCTTGTTCCTCTTTCCATCCCCGGCAGAGGAAGTCTCCTCGAAGATAGCAGGAACTCTTCTCTTGCCCATCTTCTGACTTAGAGGGATGTGAGATTCTGGTGAAGATTCCTCGGAAGCTGGCAATGGGTCACTAATGCTGACCACAGGACGAGCAGTAAAGGATGATGTGTAGCTCCTGTACTGCAGCAAATATGAAGCAGACCTTATGTGCTCGTCTGCAACTCTTCTATGCAAATTCCAGATATGTTTTAAATGCTTTATATTAACTTCTGTTTCTTTTGGAGTTTTCCTCTTGCTGTCAACTGCAAATAAAAACATAATGAAATATCAGTCATACATTTTGTCAAACACAATGAAATCATAATTTCAAAAAACAAAATAAGATTAAAAATAACCTATCCCATTGCCATATGGAGGGCATTTGGGACCCTCATATACTTCGTCTCCAACCAGAGGGGCATGTTGCCAATTTTTTACAACTACTCCATGTTCAAAATAATCCCTGTTGGCATCAGGGAGGTTGACTACTAGAGCCCTATTCAAAAATCTAGTTTTTAAATAATAAACATTGTCTAAAACAACCCATCTGTAACAGTACATAATCTCAGGAATTCCTATACGAGTTCCATGAGTTTGATTTAACCTATATACCCCATTAACTATTCTCCATGTGTTGGGGGCTATTTTTGCAGGGACAACGTCGAAGTACTGACAGAACTCTAAACACAACGGATTTGGTGGAAAAGAAAATCCGCATTCAGCAATAAATAGGCTAGGGAACCAGTGTCCCTCAGCCAAATCAAAATAGCTTGAAGGCTTAGAAAGAACCTCCAAAGTTACCCAAGAAGGAATAGAGAAGTCAGAACGGAACTTCTCAAGAGATTCGATAATGTAAACCATGATGAATAAAAGAAGAAAGAAGAAGAGCTTACAGGGAAAAATGAGATCTGTTGACAAACGAAGGAGGAAATGAACGTACAAGAGAGAGAAAAGCTTTAGAAAACTTGAAAGCAGAAATTGAAAAGGTAGAAGATGATGGGATTGCCTCTGAAGTTTAAATACCTTGCCTTGGGAAACGGCGAAAGAAATGATTACAAAAAGGAAATATTACGCTACCGGCGGCTAAAAGGACAAAAAGGGCACGAAGATCGAAGCGCCTATAAAAATGCAAAAAGGCGAATTCTGCAAATTTGGAAGGAAATTTAAATACGAAGAAAAGGCTCCTAAAACCCAGGAAGGTCATTTAATATCGCCATATACCGAGAAAGAATGTTCCATACTCCTCAAAGTTCGAAATATGAAACATTGGGGGCTTCTGTTGACACCAAAATTAGTATGCTGATGTGGACGAATAATAAGAAGACACGTGTCAATCTACGTGGCACAATAACAACGAGGAAGATTGTTGTCCCGACCAACATACTCACTCCGAGGAACACCAACCCTCCGAGGAACTCTTATCCTCCGAGGTACTTTTGGACGACGAGCAACTAAGGCGGTTCGAGCTGCACCTCGACCACAACATTAATTGCCAGATAATCAACAGTTCAACTATTCATTGAATGCTTATCATCTTGACGTGCACGTTTGAAGAACACTAAATGAATTACCCTTTCATATGTGTATCATTTAATGTAACACCCTTTCATGTACAGCCTAAGGGCTATAAATATCTTGTATCACCCTCATTCAAAGGGACCGAAATTTCTTGAGAGAACCACAAATCGAGAATTCCCAAACACTCAGTAATAACATAACAGTGGACGTAGGCCATTTATACAAGGCTGAACCACTTTAAAAATATCCTGTCTCATTTATTTATCTGTGATTAAATTATTAGAGTGATCTAGTTTTTTACATCAACACCACCTAATATTCCAAAACTTGGTGCCAAATTTTAACTTTTTAATTAAACAAAACAATACATGCGGAAATAAATATAAACTATTCACATAACTGAATAAAACTCAACTGAAATAATTAATTAAATAATTTGCCGAATAAACCATCGGCCACCAAAGTGAAATCCAAAACAAACATCCAATAGTTGAATAAATACACCTGTAATCTGTACTGAGAAGTCTGGGCGATAAGCCCTAAATAAAACTGAAAGTGATAAATAATTCCTACTCTAGGAATGAATGAGCGATGCGTCTAAAGCAAACTCCTGCTAGCATCCACACATGCCGCAACTCCGTGTCACTGGAATAGAATATCAATCCTGGCGTCCCTGTGGCTGGACACCTAAAAGGTTTTGAAAATAGTTTTATAGCAAGGGTTAGAACCCAAAACATTTTGAAAATATTTAGCAAGTGAATTAACTGCAGTAGTATAAAATGCATGAATGCGCTTCATATTTAAGTTAGTGTCGCACTCCCTTGTGGACATTCTCACCCCTCCACTATTGTGCACACCTATCGGTTACCTTAACCCCCACCTAGTTGTACTACCCCGTCCAACTAGTCCTGGTATAACCTCCCCCTGGCCATGCTACTCTAACCCGAGTACAATAATTCTTGGATTATAAGTTATCTCACAATTAACTAAATAAATTCCTTCTTAAATAATAGCATATAACCGTGTCACAAGTTATATAAAGTAAATACATCACACACTGTATTATTACCCGCATATAATATTGAATACCATTATATACGTACCTTTACTAAAATATCCACACATATAACATACGTATATCCATCCCTTCGAGTATACCCTCGCCGGATGATTCCCTCTAAAGTGCTATCTCACTAGGTGTGCTCACATAACCTAGTTACCCAAGTTGGAAACGCTCACCAACCTGGGCCAAAACATAAACGAAGTGGAGGCGGTCATCTTCCTTCCCTGAAAGTGAGATATTCTCCTCACCCATATACGGGACGCTATGACCTGGGGATATACTCACCCTACTCCTCGAGCTAGGGGATTCACCCACATCGCGCAACCTCCCTTGATAGCATTACAATATATAAATTAAGTAAATATTTAATCATTGATATTTAATAGCACACACAATATATACACACGTATATATACTATCACTTCACCATATATATATATAAAATAAACCCCGACTTCTCCGTGTACTCACAACCCGTAACACTAGCCTGAAATTTCCCGAGTCTCTGGCCCGACTCAACATAATTAATTTTCTCACTTATTAATTTCCATCTTCCCGAGTCCGTGGCCTAACTCTAAATAATAATACTCTACACATTAATTTATAAGAAATTTGCCCCAGTCTATGATTCGACTCTTATTTAATTAATTTACACATTAATTAATTAACACAAATCTGAGTCTGTAGTCCGACTCTCATTTAATTAATTTACCCATTAATTAATTAATACAAATCCGAGTCTGTAGTCCGACCCTCATTTAATTAATTTACACATTAATTAATGAACGCAAATTCGAGTCTGTAGTCCGACCCTCATTTAATTAATTTACACATTAATTAATCCATACCCTTCCCGAGTCTACAATCCGACTCTAAGTTAATTAATTACAACATAAATTAATTTAATACTTTTCGGAGTCTACCTTTTGACTCTACTTTCATTAATTAACACATCCATTAATTTAATAACTTGGTGTCACCCAACCATTATCCCCGGAGTCGCTCACTTGGTCCATGCCTTAATATTTCCTGAGTCTATGTTCCGACTCCAAATTAATTTAATCTCTCAATAATTAATTTAATACTTTGGTGTCACTTAACCAACATACCCGGACTGGCTCACTTGGTCCATAATTAAATATTTCACCTCAATTCCTTAATAATGTAGCATCACCCAACTATAATACCCGAATACTATTCCTCGGCCCAATATCACTACTTATGAACTATTTCCCCAAATTCGTTCATCTCATGACATACCGTTCACACCCTCCTAAACCCAATTATATCACCCTATAATTGTTAAGGAAATATGTGACACATATGAATTTATCACTCAATAAAAGTGAGGGATTAAATCTTAAATAGAATCCTCTTTATATACAAAACTAGCCGAACTGTCAAATTTGTGGGACCGTCGATCGATCGATCCCCCTGGGTCGATCGATCGATCGAGCAGGTGATCGTCTTCCCCGGCTTGCTGTTTCATCCATTAAATAACCCTTAAGCTTTTGGTTTCTTCCCAAACCTTTACCCAAATCACAATCAACATGTTCTCCACACAAGAAAAGGTTCTAAACACCCTAGAGACCTTAATCCATTAACAATTTGTCCAAAACCCTAAGTATATCCGATTTGGGGTTTTTCACCCGGGTTTGTTCTACCAAATCCGACCCTACCCTATTCAGTCCATGTAATCACTATACATATTGTAATCCACTATACCATTTAATCTTAACAGACCCAAATCATAACTTAACATCCATTGAGTAATTTAAATATGCCCATTACTCTAAATTCATAAAAACCCAATTTTTATTTTTGGTTACACACCCAAAACAAATTTTCATATACACACACTATGATATGAATTGATTATCATCACTTTAGGAATCACAACAGTTAAACACTTGCCGGGAATTGTTCGTAGAGCCTGATCCGTTGGTGTAGTCCCATAATTTGGCTCCAAAATTCCCAAATTGGCTTTTGATTTGTTGTCCCCTAATTTCTTCTCAAACCCTTGGCTTAGAGTTGTGTTGACTGTCGTTCCCTAGTCTCTCAATTTGGTTAAAAACTCTTAATCCCATTTTTGGCCATCTGGGCCTAATTAAAATGGCCCAACTCACCCCATGTGGGCCCGGCTATGCCCAAAAATACTCCGAGACCCAATTACTACCCCCGGGTACTCTTTTCTGACTATCTCGACCATCCGGACGGAATCTCGCACTCAGAATTGCCATCCGAAATACTTTTTGACATTTCCAAATTTCAACCTCAAAACGCGACATGAGATTTTGAACCATTAAACTTAAAAGTTGCCAATTATAAGTAATTCGGCTCACTCAAATAAATTCTCCAACTCATTAATTTAAGTTTCTCCGATTTAAATATTTTTATAACTCCCAAAATAATTAAATATTAAATCCTCAAAATTACGGGGTGTTACAAATGTGTTATGTGAGATAACATAATGTGATACATTAAGGTACTTATATAGGCTATTTGAAATAAAAATGACATATAATAGTTAGAGAAGTATTATGGGGTTGGTAAGTATGTTGATGACTTATTAAGGTCAACATACATATTATATAGTGTTAAGAATAATGTTGATGAATGTGAAAAACAAACACTGATAGTGTCCTAAAGGATTGAGGTAAGATCATGATTATAAAGTTATTGTGTTGGGTGGATGACTTATTAAGGTCATTGTATGTTTAGTTAAATAACAATCAAACAATGTTGAAAAAGGAATACAATCAGAAGTTATATTGAGTTCATATTGCATGACACCACAATATACAAGAACATGAATATGAGATCTTGGTTAAAAATAGAAATTTGGTGAATAATTATTCATTATCTATATGTGAAAATTAGTGAGGTTATATATAGATTAAGGATTGTAAGAATGATATTTAACATATTCTTAAACTTAAGAGATGATGTGGATAGTAGTTAAAGTCAAACACATGTATTTGGTATTGAATGGAATATGGAGAGATGAAGTATAAGAAGCTAGTCTTGTAATAGAATAATTCTGATTTGAAATATTACACGATGATAGGGATAGACTATAGGAATGAAGGGAGAAATGTAAAGAATAATACTAGGTTTATTAAAAATGTTCACTTATTGTGAATATAAGATGATACAATCGAAAATCTATTAGGTGTGAATGTTCGACATATGTATATAAAGGTATGAATTAATATAGGAGTTGGGAATTGGTTTTTATTGATAAGGAATCATTAATAGATTATCCTTATATATAAATGATAAATAAACTAAAGATGTTATGAAAGAATATTTATCGTACATCGAGGAACCGGTGGAAATTCTTGATTGTGAGGAGCAAGTATTAAGGGATAAAGTTATTTTTGTAGTTAAAGTGTGGTGGAGGAGCCATGAAAATTAAAGAAGCAACTTGGAAAAGGGAAGATAGCCTGAGGAAATAGTATTCCCATTTGTTTGGTAAGTCAAATGCATCCTCAATTTTGGGGACAAAATTTTCTAAGGGGGGAAGTTGTGACAACCCGGATATAATTATGATAAATTATGTTAAAATCATTCTTAACTTATGTGATATGGATAATGTGTTATTATTGCATATAATGTTAATTTATTATATTTAGACTAATCCTACCTTCATTAATCATGAAATGTAAAATTCGTTACAAAGACAAAATTTTGTAGTTTTGGATAGGAAAGTTCATGTTGGAGACTATTTTTTATCGTTATAATATAACAATTGACTTGAGGTAAGAACTAGATACTTGTATATATATGAATTAGGTTTGTAACGCAATAAACGGTACATCGAACGGAAATTCTAGTGAGAAGATATCGTCTTTTTAAAATAGTCCTTTAGCTTTAAATGATATTTTGTCTTATATGGCACCACATGTTATATTTTGATTGGACCAAAGGGATGTAACCTTATGATGAATTAAAGACCTTAAAATATACTATATTCTTCATAGAGATCAGAATTTCAAGTGGGTTAAGGTTTTCCATGGAAGAAAGCGAAGTTAGGGTGAATTAGTGAAGGAATAAGGAAGATAATGGAGAGATAAACAAACTTAAGTATCCAAGGTGCTTAGGTAAGATTTAATTTGTAAATTTCCATTATTTATATGACATGTGTTATTTTATATAATATTAAGGATCATATTTGGAGAGAAGGGGATACGTTTAGTTGTATGTATATGGGTACGTATAGGTTATATGTATGAAGCATGTTGAATTCATACAAGTAAGGACGTAATTATTATGTTAATCAAATTGGTGTATCTTTGTAAACAAACATTGGAATCGATTGATTCTTATTGGATATGAAAATAAAATTTTATGTATCTATTATATCCTAAAATTATGTAAAAATACCAAGAAATGAATCTTGGGTGATAATTTATATAGGTATAGAATCTGCCCAAAAAGTGTAAGTATGCATACCTTGTGTTTGAGGTTTTGCTTGACATAGCAAATGAAATAAAAATAATTATGAAACTTTAATTTTGTATTATTAAATATATGTATTTAAATTTGGCAGAATATCATAGAAATTTATGATATATAAAAATTATGAAAATTCTTAGAAGTTGACTGAACGATAGAGGAACATATAGGGAAAATTTACTATGCAGTAAAGAAATGGGCATATTTTCCTCTAGGGAACTTTAAACGATGTGTCATCTTTTGAATTGGAGACCTAATATGTTAGGGATGTAATTTCCTGAAAGTAATAAAAGTATGTTTGGGTTATGATTTAGATATGTTAAATATCTTAAAATGAAATCAAGTGGGACGTCATTTATGATAAATGATTTGAATGAGATTATATGCTGCTAATGAATTGAGTTACTTTAAAGTTATTATTTGGATTATTGATATTCTTATGATGATATTAATATTGTAATAATGATAGGAAGAAGTAACAACCGGCTGAACAAGTGCTAGACAAAGGCAAGGAAAAAATACATTAATTGGCCAAGGTGAGTATACTCACTGGTACGATGTATTAATCCATGGTTATGGATATGATTAGAATATTACTTACTGGTAAGATGTAATTATATATGGTTATGGATATGATCATAATATTACTCATTGGTAAGATGTAATTATACATGGTTGTGGATATGATCAGAATATTACTCACTCGTAAGATGTATTTATACATGGTTGTGGATATGATGAGAATATTATGAATATGAAAGTTTTTAGTTTTATAGATTCATGTTGATGACTGAAAAAGATAACTCATGTTTATGGTTCATTTAAGGCAATTATAGTTTGACACACTTTGACTTTCAAACTTCATTATAAGTAACTGGGTTGGGGTGTGTCAACTAGTGTTGTTTAGGGACATAAGGAAGTTAAAATTAAGGACAACGGTATGCCTCTTTGTTGATTATCTCAAACTTTATAAAGGTAGTTTGTGTCATATTTCTAAACTCAAGATGGTCATTGACTACATTAATGTTCGTTTAATGAAGGATAAATATATAATAAACCAATCCTAATTGCAATATTGACTTGGAAGATAAAAGAGGAACATAATATTACCTGTGTTTCTAGACCATCGATACAGGATGAAATTCAACCTGATATCGACAATACACTTCCTAGCGATAGTGGTAGTATTATCGATGACTTGGATGCACATGTCACTTATGTTGGATAGCAAGTGGTGTGATGTCATAGTGGGAGCATCATGAGTCATCCTACATGGTTAGTGTTTTAGGTGATCGTTTTGATTGAATCCAAGGCAAACACTAATCGAGTCCTATAGACTATAATGAAGCAGTATAGGACAAGGATTTTTATATTTTATGCATTAATAAGGATACGAAAAAGATATTTGATGTATTCAAATAAATTTTTGGGGGACTTATAAACTTGTTGACAGGATAAAACCTTCAAGGCAAGGCTTGAAAATGGTTACTTAAAAAGAAAGGGATTGATTATGAGAAATCCTTATCACCGGTAGTTATTCTAAAGTATGTCAGGATTATATTAATGTCATGACAACGATCTTAAATGATTGTGTTTACACGTACATAGTAAGAATTCGGGACCCAAAAGTTATATGAGCTTGTAAAATCCTTTACAAAGTTAATCCAAAATTAAGGTCTTAGAACATTCGATTTGATCAAGAAATCAATCTTTTGATTTTGATTCAAGTCCGAATAATACTTGTTTGTATAAGAAGTATGATAGAAACATGGCGGTATATCTTTTACAATATGTAGATGATATTATCCTACTTGGGAAAAATGTAGGTGTATTGTACTACATAAGAGTAATTCTCTAAGTAGCTCAATATAAAGTTCCCAGGACAAGTGGGTCATATCCTTTTGATCAACATTTTGCTCGATCAGATAAAAAATATTTTGGGATTATCCCAAGTCGCTTATATCGATATTGTACTCACAATATTAGCATCATGATTCCAAGAAATGATTTTCCTTTCAACTATAGAATCATTATGTCTGGGGATCAGTGTCTTAAAATAATTTATCAGATAAAATGAATGAGGAATATACCTTATACTTTGGCAATAGGTAGCCTCATGTATGTTATATTGTCTTATAGATCGAATATATGCTATGTTATTGGCGTGGTCATTAGATTTGAGTCTAATAGTATTGTAACATTTAAGTACAAAGACTTATTTTTTACTATGATAAAGATTCCAAGATTTCAACCTTGGAATATTTTTTTCCCAAGAAGGTTTAGTTGTATGTTGGAGGAGTGTGAATCAATATTGCATTGCTAACTCCACCAACAAGGCCGAAGTTATTTCAACTTTGGAGGTAAATAAATAGGCTATATGTAGATCAAGAACTTCCTAAGTAACATTAATGAGGTCCCTTTAAGTGAAATTAACCATTATACTTTTTAGTGTTCATGGAGTTACAATTACAAGTTTGAGAAAATCCATGACCCGTAGAAAGGTTAAGCACATTGAGTGTAGTTTCACCTAGTTTGAGAAATCGAACAATTTAGGTGATAAGTTTATGATCATGGTTGCATCGGATAACACCTGGTTAATTTTTCTATAATTAGGCTTATAGATTGCCGAGTAGATGGGTTGGGAGTTAGATGCATAAGTTCATGGCTTTGATACTAAGTGGGGGATGTTTTTATTCTTAAAGACATGAATTACATTTATTTTTCAAAAAAATGTGTGTTAGTTTATTTTTAAATAAGAATCATGGTTAAGAGAATGCCTTATGTTTACGATTAAATATATATATATATATAAGCTAATTGAACTAATAAGAGTTTTAGTGAGTTGGATTCGTCTTGATCACGGGTGAGCAGAATTTTGCTTCTAGTTCAATTGAATAAGTTCACAATCTATATGAGAAGTGACATCCTAACATATAGTTGCGTGTGAAATCCTAGTAGTTTATCTCAAACCACGAAAACATGGCTGATGGGTTAAGAACTTGTTTCATTGTTTAAAATAGGATTATGATCGGTACATATAGGGATCCACAAACACTGTCACTGGATCGGGGATAGTTTCAAAGCTGCATAATTGGAGGCCGTCTACCCCCAAAATTCTAGATGTCTAGAACTTTTAACTTCGCTAGTAGTCTAGTTTGGGGATAAGGAGACATATGGGTGTAATCCATGTAGTTCTTGGATATTTTGAGTTGACTGAACTTCTTTGAATGTGGTTTGAGGTCTTCCTTGACCTTGTTCAGTTCCTCTTGTTAGGGATCCATAAACATTGGAAGATTAGACCCTGGTTGGGTGAAGTTTGGAATTGGGATCTGAGCAGGTGGCGACCCATTTGCAAGAGGGGAACGCAAGATAAAATGGTATTATTATGGGACCCAAATAGGCTCGGGGGAAGGTGGACCCATATCACAAGGAAAGAGGACCTCGAGTTCTTTAGGAATCTGGGATCGATGTCACTGTATTTTTTGGACATTGGTTTAATGGTTGTCAATCTTGGCACCGAGTTAGGCTAGGAAAGCCATCAGATATGTCTTGACGTTTGGTGCTTGGTTCGTGTTCTCCATTTAGATCTTGTGAAATTAGATCCCAAATTCGGTTGAATAAGCAGAAGAAGCAGCAGAGCTTCGGGGTGGTTTGACGGAAAACTGAAGCCAATAGGGAGCCAGGGTAAAGTCGGGCATGTGATCGACCTGAGAGGGAAAACGGTTCGAATTTATTTTTGAAGGAAAGAGGAAAAACATTTTTGGTATTTTGGAAGGATAAGAAAAATGTTTTTGTTTTTTTTGAAGGGGAGAAAAATGTTTTTGGTGTTTTCGGTTTTTGAAAAGGAGGGAATAAGGAGAGAAATCTCAGCATGATTCTTCTTCTTCTTCTTCTTCTTCTTCTTCTTCTTCTTATTATTATTATTATTATTATTATTATTATTATTATTATTATTATTATTATTATTATTATTATTATTATTATTATTATTATTATTATTATTATTATTATTATTATTATTATTATTATTATTATTATTATTATTATTATTATTATTATTAGGTTTTCACTTGTATAAGGTTAGCCTAAATGAAATAAAAATGTCGGACATCTCCGAGCCTGAGACAATAGGCTTTAAAAGTATAAGATAGGTTTGACTTGTTTCCAGGCTCATAGACAGGTTCCTATTTTTAAAAAAGCTAAAATAGTGTGAAAATTTTAGCCGTATGCCGATATGGAATTTTAGCAAACTTTTGCATGGTAACTGACAAACTAATTATGAGTTCCCTATGGTTGACGCCTATATGAGGTTCATTCACTTGTTAGGTTAGTGGAAGGGTTCCCCCTTTGGCATGATTTCCATGATATATCTTTTGCCTATAAGGGCAGTTATTCATCGGTATGTGTGGATAAGCCATTTGATATACTTGAGTGTACGTGAATTGCCTCATGATATACCTCATGTGGATGGTACGTGTGAGAGAAAATTCTATATACTCGATGTATGTGAATGAGTTCCTTATTATATACATCCCATCGTGAGTTTGGTCAAGCGGTATGATGCGGGGGGAACCGATCGAGGATCGTTGAAGGTACTAAGCCAATGGATGGTAAGAGTCATATATCTTAGGTTAATCGAGCCCCAATGAAGCTGGAACCCATCACAAAGTGACCCCCCGGTATGGGATAAAAGTTTAGTCAATATTGCCTTGCTCTGATGATGTAATGTGCAAAGTGCACGAGTCTTAATTAGCATATTATAGAGAGATGTTTTTTACTTTCATGCTGGTAAAGAGAGTACTACACTAATGAGGGAGAATATACAAGTATCATGAAAAGTAAATCTATAATGGATCATAGAGACTATGCTAAGAATGGTGATATATACATGTGAATGAATGACATGTGAATATATACAAATGAATGTTTGTGCTAACGATTCTATACATGGATCAACTACAAGTGGTGTGTCATATGTGTAAGTGATTATGGAAATATGTACAACTGAGAGAAGTGTGGGTGTGTTCTAGTAAAGATAATCATGGATAATCTAAGTAGTGTGTGGAATATGTGATTATAAGTGAAACTATATTCAAGTGTAAGTGTGTGCAGTGAACATGGAGGATATATACAAGTGTGTGAGGTGAGTATGTACAAGTAAGTGACAAGTAATATTTACATGAGGAGAGAGCATGGTAGAGATAAGCATAAGGTAGATGTACAAAAGGTAAGTAGAGGAGTAAAAGGAACATACAGGTGGAGCATATGGTCACATGTAGAAAAGAATGACATCCATGTAGAAATAGAGTATAGTCCTATTAAAATAACATCCCCAATGGAGTTTCCATAGTGGCCATCTTAGGGTCGGATTCCCACCGACACGCGCGGGGTGAGCCCTATTCGGGGCGCATGGCCATCTTCATTGTGGGGGATATTGTAAAGAGATAGAGTTGCCAACATATTTTCTCAAAATAGGAAAAAGGATGTCTCCGCCTCCAGAGAATGGCATCAAGGCTAATAATGATGCTTTCGAACCCAAATAGTTTGAAGGTCCAAGGACTAAGTTACGTAATGGGAAGGTGATAGGACCCATCCCGCCCTTTTGATCTCTCATGGGAAAATGTTAATCTTTTACTTTTAGACTCCTTGAAGCGTGTGCACTTGTGTATAATATAGGTGGAGAATGAAATAATTCAACTCAAATTATGTAAAAGGGTGGAGTGATCCTTAGGAATGTTCTCCAAAATAATAATTCAAAATTTAATATGAGTGTTTGCCGAATCACAAGTCGCTATGGAATAGCGAATGTGTGTATCAGACAAAACACAAGCATGTGAGAATATGGTATTCTCTCTCTCTCTCTATATATATGAAAGAAACATATAAACATGCATAAAGGAGGACTCAAATCTCGGGACTCTCCCAAGACGCCTATGTAGCCCAAGGAGCCTCAAATTTCATGTAGTTTGAAGATAGCATAGGGGGTGTTCAATCCATAAATCCAAACGGGATATTTCTCTTATATGTGTGTGTGTAGAGAAAATGTGCTTTTAAGAGTGAGAGTATGAAATGGAGATCCCTCTTTTGGAATTTATGGTTAACCCTACTTTTTCTTCTTTATAACTTTTTTATGAAAATAGATTATGTGCAAATACTACTAATATAAAGTAGAGATCAATGGATGGGATGTAATGAAACAAAAATACACAAATCGAAATAAAATAAATAACACTAAATTGGAAGAATGAGATAAAGGATTGGATAATTTGACCTCCTTATGAATGCTTGATGTTGACCATGAGATGAAGATATGCTGATATTGCAATGGTTTGAAAGTGGCATGGACAGTTTGGGGTAATTACAAAGTGAGATAAGAAAGTGATGGGAGGGAATGTGGGAAAATGGGTTTTCTAGAAAAGGAATAACTCCGAATTCGGGAGAACGTTCTAACTTGATGAGAGGGGTGTTAAGTGTATATGTGTCTTCAAGGTGAGGTATGGAATCTATTTATAGGGCCAAGGGGGTGCCGATTGGCATGGTACTAAGCCTGCCTATTGGCATAGCACCATAGGCACACTACCGATTGACAGGGTCCGTGAGGTGCCTATAGGCAATCCATAACATTTTTTTCCAAAAAAATGGGCATAAAATGCAAATCGTATGTCCAAATTGTGAACAAGATAGACCATTGTAAAGGGTATTCAGAGGCCTTTAAGAATACATTAAGCCACTCCCGGGTTCGGGAGTTCAACAAAGTCAAATGGACCTCGAAAGTACCCGATCATCTCTAGACAAGAGGTTTTCAAAGGAAAATGGATCATTCGTCTGAACCGTAAGGTCGATTCGCACATTGGGAAGTTAATTCAGTGCCCTTAGAGATTTCATTTAGCTTTTTTTCAGTTTTGAGAGTTGACCAGTGTCAAACGAGGACCGAAAGTGCCTAATCACCCTTCGGAGTAAAATGTGTCGCTCGTCCGAACCATAAGGTTGATTCGTGTATGGGATGGACCATTGGAAATAATTTTTAGAGACTTTTAAATATTCATTTAGATTTTCTCAACATAGAGAGTTGACCATAGTCAAATGGGGCCCAGGAGCACTCAATGGCCTCCAAATCAATTTTTGGGATAAAACGGATCGTTTGTCCAGACTCTAAGTTTGATTCGTGCATGGGATGGACTGTTGGAAAGGGGATTCAGAGCCCTTAAAATATTCATTGAACTTTCAATCAAGTGGGAGAGTTGACTGGAGTCAAACGGGTCCCAGGAGCGCCTAGTGCCCCCCATATCAGTACTCGGAGTATGACTTATGGTTTATGGTGAACGAGTGAGTGCTAGGGACCTAGGGAGGTGCTTAGGGGGTCCTACGATGGTTTGATACTGACTCTATGACAAGTATAATGATAAAAAAGGTTTAAACTGGCTTCTCCGAAGTTCAATGCCACAAGTGCCACAATTTCTGACACTATGCAAACAAATGTAGGACCAAAATCATGTTTATTCTTAAAGACAATCTAAATAAAACTTGGAATAACTCTTCAGACTCCGATGAATATATTTTTCCTTCCGAGAAAAATAATGACTCCATGTCTTTTTATGCCAAAATTATTAATTTTGTTGACGATGCCTGTGTGGTTAGATCTTATGTTCAAACTGTTGATACTTGTGATGATGATTTTGATGATAACACTATGAATGTGTTATTAGACTATGATTAACATGGGTGTGAGAGTGTAAATGATTTTTCACACTCTGGGTTTAGTGTAAATAATACTAATAACGAATTTGGAAATCTATCAGTGACACTAGTGATAATGAACTTGACACCATAAATTATCAAAAACTATTCAGTTAAACTATGACTTTTTTTTAAAGATTTTATAAATAATCCAGCAAGTTGTCTTGTAAAATTAAAGCGTTAAAAAAATAAATCATGCAAAACATTGAGGAATACAACTCCTAGTCAAGAATTCTAGAAATTGAAAGGAAACAAATTCAAAAAACTATCAATGATTTTAGTGACTCAAACAATATCTTGAGAAAAATATACAGCTTATTTTTTTAAATTGGAATAATGAGAGGAAATATTTTTAATAAAATTACAAAGTTCTTAGTCAGGATCAAAATAATTATATCAGATGTTGGGTGTGTGAAATTATAAAAAAGGTAAGCGAGGTATTAGGTTTACTTAAAATTTTCTAATCAAGTTTCCATAATCAAAAATTACTTTTGGGAAAACAATTAATGACTCTGGTGTTATTCCAATACTCAATAAGGTTATATAATCAAAATCTTTAATAACAAAGATTCTCAAAGGAGTTGGAATCCCCAAGTGTGAGCAAGTTGAACGTAGGAAATATAAGTGTCCGTCTTTAAGAACTTTTGCACAAAAGGAGTCCAACTTTGAAAAAAGGCCTCAAACATTTTAAAAAACTAAACCTATTTTTGAAAAAAAAAATTCAAATAGAGTCTGACCAACGTCAGCTAATATTGTAACTATTGTGATGTATTTGGCGACACTCAGGATGAATTATTTCCACTTAGACTCAATACACTAGTTTCTCAAAACTTCAACTATTCTCATGCCATAAGTCCAACTTAAATTTTCCTAAAACATAACATTCCACATAGTAAATCTTGGAATGCCAAGAACATAAGAAAAACTTAAAGAAAGCCTCAGGGAAGGAATTATAAGTCTATTTATAACGAAAAAGTACAAAACCTTATTAAAATTAATCTTACATCAATATCAAGGGACGATCTAAAACCACAAATTATATGTAATATTAGTATTACTACTTTAAAGCATGACAGAACTACATCTCAAAGGTATTTAAACTCTAGACATTCTAGTCACATGATAGGGGACGAATCCAAATTGTCAAACATCAAAAACTAATTTACTGGTAAAGTAATATTTGGTGATGAGAAGTCATATCATACCATTGGCATAAGAACAGTCAAAGGGTAAGGATTTCTTAAGTTAGATGACATTATTTTAGTTAAAGGGCTAAAGGATAACTTATTAAGCATTAGTCATTTTTATAATAGTGGCTAATCGGTAACGTTTTCTAAAATATGAGTAAATTATTTGTTAAATTCGATCACTGTTAGCGTGGGGTGTTCTACAAAAAAATTTCAACTAAAAAAACTAGAGGGGGTGAATAGGTTTTAATGAGAATTTTTACCAATTTTTATAATGTATTATCCAATTATTAGATTCAGCCTTGTTAACATGCATCTAGGAGATATATATAATAGATCTAAGTTAATTAAGCAAATTAGATTCAAAGCTAGGTTAATTATGGGAATTAACAAGATGCAAACCCTAAATAAATTTAACAATAGAACATGTTCGAACCTTACTTAGATCTAAGTATTTTTTTGTGCAAGATATTGTGTGAATAAGCCACAATCAACCACATAAGAGGGACGAGCCAAGTTCTATGACCCCCCCCCCCCCCCCCGGGTTGAAAACTCCACAGTGAATCCTAATCTCTCATTAGATTAGAAAGTTAATTTTACATAAGGAAACAAGGTACCTTTCTTTTTTTTCTCTAAAAATAAGTTACCTATAGACCCTCAAACTTTCCTCCGTGTAATGAGTGATCCGTTAAAATATCCATCAAATGGATATGAAAGTCTCATTCTCTCAAACACATCCTTTTAGATCTTAGAGTTTAGATATGAAAATTCATACATGAATCATGTAGAACTGAATCTAGGCTATGTAGTTTTCAATTTCAAAACAATCTCAAATCTACACAAATAATGGATCAAGTGTTGATTCAAATTATCTCAAATTTGTGTAAATCAAGTGAATATGACAATTGAAATGGTTTTCTCTGATCATTTTCCTAAAAAATAATCTCTTTATGTGTGAGAAGTACTCAGGAAAAAGGATCTCTTAAAATGGAAGTGAAAATCTCCTATTTTCAGAGTCTTTTAAAAAACTAGTACACGCCATGCACATTGTTAATAAGGTCCACCTTGTGCATGGTTTTAGGAAGAAGGCATAGTCACAAGAAAAACGTGACACTCATGTAAACACTATGGTTTTGGCCCCATGCACATGTTTTTAGGGAGATAATTTCTAAGAACAAAACATGTTAGGCACGCACATATTAAGGATTTCCACGCTCGCGAACGGATATCGGGAGAACTTATTTTATGCCTAAATCCATGCACACATATGCACGGTTACAAAACCCAATCGTGTGCATGCTTGTAGGATAAATCTCAGATTCACTTAAACAAGCTTGCAAGTAAATTATTTTCACAAAAAACATTTTGCTTGATCATTACAAAAATTCATTTTTTTTCTCAAAAGATATAGACATGTATGTGTTTGTTAGCTTTGGGACGATTAAATAAAAACTACCACAAAAGGATACAATAATTAAATCTTCAAAATTTATGTGTCGAAGTTTTGATGTAGAGAGGCCACATGATACTCAATATCACTGTCCATGGATTCTAATAAAAAAAATATCTCTAACTATTGTTTAACTATGAATCAAGGTTTTTCCTCAATTTTGTGCATGACTCAAATGATTTGACATGAAATTAAGTCAACAAAACTATATATACAAAAGATTACATTTTTAATCTCATTCTTTGGTTATTGCATGGAAAACTCGTAAACAACGAAAAAAATCTTGATAACAATAACCAAATGTACCCCACATTTTCCATATAATGAGAGTAGTGTATCACGATGCACATAAAGTCCATAAGACAATCAAAAAAATCAAAATTTGAGTCTAAATATTGGATTGAGCCATAACATCATGAAAATACTTGAAATACATTAATCACAACCAAAAGATCATGCAAGTATGGCATGCACAACGAGATACTCCCTCAACTTTGGGAATACTCATATAAGAAATCAATATGAATAACAAAAAAAAGGAATAAGCATAAAATCATATTCAATATAGATACGATATAAATCTTATCAATCTTAATAAAATATTATCCTCCCTCTTTAACTATTTTCACAAATAAATATTTCTCCCCCAATAAAGGAGTCAAGAAGACATTCCTCCTATCTTAAAAATTTTCCACATTTTGGCACAAAAAGTTTAAAAAATGTAAAATAACATAGATAATGGGTATATTATGGTACAACAATAAAATCACAATGTATAAGAACTAGCAAAGCAAAATCTAGATAAGAATGTGATAAAATCAATGTTGTGATGAAGATCAATCATGGGAATCATTATGAATATGAATAAATTATTTCAACAAGACCTACAACATCAACTAAACATATGAACATGATAAAGTTATTTGTGGCAAGTGAATCCCCTCTATGAGAAATAAGTAGAGAAAGACAAAGATAATCATGTGAACATCTGAGACCAGATAACATCATATAATCAACCAAGAAGATATCACAAAAGTAGAGCAACAAGATATAATAATAAACCTCTAATATAAACCAAAATTGGTCACAAATATCCATAAAACCAACAAGTGTATAATATCCAAAACACAAGAACTCCAAAAAAGAAAAGAAGTAATACAAGATAAATAAACAATATCCAAATATATTAACTGAGAAGTAGTATATGATATCCATCAACACGAAATAAATATAAACATAAATTATCTAATCATCATCGATCATCTGCCAACATATCCTCATCCTTAGCTCCATCATCATCCTCAGCATCATCATCCTTAACCTCTATAGAGGCAAGAGTGGAATATGGACTAGATATGGATGATCATAGAAACGACATGCATCGACACTCAATAGTTGTAATTTGTGTCCAAATGTGTTTGATAGTCATGTCAAGATACGTGAAGTGGTTCTAAAAGTGCTCTATCATATAAGTATCCACATATCCAAGAGATCAAAGGAATTATGCATAAAGGCAAACTGACTATCAAGATATTCTCAAATAGGTTATTGAGCTTATGGAGTAGAAGCACCTTGAGCTTGGCTAAGAGAAAGAGCATATTCAATGTGACACCCCGTCTAATTAAATACCGGGTAGCTACTCCTTTATTAAATTAATTCAAAATGCCAAGTTGGTTCAGTTAATAGCATCACTGTCGAAAACATTTTAATAATTACTAACCACCTAGTATTTAAAAAAGTAAGTGCCAAATTTTAAGTTAAGTCTGATTAACATGCAGTAAAAGAATAATGAAAGAATAACAACCATTCACCATAATGAAGTAATGAATAACCCACAAAGTAAATATAAATCCGGAGGAAACTCCTCACAACAATCCCATAACTGAAAAATAATACGACAAGTATGAATCCTGAATAATTACATGCCAAAGGTCTAAATAACTGAAATAAATGAAATGCCTCTAAAAGAAATGGGCGACATGCCCTACAACTGATAAATACTGAGTATAGAGTCAAGATAGATGAAGTGTCTATAATCAATGTCCTGTAACTTCCACAAACAGCTACAGCTCGTCACTTGAATGAGGATCCTAAGCATGGTGTCCTTGTGGCTGGGCACCTAAAATGGTTTTTACAAAAAATAGATTTGAAAGCAAACGGGTCAGAGCCCGAATGTGGAGAGTAGTTTGAAAACAGCAAGTGCTTTAATAATAATTAAAACAATGAATGCAAGATACATGTTAGGACGTGCTCTCACATGAAATACTCACCTCTCGTCTAACTGTGCACTCCTAACGTTTCTGTACCCATTCATGTGTTTTCTCATAACTATCTAATTCCAAAGAGTTTCTAACACTTCCACCTGGTTCACGTTTAATTTCCAACCTTAACAATTAAATAGAGAGTTCTACTTTAATTCTCGGATTCCCAATTATTAACAAAACCGTTTATGGATATCTGTCCCCTTTTTATCTTTTCATAATATTACAATTACTATACCCACAATTTAACATAGAAATTTCATTTAACCGTATATTATTCACATCATAAATATACTATACAAGCACCCAAAGGCTAAGCTGCGGTGCACACATACTCTGCTATCCATCCCGGTATATCACGTACATAAGGATCACAAATTCCGAATCTCTCAGGAATTATTGGAATAAACACCACACACAAAAATGGAGGCAAACATAATTCAACATATCCATGGTCACGTACATACCTACGCTCCATAGTCAGCTGGCTTATTAACTCACAAATAAGTCGTTCTCTTGAACTATGTCCTCAAGGTACCAATCTAAATCCGGAAAACACAAGGATAAGAAGGCCCTAAGCGAACGTAACCTCCCGTGATAGCAAGTATGTCATACATATAAAAATCATATACTAAGCATTCACACATCTTAGATAATTCAATATTAATAAAGGTATACTCTACATCCTTATACCATTATTCCAAATTTATATATTTTACGTCTCCCGATAATATAAAATTTAAACTGTCGACACGTCTCACGTCGTAGTTTCTTATACTTAAAACCTATCTAAAATAGATTATTAAGTTCCTATTATTCCCACGTATAACATCTTTATTCCTAAGGTCCTTACTTCTGCCCCAAACCTCATTTCATCAAATTATTCAAATTTACACTATAAACCCAAATATTAACTCACTTATCGAATTTCATTAGTTTAGAATAATTCCCCAAATTGAATTCTAATTAAGGTCCAAATTTCATAACCATGCCTACTGGTCTTCCTTAAGGTTAAGGGTATTCATATGGTCTACAACAATATTAATCAAGGGTTAACATCCTTAAAATTTAAATAGGGAAAAACTTTACTCATTCTGGGAAGGTCGATCGATCGACCTTTACCTTCGATCGATCGATGGTGGTCGATCGATCGACTGAAGAACATCGATCGATCGAACGCACCAGGTATGGTTACGGACTGCTTCGCTTTGCAGTTTCCAAATCAACCCAAAACACCATTAACAAGCATGAAGCTCTAAGATAATGTTATAATATCATCATACAACTATCCTACAACAGTGTTAACATTCTAAAACCAATAATTCATCATTCAAGGGCTTTATATGGATCAAATCTTCATCAAGAATTCCAGATTTCTATTTCTTTCAAGAACATTAATAACTTCTTCTAAAATCCGTTTTTAAATCATCAAGGGTCATAATTCTGAGTTCATAATTCGTCCAGAATGTTTCTACATGCAGTCCCTAACATAATTCATAGTTTTAAACTTCCAATTCATGGGTCTATATCATCTTCCAAGATAAATTCGATAATTCCTAAACATGGAAAGCATAGCTTTGAATCAATTGTAATTAAACCACTTGCCTTAATCTTTCTCTGAATTTGAGGTTGAAACTTGAAGGTTGGATTGTCTTCTCTCTCTCTCTGCAGAATTCTTCTCTTCCTCTCTCTCTCTACAAGTTCTTCTCAAGGTTCTTCTCAAGGTGTTAATGGAGGTGGGGTTGGTTTTTGCCAATCTTTATGGTTTCTAACTTCTCCCGTAGCCCACTACCTAAATTGGTGTTAGAACATGGCTTAGTGGGTTAATACTAAGTCAGATATTAACTCTAATTTTCGTGGGTTTTAATTCCCAGATTTCCGAAATTACCAAAATGCCCCTATAAGTTACCGGTATGGCCCAATAATGCCCCGGGGCCCAAACTTAACCCCCGGCTAGTGTTTTCTGACTATTTCGACCCTTCCGGACGCGTTGGCGCACTCAAAATGACCAAACGGGTGATAAAAATAAAATTCACTTTTTAATTCACATAATTATTTTCCTGACGCGACTGTCACGCGCGTCCCAACAAAGTTTCCCAAATTGCCGTATTTCAATCTCGCGACAATTTCAAAAATTCCAATATTCATATATTGCCATATATACTCGTTATAATCAGATACTAACTCACATCTCGTTAATATTTTATCCGGATTAATTTTCAATTACTACACATTTAATTCAATTAATCCCAAAAATAAATATCACAGAAAATACGGGGTATTACATACTTCCCCCCTAATAACTGAATTTTGTCCCGAAATTCGGAACTAGAAAGTACCTGGTAAGAACAACTCCGGATAACGTTCGCGCATCTCATCCTCGCGCTCCTATGTGGACTCCTCGACATTATGATGTCGCCACTGAACACGCACTAACGGAACTATACTTGACCGCAGTTTCCGCTCACTTCGGTCCAAAATAGCAATCGGCCCCTCCTCGTAGGAGCTATCCGGCTGGAGATCGATGTCCTCCAAAGCAATGTGAGAATGAGCCAAATCGTCTCTAAGATATTTCCTAAGCGAGGAAATATGAAATACATCTTGAATCCGATGTAAATACTCCGGTAATCCAAGCCTATACGCAACCGGTCCAATCCGCTCAATAATAGGAAATGGTCCCACATATCTCGGTGCCAAATTCCCTTTCTTCCCAAAACGCATGATCCCCTTCATAGGAGATACTCTGAGCAAAACTTGGTCCCCCACTTGGAACTCCCTGAAGAATCTCTTTGCATCAGCATAGCTCTTCTGTCGATCCTGAGCTACTCAAATGCGATTCCGTATCAATTCTATCCTCGCCGAAGTATCCTGGATCACTTCCGACCCAAGTAGTTTGTTGTCCCCCACCTCCAACCAACATGCTGGGGAACGACAAGGTCTACCGTACAACGCCTCAAATGGAGCCATGCCAATGGTGAACTAGTAGGAGTTGTTGTAAGCAAACTCCACCAGTGGAAGGTACAGCTCCCATCCACCCCAAAGTCAATGATACTCATACGTAGCATGTCCTCCAACATCTGGTTTGTACGCTCAGTTTTCCCATCAGTCTGCGGGTGATACGCCGTACTCAACCGCAGTTCTGTGCCCATGGCTTCCTGAAAACTCTCCCAAAACCGTGAAAAAAATATCTTATCTCGGTCAGACACGATATTTAGGGGCACACCGTGAAGTCTCACTATCTCTGAAATGAAGAGCTGGGCATACTGTCCCGCAGTGTAGTCTGTCCTTACGGGTAGAAAATGAGCGACTTTGGTCAACCTGTCCACAATTACCCAAATGGAGTCATGACCTCTCTGTGACGTAGGCAACCCCGTGATAAAGTCCATGGAGATGCTCTCCCACATCCACATCGGGACCTCCAATGGCTGTAGAAGTCCTGCTGGTCTCTGATGATCCACTTTAACTAGCTGACAAGTGGCGCATTTTGAAACAAACACGGCAATATCTCTCTTCATCCCGCTCCACCAGTACTGTCGCCTCATGTCTTGGTACATTTTGTCCCCTCCGGGATGTACCGCGAACCGTGAGCCGTGCGACTCTGCCATCACCTCGTGCCGCAATTCTTCCCCCTCCGGAACTACCAATCTCCCATTGAAGCGTAATCCCCCGTCTGAGCTAACGGTATAGGACTCGGCTCCCTCTGCTAGTAATCGAACTATCTGCTCCTGACAGAACGAATCTTTTGCCTGTGCCTTTACTACCTTCGTGACAATTTGCGGTGTAACGGTCATCACAGACATGAATGATCGGGCCACTGCATCCTAGTGTCCCAACTCCTTCCACTTGGCCTTCCACACCCCTGCCACCTCATCTACTGGCCTACGGCTCAACGCGTCTGCCACCACATTAGCCTTCCCTGGGTGATACTGGATATCGAACTGATAATCTTTCACGAATTCAAGCCACCTCCGTTGCCGCATATTCAACTCCTTCTGCGTGAATAGATACTGTAGGGACTTGTGATCCGTGAACAATCGAAACTTCTCCCCCAAAAGGTAATGTCTCTAAATACAAAGGGCAAATACCACTGCCGCTAACTCCAAGTCATGGGTAGGGTAATTCTTCTCGTGAGGTTTAAGCTTACGGGAAGCATAAGCTATGGCCTGACTCTCCTGCTGCAGTACACCTCCAAGTCCTTGTAAGGACGCATCGGTGTAAACAAGATACTCAACTCCCGGTATCGGCAGTGCTAACATAGGTGCTGAGGTTAACTTGTCCTTCAACTCATCGAATGCCAACTGACAGGCATCACTCCAAATGAACGGCACACCTTTACGAGTTAGATGTGTCATGGGACCCGCTATCGTGGAGAAACCCCGAATAAACCTCCTGTAGTATCCTGCTAAGCCCAAGAAACTACGGATCTCAGTCGGTGTCATGGGCTGTCCCCACTCCCTCACCGCGGATACCTTCCCCGGATCAATAGATATCCCCTGGTCGGAAATAATGTGTCCCAAAAACTGGACCTCCTTCAGCCAAAACTCGCACTTCTCATATTTTGCATACATCTCGTTCTGGCGTAGAGTCTGCAAAACTTGTCTCAAATGCTCGGCGTGCTCCTCCTCTGTCTGGGAGTAAACCAGAATATCATCAATGAAGACAATGACAAACTGATCTAGGAAATCCCTGAACACCCTATTCATCAAGTCCATAAACGCTGCTGGAGCGTTGGTCAAACCAAATGGCATAACCCGAAACTCGTAAGAACCATATCTCGATAAGAACGCAGTCTTCGAGACGTCCTCCTCCCTGATACGCAACTGATGGTATCCAGATCGAAAATCAATCTTTGAGAAGCAAGAAGCTCCTCTCAACTGGTCGAATAGGTCATCGATTCGAGGCAACGGATACTTATTCCTCATCGTGACCTTGTTTAACTCCCGGTAGTCCACACACAATCTCAGTGAACCATCTCTCTTCTTCACAAACAACACAAGGGCACCCCACGGTGAAGTACTCCTCCGAATAAACCCCTGACCTAACAACTGCTCAATCTGATCCCGTAACTCCCTCATCTCAGCTGGAGCCATACGGTACGGTGCGCGTGCTATAGGTCTCGTATCTGGTAATAAGTCTATAACAAAGTCTATCTCTCGACTGGGGGGTAGGCCTGGTATCTCCTAAAACACATCGGAATACTCCCTGACAATTGGGATCGAATCTAAAGGAATCACAACCTCCTTAGAGGTATCCTCCTCTAAGTAGTACAAATGAGCGGTCGAACCTCCCTCTGGGCGAGGCATCGCCACTACAAACATCTCTTGCCCCGGAATGGAAAAAATAATGCTCCCACCGAAGCAATCAATCATGGCTCTATAATCAGCGAGCCAATCCATACCGATAATCACATCGTGAACATGCATATCTAATACCAACATATCTGCAGGTAATACCATAATACCAATCTCTACCCCCACTCCCCGGCATATAAAGAAAATAAGTGACCCACTCCCCAATGGTGAGTCTACACACGTTACTGTGCTCTATGACGTAGCTAACAACCCTAAGGCTTTCGCAAAATGTGTAGCTATAAAACAATGCGTTGCCCCCGTATCAAACAAAACCCGACCCATAGTACCATGGATAGGAAACATACCCTCAATCGCGGGTGGTGCCTTTGGAGCTGCTATCTGGTGAACGTTATAGACACGTCCATACTTTAACTGCCCCTGCTGCATAGGAACTGCTGGAATGGCTGGTAGTGCTGGCACCTGGGCTGGAGCTGGAAGAGCAGGTGGAAAAAGTGGCCTCTATGGCTCATGTCGAGCACCCTGCTGCTGCTGCGGGGCCCTGCCCTTATCAGGACAATCCTGATGTTTGTGGACAATCTTACCACAAATGAAACACTTCCCCGGGAAGTTTCCCCCTCGCTGTCCCTGCTGCCCTCGTCCCTGGTGGCCGTTACCATTTCTGCCCTGGCCTTTCTGGCCCTGGTGAAACTGCTGATGTTGACCATTTTGACCCTGCTGGCCCTGATGGCCGTTATGACCCTGCTGGCCATTCCGGAATCCTCCCTGACCGTTCCTGAAACCCCCTGATCGGAACCTCTTATGATCCCCCTGCTGGGAACCCTGATCACTCTGCCTATACTGACCCTGAGCTCACTGTGCCCCGCTAGCACCATTTCCCCCTGTCCTGCCCTGATGGCTGGACTCTTCTGATCGCTTCCCCTCTGTCAAGTGAAAGCGGTGGTCCTGGCAATGGAGCAATGCAGCGTTAACCACGTCAGAATAAGTGGCCAACGAGAGGTTCCCCAATAAATGCTGACGGATCCTCCAAGTCAATCCATCTATGAATTTCTGAATCTTCTTCTCTTCCGTCGGTATCTCATCTGGGACAATATTTACCAAATTGGTGAATTCGGCCTCATACTCGGCCACAGTCTTACCCTCCTGTCGAAGGTTCATCAACTTCCTCCTCATTTCCGTGTGAACAGCTGACGAAAAGTACTTGCGGTCGAACCGCACCCAGAACTCCTGAATCGTGAGAGTGTCTCTATCCTCCACGGTGGTAATAGACTCCCACCACTGTAGTGCAGACCCTACTAGCTTAAAGGTAGCTAGTATCTGCTTCTGGACATCTGTACACTCATACATCCTCAAGTGCCGCTGTATATCCTTCCTCCACTGACTCGAAACTACCACATCGGAGCTACCTGCGAACTCCGGAGGGTGTGCTTTCTGAAAAGCATCACGTACACGTTCCCAAGCAGACGGGAATGCATGAGCCTGAACTGGCGCGGCTATCGGCGCCTGAAGTGGTGCCTGCTGAACTACAGCTAGTGCGGCATTTACCGCCTGAGCCACAATGGCTGCAACCTCGACGGCATTCATCGTGCCCTGAACTGGTGCGGGTTGTGGTTCGGGCGTAGCATCCCTGGGAACCCATTGTGCACGTCGTGGAGGCATCTGAAATAAGAATGAAGTTTATAAGTTCGCAGTTATAAACTCAAAATAGCTGAAGAACGTAGCATAAAAAAGAGAATACAACAGTCCTAAAATATAGGGCTCTATATCAAAGAAAGCTCAGCGGAAAACATAATAAGCCGTACAGATCCTAAAGGACACTAGAACCTGATGCTCTGATACCACCTGTGACACCCCGTCTAATTAAATACCGGGTAGCTACTCCTTTATTAAATTAATTTAAAATGCCAAGTTGGTTCAGTTAATAGCATCACTGTCGAAAACATTTTAATAATTACTAACCACCTAGTATTTAAAAAAGTAAGTGCCAAATTTTAAGTTAAGTCTGATTAACATGCAGTAAAAGAATAATGAAAGAATAACAACCATTAACCATAATGAAGTAATGAATAACCAACAAAGTAAATATAAATCCGGAGGAAACTCCTCACAACAATCCCATAACTGAAAAATAATACGACAAGTATGAATCCTGAATAATTACATGCCAAAGGTCTGAATAACTGAAATAAATGAAATGCCTCTAAAAGAAATGGGCGACATGCCCTACAACTGATAAATACTGAGTATAGAGTCAAGATAGATGAAGCGTCTATAATCAATGTCCTGTAACTTCCACAAACAGCTACAGCTCGTCACTTGAATGAGGATCCTAAGCATGGTGTCCTTGTGGCTGGGCACCTAAAATGGTTTTTACAAAAAATAGATTTGAAAGCAAACGGGTCAGAGCCCGAATGTGGAGAGTAGTTTGAAAACAGCAAGTGCTTTAATAATAATTAAAACAATGAATGCAAGATACATGTTAGGACGTGCTCTCACATGAAATACTCACCTCTCGTCTAACTGTGCACTCCTAACGTTCCTGTACCCATTCATGTGTTTTCTCATAACTATCTAATTCCAAAGAGTTTCTAACACTTCCACCCGGTTCACGTTTAATTTCCAACCTTAACAATTAATTAGAGAGTTCTACTTTAATTCTCGGATTCCCAATTATTAACAAAACCGTTTATGGATATCTGTCCCCTTTTTATCTTTTCATAATATTACAATTACTATACCCACAATTTAACATAGAAATTTCATTTAACCGTATATTATTCACATCATAAATATACTATACAAGCACCCAAAGGCTAAGATGCGGTGCACACATACTCTGCTATCCATCCCGGTACATCACGTACATAAGGATCACAAATTCCGAATCTCTCAGGAATTGTTGGAATAAACACCACACACAAAAATGGAGGCGAACATA
Source organism: Sambucus nigra (assembly GCA_949130495.1). Taxonomy (NCBI): domain Eukaryota; kingdom Viridiplantae; phylum Streptophyta; class Magnoliopsida; order Dipsacales; family Adoxaceae; genus Sambucus; species Sambucus nigra. The sequence continues at coordinate 386,316,106 of OX422217.1, forward strand.
ATTCAACATATCCATGGTCACGTACATACCTACGCTCCATAGTCAGCTGGCTTATTAACTCACAAATAAGTCATTCTCTTGAACTATGTCCTCAAGGTACCAATCTAAATCCGGGCAACACAAGGATAAGAAGGCCCTAAGCGAACGTAACCTCCCGTGATAGCAAGTATGGTAGGTATGTCATACATATAAAAATCATATACTAAGCATTCACACATCTTAGATAATTCAATATTAATAAAGGTATACTCTACATCCTTATACCATTATTCCAAATTTATATATTTTACGTCTCCCGATAATATAAAATTTAAACTGTCGACACGTCTCACGTCGTAGTTTCTTATACTTAAAACCTATCTAAAATAGATTATTAAGTTCCTATTATTCCCACGTATAACATCTTTATTCCTAAGGTCCTTACTTCTGCCCCAAACCTCATTTCATCAAATTATTCAAATTTACACTATAAACCCAAATATTAACTCACTTATCGAATTTCATTAGTTTAGAATAATTCCCCAAATTGAATTCTAATTAAGGTCCAAATTTCATAACCATGCCTACTGGTCTTCCTTAAGGTTAAGGGTATTCATATGGTCTACAACAATATTAATCAAGGGTTAACATCCTTAAAATTTAAATAGGGAAAAACTTTACTCATTCTGGGAAGGTCGATCGATCGACCTTTACCTTCGATCGATCGATGGTGGTCGATCGATCGACTGAAGAACATCGATCGATCGAACGCACCAGGTATGGTTACGGACTGCTTCGCTTTGCAGTTTCCAAATCAACCCAAAACACCATTAACAAGCATGAAGCTCTAAGATAATGTTATAATATCATCATACAACTATCCTACAACAGTGTTAACATTCTAAAACCAATAATTCATCATTCAAGGGCTTTATATGGATCAAATCTTCATCAAGAATTCCAGATTTCTATTTCTTTCAAGAACATTAATAACTTCTTCTAAAATCCGTTTTTAAATCATCAAGGGTCATAATTCTGAGTTCATAATTCGTCCAGAATGTTTCTACATGCAGTCCCTAACATAATTCATAGTTTTAAACTTCCAATTCATGGGTCTATATCATCTTCCAAGATAAATTCGATAATTCCTAAACATGGAAAGCATAGCTTTGAATCAATTGTAATTAAACCACTTGCCTTAATCTTTCTCTGAATTTGAGGTTGAAACTTGAAGGTTGGATTGTCTTCTCTCTCTCTCTGCAGAATTCTTCTCTTCCTCTCTCTCTCTACAAGTTCTTCTCAAGGTTCTTCTCAAGGTGTTAATGGAGGTGGGGTTGGTTTTTGCCAATCTTTATGGTTTCTAACTTCTCCCGTAGCCCACTACCTAAATTGGTGTTAGAACATGGCTTAGTGGGTTAATACTAAGTCAGATATTAACTCTAATTTTCGTGGGTTTTAATTCCCAGATTTCCGAAATTACCAAAATGCCCCTATAAGTTACCGGTATGGCCCAATAATGCCCCGGGGCCCAAACTTAACCCCCGGCTAGTGTTTTCTGACTATTTCGACCCTTCCGGACGCGTTGGCGCACTCAAAATGACCAAACGGGTGATAAAAATAAAATTCACTTTTTAATTCACATAATTATTTTCCTGACGCGACTGTCATGCGCGTCCCAACAAAGTTTCCCAAATTGCCGTATTTCAATCTCGCGACAATTTCAAAAATTCCAATATTCATATATTGCCATATATACTCGTTATAATCAGATACTAACTCACATCTCGTTAATATTTTATCCGGATTAATTTTCAATTACTACACATTTAATTCAATTAATCCCAAAAATAAATATCACAGAAAATACGGGGTATTACATTCAAGACCACATTTTATATCCCCAACCTTGAGATCAATAATAGGTGTCATTGAATGATCGAAGCAAAGATGAGGTACACCTAATGTGTATATGTAATTGGATATTATACGTGCAAAGGAAAATACATCCTATGATATATCAAAACAACCACATCGCATGACTTGAAGAATGAGCGACGGGAAGTCGATGGTTTAATGCATAGCTAACGCATGAACAATAAGACCTATGGATTATGGGAAATCCTACAAATGTCTCATAAGCATGAGGTTATAGAGAACCATAAAGTTTTGTATAAAAGACTTATGTCTCAGATAAACCCGCTAAAATAATCCACCTAACCATGCCATCTCTCTCCTATTTAGAAATGTAGCTAACTAATGATGAGTAATATTACTCTTAATATACAGAGTATAATCAAGGAGATCCTCTCTTAACAAACTCATAAGGGGAGATAAATCATTATTGGTCAGGATGATCTCCAAGCCATATACAAAGGACGTTTAGATTAAAGGATCCTTAGAAGACCCATCATTTTCGTATAAACTTGCAAACAAGAGTGAAATTAGATGATGAATGTGGGGTAAGGAGTCGGGATAAAAAAAGGTGATAACCCATTTTCTAATAGAATAAACCCTCTTTGGTCCTATCAGATGTATCAGACCCATATCTCTATCAGCATTAATGGCTCGGGTACTAAATCTTATCCATTGGGAAAACCCATCCCTAATCAACCTAATGGAGGATGAATACGTAGTAATCTGTAGAGTAGATATTGAGGCTCTCAAGGCATGAGTGCACTGTCTCGAAGTCCTTAGTGCATTTAGAGGTGAAATGGGAGTCTTTCTCGAATGTAAAGTCTCACTAAAACCACTCGGGGGTCATGCGATAACTCCCATGGTTATAGACAATAGTAAAAAAATAAACAAAAATAAGAAATGGACATAAGTCCAAGAAGAATATATGTGGTGAAATGAGAAAAGGATCATATATACCAAAATATGCCTCTAAATAGTAAATCAACCGTTAGAAATAATTAAATATCCTAGAATGACTCTAACAAATATTAAATCAAGAAAAATATTTGAAAGAGAAACACTTACTTGAGTTAAAAATAATAATAACCAAAATTATAGAAATTAAGGTTAATGCACTTCCAATTCGAGAAAAAATCACCAAAATCGAAAACAAATCTCACTTGTGAGAACAAATACATGTTCTCTTCTCAAAATCTCCATAGTATTTGGACTATTATGAAAGGATTTGAAACATTATGAAATGATCCCTAAATACCACTTAATAACCATTTTTTGTTAGCATGCAAAGTTTGTGCATATGACAAAAATTCTGGATGTGCCTATGACAACCGTTCGTACAGGGACAAAATGAAGTCATGCTTATGGTCATGTATAGAAGTTAAAGTCAAAGAAATCATCAAAAAAAGACTTAGACAAAAGAACCTAAAATCCTAAACACCTAAAAAATGATAAGAATGTATTCATATTCATGTTAAAACATTCGTTTTAAAGCACAAGTTTGGCATGAATGCACAAGGTAACAACTCTCATACATATATACGCATAAACAAAAATATTTAAGGTGTGAACATGATTAGGATTTATATGATAAACATGATTCGTTGTATGAATTTCCTTTGAATTTTGATTAATGGAATATTTTGTAAACACATTCAACACAAATATTAATCATTCAACAACTTATACAAAATTTCAATCGACTAAAATGAATAAACTTTTATTTATTAATCATGGAATGATTGTGAACAAATATATAAGTCACAAAATTAAGTGAATGCACATAATCACGTTATAAAAATTACAAGTCATTATTAAGTTTATCAATTCTTTAATATCCTTTAGAGATCTTCTAAATGGTAGTATATAACTGTATGATATCCCTCATATGATGTTTACACCCAAAGTAAATACTAAAAGTACAGCATAACAATAAATTTTAAAATCCCTCTCTTGTTCATCAGGCCTTGAATTTTCTAGCACTTGGCTTTGGCTCTTTTCATCATAATATGGATTTTTCTACATTAGATTTCACACACACTTTGGTATACACCGATTGAAGATACTTAAATTCAAGTCAATGTTATCTAAACAATGGTAACCCTTTCTATTAAAAAATATTTCATCAATCTACTCCATCAAGTAAACTATGTTTCACGTAACTCTCAAATGATCCATTGAAACATTTCAAAATAACCAATATTGGATCTCATAATTTAATCATGATTTAAAATCAAGAACTAATGTAAGACACATAAAAAAAATCACATGATTCAAGTGATATGCAAGTGAATGTGTACATTAAAATCAAAACCAAGGATTTCAACAAAATTTCACTATTATGATTTTTCATGTGAAACCTAACATATCGTTGAGATAATCCACATTTACACCAAATAGTTATGAATTCATGTTTTAACCATCATTCAAGTTATGCTAACACATTAAATTAATGTAACCATAAAGCTTAAATATATATCATAATAATAATAAAATGAAAATATTTTTGGCATTTTAATGATGCAATATATACAAATATGTTATGTAAGGAATCTCGCATATGAGAAAATGCATGAAACTCCTCACAAAAAGTATAAAAATTATCCACATATGACAATAGAATAACTCACCCAAAATATTCAATCCCAAATGATTCAAGGAGTACCTAGGAATGGGACCTACAAATCAAAGACCCTAGGTATCCTAATTAAAATACCATCTAGGTAGAGAGGGGTGATGCCTCTTTCGGATCCTTAAGAGGCACATATACCACTTATTTTTTAGCAAAATTTCTTTGAGGTAAATCAACCTCAATTTCATTTCTAGGATCATTCCATGGCACACCTCTACCATCTTTAGGTAACCATATTTCATTCCTTATAGGATTCTTATTCCTATACCTAGGAACATGAATATATGATCTATGTCTAGGGAATTCTCTCCTAACCTCTTTTCTCTCAATGACCATAAATTCAACTATTCTCATCAACTTATGTCACTAATAGGATATATCTTCAAAACCTCCTCTAATTTTGAATGAAACTAACATTTATCTCTTTAAAATAACTAAAATTTTAGTTAAAATGACCATGAAACCTGCAATAGGTATAAAAGGCACATTTCTCCTCAACTTATATTTTGGTTTGTGAGATCTTTTCTCAACTTTATCAAGACTCTTTGTTTTAAAGAAAAAGTAGGCATTATGATTATTTTCTTAGAATATGAACATTTATAGGCATGTTTCCTAGATGTAGACATAGGGACAACTTCCTTGTTTTCATGTCTCTTTTGCAAAAATGGTCTATTTTCATGAATGTTCTAACCATGCAAATGAGGTGAAACATATTGCAAAGGTCTTGGATAACTATCATGATGTCTAATAAACTTCTTCTTATCAAAGAGATCTTTGGGTATAAACTTTTTATGTCTTTCCAAACATAAAGTGTCAACTTATGAATCCCGAATTTTGAAACAAGACTTTCTAAGATACCCATGTCTATAACAAAAAGTTCACACGTTACATTTACATCTCACATCCTTAGAATGAGAGTTGGAATAAATTATTTCTTTTTGTTGAACAATTTTAAATTTTTAGAAAAATTACTTTTGATGACCATCCTTGTTATAGTAGGTGAAATAGAATGAATTTGAGTGATCTTTTGAAACATTTTGATCATTTGCTTTTTTCTTTTGAACGTTGTCCTTCACATTTTATTTATTATCACTTTTCTTCAAAGATAATTGAATTTTTTTTTATAAGTGTAAAATTATAGGTGACTTTAGACTAGGGGTGGCAATTTTAGAAACGACACGAAAAAACGACACGACACGACACGAAATTGACCCAAAATTGACACGATATGTTGTGTTTTTTTACACGAAGTCCTGTTATGGCGTGTTCGTGTCTAAATTATGAATCGTGTCGTTTCATGTTATCGTGTTATCGTGTTTTTAGGAGTGAAATTTATGAAATTATAGTATTAATGTCACGTCGTTCCGTGTTATTTTTTATTCGGGTCATGTTCGTGTCAACTAAAAAACACGAAGTCGTGTTCATGTTCGTGTTTGAAAAAACCTAATCGTGTCGTGTCGTGTTGGCCCAAAATGCAACCCGTTGACCCGAATTTCCACCCCTACTTTAGACCCATATATGATCCCCTATCAAAATTTGACAGGTAAGAGGAGAGAACTGTCAAGTGTGAGGCAAAGGTTTAAAGTGGTTCAAACCTCGTTAGAATGTAGTTTTAGTATTACTACCTATTAGACCCCTTGACATTTGGTTTAGGGAGTTTGAGGTCTTGTGGTCTTTGTTAACGGTACAGAGGACCTTAGGGAGTAACTGAATGACTTCTCTAAGTGTGCCTAGATAGTGGTTTAGGGATATTGCAAGATATACAAGGTGTATGAACCATGGAACTGGTCCAAAAACAAATATAGACCTCACATTAGTGGGTCACGAGTATGCAACATAGTGAAGACACTTGTGGAATACGAGGAATCTTGTGAGTCTAATTGCTTGAATGATCTAATCTCATTGGATTCTAGAGATCGATCCCCTTCACCTTCTAACAACCTTCTATTTATAGGATAACTCTTACAGAGGGAAATAGTAGTATATTAAGGCATTACTTGGTCAGTTTTAAGGTCTAACGGTGCCAGAGGAGGTGGAGTCTTAAGCAAAGTATTTACAGGTGGAGTACCTTAGTTATTAAACGCATTAAATGCTTATAGGAATACTCAATGATTGTGCAACTGAGTAGTGGTGGTAGGTGGAATAGTGTTCAACATTATATCTTCTCTTCTAGACTAGTTGTGGAATCCCTACTGAGGCCTTTGGAGGTCTGGATGGATCATGGAATTATTGGGAGTTCACACTGAAGTACCATGTGTCAACACATCCTGGGACTGAGGATTGGGTGGCCTCTGAAGGCTATCATCCCTCAATATGAGATCGGATGAGGGAGCCTATTGTAACAAGACCTTGATATCGAGGACTTTAATCTTATTGTATGGAATATGATATCATACAACATACTGTAAGGGATCCTATTATAAGGGGTATAAATGCCCCCGCTTTAGGTGGGACTTTATCCCATAGAGTGCTTCAAACTTAATTTTTTTGGATCTAACCTTTGTACGAATCATGCTAATCCTCCTACTCTATTTGCACTGGTTGTTTAGACATCTGATCAGGAGAGGGGGATACAGATAAGGCCTTAAAACCAACATCTACCCCATTTAAGACATTCGTTGCATCTAATCAGCTCTTTGACAGCGGGATAGGACCTGAGCTCAAGCTGGCCACTTCAAGAGTCGCTCTCCCCCCCTCTCAAGTTTGTGGTAAAGGAACGTTGGGATTCGGTCCCTTGGTTGAGGTATCTCATAAGAGGAAAATTGTCCCTAAGTTGGTGTCAGAGGTCCATTAGGCCTCCGATGATGAAAATCAGACCTAGGGTGGGGCTAAGCTTCCTATCATGGCTAATGGGTCCAATCTATTGAACTCTAATGAAGAAGGATACTAGCCGAGTAAGTGACCTTGTCATTTTTAGTAATTTTTCTACCTTACCCCGATTATTCTGATGGCCAATTCCTTTCTTGTTTTACTATTGAATTAAATAAATGGGAAGAAAGAAGGATGATGAGGCAGTTTGCTAAGGATACCTCAACTAAAGTTGTCACTGCCATGGGGAAGAAGTCCCTAATTATTATTAAGTTGAAACTTAACACACTGACAGGTCTTGAGGTTGAACTAGAAAATGAGACAGAAGAGGGACCTATAATCAAAGTCATGACCTTATTTCTAGAATCATTGGGGGTAGGTGGGAATCCTGGGAAAGCCCAATGCTATTCTTTTATTCCATGGGACTTGAAGCCCCTGGGCTCAAAGAGAAATGGAAAAAAGATAATGATCTTTTCTAAAGAGATGAAATACATTTAGAGTGGTGTTGAGACCTTTATCCATTCAGAGGGGTTGGCTACTGACGAGTGGTATTCCTAACCTCCTTCAATTGAAGAACTGAAATCTTATGCTTACGTGGTGGATTACCTCCATTTAAGGGCCAAGACGATGTCCCCTAATTATGATGGCTAAGATGAGGACCCGAGATTGTGTCCTCAATTTATCTAGAACATTAGGGGACATTGTCTAAAGCTATTATGCTTACCTGGTGGAGCAAGGTTGTTGAGATGGCAGAGGGATGAACCCTTACTCGGATGGAATTAGATCGGACCATTAATGATTTGAGGGTAGAGGAAGACATCCTTAGGAAGGAGAAGTGAGATATAAGGTATTATCTTATTATTTTAGGGCAACATAAACTTTTAGACACCAAGAATCTGAGGGATGATTCTTTTCTAATGGAAAGCAAAAGCGACTCCTTAGTAGAGGTAGAGAAACTTCACGCCCTTGTCTAAATTAAGGTTTCTGATAGACTTCTTCATGTTGATGGTAAAGAAGAATGTTTAAGCATATCTTAGGTCTATGATCTTCAATAAGTACCTTTTCTGGATTATAGCACCAAATTTGATGCCTATAAGACGAAGGTTCATAGCTTATTCTGTGAGGTAATTTTTTTTGGCCTATTTATTGAGGCCCTTGATCAGATGAGGAGAGCTCAAATGATGAGGTCAACCCTTGGAAACCTAAAGAAGATGCCTCTTCTTATTCCACAAAGTGAAACTTCTATGGATCCCGAAGCCTCAATCCTTGATTATCTCTTTTCTAATTATTTTTAAACTATTGATTGGACATGGGCCACTAGATGTAATTCCCCGATCTTCAGTTTTTAATAAAAGTGGAATTTGAATGGGAATGTGTTGTTCTTTAGTCTCTTACTTCGTGCTTGCTTTACTTTTTTCTTTGCTAAGGAATTTTATATATTTCTTGAGATGTTTGAGATCTGGCCTATATGTAGTACACACATAGCTATCCAAGATTTCTTATTAAATAAAGATAATTGGGGAAGTAATCTTATTATAGAAGATCCGGGGGACTTGTGACCTTTACTTTACACTGGCTCAATTTATCGAAGTCAAGACCATGGTTATGTAGTGGGGGATTGAGCCTTAAAACCTAGGCACTTTTGATTCATGTGCTTGTGTGAGATTGGGAGCCCATAATTTTGATTCGAGCACTTAGCCCCCTAAAACATTTGGGCATAAATGTGAAGAAGTCCAGCCTATAATAGGTCCTAAGACCTTAGGCTATTAAAATTTGGACTTCAACACTTGAACGTACATGGTCCTTATAAGGGTCCTAAGACCTCCGGATTTAGTAAAACTGAAACCTGAAGTCCCACAAAGGGTCATAAGACCTATGAACTTAGGCAAGTTTTTAACTTCTCAAATCCTTATAAGGTCCTAAGACCATCCAATTTAGGAAGCGTGCCTCTTGAAGTCCCACAAAGGGTCATAACACCTCTCAACTTAGGAGCTTTTGATTTTCGAAATCCTTATAAGGGTCCCAAGACCTCCGAATTTAGGAAAAGTTCAGTCTAAAGTCCCATGAAGGGCCATAAGACCTCTGAGCTTAGTAGATTTTGAAAATTTGAAATCCTTATAAGGGTCTAAGAACTCTGGATTAAAAAAATTTGAAATTTTAAAGTTCTTGTAAGGGTCTGATACCTTCGAACTAAAACTATTTGTAATATAAATCATTAAAAGGATCCGGGACCTCCGTACTAAGAAAATATTTGAAATTTTGAAGTCCTTGCAGGGGTCCGGGCCTCCGTACTGAATCTTTTTGCAATTTGAGGTCCTTATAAGGGTTTGGGACCTTCGAACTTAGATTTGTTTTTTAATTTTGAAGTCCTTGCAAGGACTCAGACCTCCGAGCATAATTTTTTTTAATCCGAAGTCTTTATAAGGGTCTGAGTCCTTCAGACTGAAACATTTTGTAATATAAAGTCCTTATAAATCTGTAGGACCTCCAACCTTAGAAAAAAATTGAAGTTTTGAGTTTGTACATGTTCTTGTGTAACTTAAGGTAAATGAAACGTTTTGTTGTGAGAAAGTTAGATATGAAGTGGTCCTTAGACCTTAAACTTTTGGAATTATGGATGAATATATAAAAAAATCTTTTATTTTTTTATGGGTCCGAACACCTTTTGACTATGCTTTTTGGGTTTTTTAAACCTGAGGACTGATTTTTTTTTTTGGGGGGGGGGGGGGCAAAACCTTTGACTATTAGTCTTAAGCCCATATTGAATTCCTTATAGCTCTTAAATAATACTTATATAAAACATATCATTTGGCAACAAAAATGCTTCATTTCACGTCTTTTAAATATTCACTTCTTTCAAATATTGAATACATCACTCATAGTATTTCTCTAGATGTTTTTTATTCCAAGGATGAGGGGTCTCGTATCCCTCTATATCTTTGGGGTAATAAGAACTTGGTATGATGATCTTGGTAACCACGTATGGACCCCCCCCCCCCCCCCCCCCCATTTGGGACTTATATTTCCTTTACTTGGATTCTTGGTTGAAAGAGTGACCTCCCTTAAGACAAGGTTTCCCACTTTGAACTCCCTTTAGAGAACCTTCTTATTGAAGTAGGCCATTATTTTTTACTTTTAGGATACCATCCTGACAAGTGAAAGTGATCTTCTTTCTTCTAGCTCATACAAGGATAGATTTTATCTTTCTTCATTAGCCCCAGTCTCAAATTGATTTACCCTCTGTATGTGTGTTTCAACCTCAGTTCGGATCATAGCCTTCATGCTAAAGCTTAAAAATAATGGAGTTTCTCCAACCATACGCTTGACTGTGGCTCTATAGGCCCATATGATAGTTGGTAATTCCTCGACCCATATCCCCTTTCTTTCACCATTCTTTTATCCAAGCCGTGGAAGATTTTTATTTTGGTTACTCTAACTTGGCCTTTATCCTGGGAATGGTCTGATATGAATATCAGTTGCCAGTGCCATAGTGTGAGAAAAACTCCCTGAATGATGGATTTTCAAATTTCTAGACATTGTTTAGGATGATGGCCTTAGGCATGCCAAACCTATAGACGATGTCTTCTAGATGAAGTTTGCAATGTTATTCTCAGTGATGATGGCTAAGGGTTTAGCCTCAGTCCACTTGCTGAAGTAATCAATGGCCACTATACATAACTTATTTTGACTTTTGCTAAGGGGTAGGGGTCTTACCAAATCCACGCCCCATTTAGATAAGGGACATGGACTTAGCATCGGTGCCATCTTCTCGACTGACTAGTTTGGAATATGAGCAAATCTTTGGCACTTGTCATAATGCTATACCCGATCCTTTGCTTTCCTTCTAACGTTGTCTAGAAGTACGCTTATCTCATGACCTTCTAGTCTAAGGTCATTGGGCCTGTGTGGGTACCACATACACCTTTGTGGAGGTCTCTAATGATGTATTTGGACTCTAATGGGCTCAGTCTCCTCTGAGGTATGAAACATTATTCATTTTTGTACAACACTCCATTTTCCCGGTGAAACCTAGAGGCTATGAACTTAACCCTTCTAGTCTGGATCTTGTCTTTAGGCGTCTCTCCATTTTTAATGTAGACTTTGAGAGGAGTTATCCGGTTTGAGATCTAATCAGCCTTTGTAGTGTTGGTTTGTAGCTGTGTAATGCTCAAGTGATAAAAATTGACAAATTGGATCTTTGGGTCTATCTTATTTGATGATGCTACATGTGCAAGGTGGTCCATCTCAGAGTTGTCAAGTTTGGGGATCCTTTTGATGCAAAACATAGGTATCCAATTGACGAGGTGTTATAAAATATCTCAACCCTACCATCTTATCACCTTTAGCCTCATAGACTTTAATGACCTAATTAACCACCAACTGAGAGTCGCTGATAGACTTTACCTAATGATCCTTTAAATGGATGGCAATGCCCAAGCTTGCCACGAAGTCTTTGTACTCTACATCATTATTAGAAGCTTTGAACTTAAAATGAAGTGCGAGAGAGATCGTACCTTCTTCCAGTGTTTCTAAGTGGAGTCTAGACCCACCACATAAGGTATTTGAGGAGCCATCCATGTGGAATACCTAAGTAGGAGAGTTAAAGTCTAATTATTGAAACATGGAATGCCTAGACTCTTAAGGGACTATTATGATCTTGGACCTAAACCTCATGGGTTCTTCTTCTACTTCTTCCAGGTTTCTCAACTCTATAATGAATTCGACCAGGCCTAACCTTTAACAGCACTCCAAGGTTGATATTTGATTTCAAACTTGACCACCTTTATAGACCATTTGACAAGCCTTCCTAAGGCATCAGTCTTATGGAGGACCTTCCGAAGGGTTGATGTGTCCTGACTATGATAGGATATGATTGTAAGTGGGGCCTCAATCATTTTGTGAAGATGATGAGGTATATATCCATATTCTCTATCCTTGTATATGTTATCATAACCCTATAGAGGGATCAAATGAAAAATTACACGGGGTATTACATCTCAAAATTCTTCTCTTTTGAGATCATAACTGATGGTGGTGGGTGAGGCGGGCGGGTACAGGTACAAGTCTTAACCCATAATCTTGCAAGAAAATAGTGGTGAAGACCTTAAATACCTCTTGAGATTCTGAAACTCTTCCTCTGCCTCAGGGGTCCACTCAAAATCATTCTTTAAAATTTTTGATGAAAGATAAGACCTTTTTTGTGGGCTTATAAATGAATCGATTGAGTGCAGTGACTCTCTCAGCTAAGATTTATAGCTCCTTTGCTATTCTTGGGGATTTTATACCCAATATGGCTTGGATTTTCTCTCGATTGGCTTCAATTACCCATCTGGGGACGTTGAACCCAAGAAAGTTTCCTCCATCCACACCACAGTCACATTTCTTCATTTTGAGACTCATTTGGTTCCTTCAGAAGACAACGGAGGTTACAAGATTTTGTCCAACATGTCGTGAATGTATACCTCCATGGTATTCCCAATGAGTTCTTTGAAAATGGATTTCACCACCCTCTAATAAGTAGCACCTCCATTTTATGTCCAAAAGGCATACCTTTATAATAGTAAGTATCCTTGTTGATGAACAGTCCTTTTCATTATCATTAGGGGTTATCCTGAACTGGTTTTACTCGGAATACACATCCATGAAGTGTAGGAGCTCATGACCAACAGTCGAGTCTACCAAGGCATTAATCTGAAGTATAGGATAGAAATCCTTTGGGAATGCCTTATTAGGGTTTGTGAAATGAATGCACATTCTCCATTTTTTTTGCTTTGGGAACCAGTACCGTGTTAAGGACCCATTTTGGGTACTTGACCTCTCAATTGAAGTTGGAGGCCAATATCTTATCAATTTCCTCTATTAAATCATTGTTCCCTTATGGGCCTAATAAATGCTTATTTTTTCTAACTGGTCTATGATTTGGATCAATGCTTAGGTGATGGCCATGACTTCAGGTTTCACTTCAATCATATCGGAGTGACTCCACGAGAAGACACCCTTATTTTCCCTCAAGAACTAGATAAGTTCTTCTCTAAGGGAAAGGTTGATGTCGGCTCCAAATTCCACTTCTTTAGTTGAATCCTCCGTAACAATGCATACGATGATCAGAGCCTCGTCGGCCTTACCCCTTTTCTTTTTTTTTTTTCATTTCATGGATCTAGAGTGTCGACGTTTAGAAATTATATGCTTGATACTTCTAGGGGGAGATCCTTTGGTTAGGCTTATACTCTATTAGGAGGGTGAGCCATAATAGTACTTGTTGACATCTAGAAAAAAGCAAGATTTGATTTTATGAAAGATGGAACTTTTCGTTCCCACAAATGGTGCCAAACTGATGAGTGTTAAAATAGTAAGTGACTTTAGAACCACAGGTGCTCCCCTCTGGATCTCAACTTCAAATAGGCAAGAAGGGAGAAGTTTCAAGTGTGAGATAAAGTTTTAAAGTGACACAGTCCTCAGGATACGATTCTATATCCATTGTACAAAGGTGTTATGCTTATTTATTTGAATTTAGTTAAGTATTACTGTCTAAGAGACCCATTAAGATTTGGTCAAGAGAGTATGGGGTCTTATGGCCTTTGTTAACGGTACAAAGAACCTTAGGAACTAACTGAATGACTTCTAAAAGGGACCCTACTTGCTATTTTAGGGGTCTTGAAAGATATACAAAGTATATGAACCATTGAACTAGTCCAAATACAAATATAGACCTCGTAACAGTGAGTTACGAGTATCCAACAAGGTGGATACACTTATGGAATACGAGGACTCTTATGAGTCAAATTTCTTTAATTCTCTAATATCTTTGGATGCTAGATATCGATCCCCCTCCACCTTCGAACAACCTTTTATTTATAGGATAACTGTTAGAGAGAGAAATAGTGGAATGTCAAGGCATGGCTTTGGCAGTTCTGAGGTATGATGGTTCCAAGGGAGGTGTAGTATTAGGCAAATTATTTATAGGTTGCGTATCATGGTTGTTGAGCATACTAAATGCTTATGGGAATACTTGATGCACATGGAATTGAGTAGTGGTGCTAGGTGGAATATTGTTCCTTTTTCTGCTTACTTTTCCAGACAGGTTTGAATGATCTTTTGAAACATTTTGATCATTTCCCTTTTTGTTTTGAATATTCTCTCTCACTTTTTGTTTCTTATCACTTTTCTTCAAAAATAATGTAATAACTCTCATCTTAATCTATAATTCAAAATTTATAGTTGTATTATTTATTCTTTAAATGTCATTTTGGATCCAAGTCGGAAGTAAATAACAAATATATTATTATTAGGTACCGGACATATATTTTTCTACAAATTCATTATACATGTACATGCCATATAAGTTAAAATAATTACTTCTATTTTGACATACCAAGTTTCTTTAAACTGAAACAAAAATTTAGTATTAACCCAAAATTAAACATTTATATAGGAAAGTTTAAATTAAAAATTAAAAGTACCGAGTTTAAATCATAAAATTTCAATCTTTAGAGGATAAAACTTAAAATAACAAAAAAATTTAAAGATATATCTCAATCACAATTATTTGTTGCCTCATCAGTTTGTTCCTTATTGTTCAACCTTATCAAAACCCATAGATTCATCCTCTCCCTTATATATATAACATCTGTTCACTTTACGCACAAACCATTATAACACCAAAGAAGGAAAAAAAGAAGCTCAGCTTAATTTTCTTCCCAAACAAATAAGAGAGCCTAACAAGAACAAAAAAAAAAAGATAACCTCTCTTCCTTCTCCCAACTGAAACCTAGCTTTAAGGAACCATAAATGGGTATGGCTTCCCTACCTTCTTCCCCCCCCCCCCTCTCTCTCTCTCTCTCTGTATGTATATATATATATATATGTGTGTGTGTGTGTGTGTGTGTGTGTGTGTATATGTGTGTGTGTGTGTGTGTATGTGTGGAGGAATATGTGTGTGTGTTTTTGAAAGTCTGGGCATCCATGGAAGTAAGTTGGAGCTTCCATGGAAGGTATGTATGTGTGTGCGCGTGTATGTTTTATATGGGTTTTGGTATGTGTATATGTGTATTATATATATAATACTGTTGATATTTATATGTAGTTGGCTTAAAAAGGAAAATACCCCTTATTATGTGTACATGGGTATATACGCGTGTGTGCAACGAAACAAAATAAGAAAATGGGTTTAATAAATATTGGTTATAAGAGTGTTTTACGTCACGTATAGGTAATGGAGGGAAATACTATTGAATATTGAACCACAAGGATGAATTTAAAAATATTTGCAAAAAGGGAATTTTGTCATCTTCAAAAAATTTTATATTTCAAACCGTTATTCAGAAAAATATGCGGAATGTACTGTTGGATTTACAGCCTTAAAGATAACATTTGCATGTATATATATATATTTTATAAATGATACTATTTTTGTAGACGCTAAATTTAAGACATTGTGTCAGAATCACCATTTTTATCTGTAAAGCATGTACCACAAATTTTGTTGCATTATTTATCTTGTTTTAGAATCAATCAAATTACACGATTACCAATTTTAAAAACTATTATTATATTTTCTCTCGAAAGATATTTCAATTTGTTGTGTTATTTTACAAAAATTGATGTCAGATCATACCTAAAAATACGTATAAATATCAATGCACTTCCTTCATTATTGAAAGTCATTTTAATTCAACATCGATTTGCTTTACATATAATGTAAAAATGTTATCACTGTATAAACAACCAATAGTGAACATGCATATAGACTAGTGAAATATTTATGTGATTAGTCGAAATAGCCCTCCATTAAAATCACAGGGAGAGATATCAAATACAACGTGTATCAAACCCATCAACATCACACAAAATTATGGTAAGTGATTCTATTTCGATATTAAATTTGAGCTTATACCTTTGAAATTACTGCATTGTTTATATCACTATGTGATAGCTCCTGAACTCATATTCGCATTTATGAATTCTTTTATGTAGTTCACACTTTACCGTGAATATTGATTCAATCTTTTATCCTATTAAATTCGAATGGGCCCAACCTTGATAGCCTGCGATTTCAACAAACCAATTTATTTCATCAAATTATTCGAATTGCAGTACACCTCTGCATCCTATTAACACTCTGGTTTAAATAATTTTTCCCTGATTGCAGTATACCCCTCAATCACTGATTTTAGTTATTGTACCTGATTGCAGCATAGCCTATCATTTTAGAACCATTATCAATGAAACCCCTAGTATAATACCTTATGATTCAGGGATTAGACCCCGATATACCATAGTAGTTCTAATTGGCATTTAAGACTCAGATGTTGAGTGCCTAATTTTTATTTGCTACATACGTATGAGTACCACTCTAGATAAGTGTTCCAATCTATTTATTATTCCCCAATTATTTGGGATTACCTTTCCAAATGTGTTATATGCTTTGGATAATATTGTAACGGGATGACTACGCATTTAAAACCCATATAAACGATAATTTATGGGTTATCTTTTTATAGTCTTAACCCTTATAACCACCACATTGTTCTTTTATATATCGCAGACTTTAGTGTACCCCTGTATAAACTGTTGATATATCATTTTTCTTCAGATTAAAATAAATTGTGTTATATTACTAGAATTGTAATCTAAGTTTTGTTATTTATACAGATTCACATATATACCTTATTATAGAAACAAAATTATATACTTGGCAAAGTTTTACTTATTCTTTGGCTTTTTGTTATTTTAAACAGATACCCATAGGCAATGATGAGCAGTTCCATCTAGAATTATCTGAAGCTCGAGAATAGTGTTGATTAGAGAATAGTTATATGTGAACAGTTGCTAGGTAAGAAATGAGGTATGTATATAGAATTGTTCAGTTGAAACTATTGGTTGTAAAACCATGATTTAGCAAGATTGTTTTAACTTTTGAAAGAAATAATGGTTTCACTTGTGGTTTAGTATTTATTAGGATAAACCTCAAACTCAAGAAACCTAGATGTGACAACATGGTATCAGGGCTCAACCAGGTTAAGTAGCCTATGCGGGACGTAATTTGAGAATTAGTATCAAGTGAGTGTTTCAGATCATAAGGATCATGAGGATACTGTGTTTATACTTGAGTAAGGAAATCTATCTCAAATTTACCTATGAGATACTAGGAATTGGTTTAGGGAAATAATTTTAAGGATATAAGTAGTAGTGGCAAAGCTACAATATTTAGGTAGGGATTATTTAGGATATAGTTCTTATATTCGGATTTTATGTGGCCAAAAGAATCATTAAGAATTTTGGGATTATTAACGATGTGACTACATATTGAAGGCATACTAAGAAAGTTATATTAGGAATGGATTGTATACAATATACTCCATAAGTCTGTACGTACAACACAACTCTTTTGTGCAAACAATTTAATTGATACTCCCCTAGAAAATGTATAACTTCATTTGAACTTCCAAAAACTTTCATCTTTGAAATTTATCACACTTTTCTATTGACTTTTATTATCGTCTTTCCCATTGCACTCTTGTTATCCTATATACTATCCCCATTAGATTATGAGACTAGATTACTTATGTTAGAATGGTACCTGAATTGGATTAGAAGGGAAAACTATTAAAAGAGTTCTTCGTGAATATTATGAATTTTGCTAAAGGTAAGTGAAGGCATTAGAAATATTACAATCAATGTTTTACTCTTTTGAATGTAACGGTAATTACATACTGAAACCAATTCTATAAAATATAATTTCCCAAAAATCCTACATAGGCTCGGTTACAAATTTTGATTATTTAACCAATACCATATGCCATATGACCTCCATTAAGTACTCTCCCAGTTTATCGTGATTCAGAATATTAATAAAATTTTATATCACCAGGAACATTACGGGATCCATAGTAAACATAATATTTACCCATAAACTACTAGGATGGTTATGATCAGATGAAATCTTAGTCAGTACCTCTACATGACCTTGATACCCCAGATGTATTACCCTTATAAACCATTTTTCCAAACAAACCCTAGCCTGAAACCTAGATAACCTTGTTAATAAACAATGTGGCTTTTCACCCTCGATAGGTAAATAATTAAACTAAGAGCTTCTCTTATTCTCTAAGTCTAGGGAACATATGAAAAACCCATGTGGATACAAGCAACCCGTGTTAATAATATTTTCATAATTTATAAGACTGTCTGAATTCTTATCCTAAATAGTAGTTGTTTACCTTAACAAACTCGACCTTTATGACACACCTTGCAGTATCTAAAACCCTTAGCCCTAAATTACTTGTTCCTTTCCTTATTAAGCTACTATGAATTATCAGAAAACTATCAATTAATAGTAAAACAATTTATAAATATTCACCCTAATCATATGCTTTAATTATAAAGACCCTGTGACCCTATTCGATAATTACCTTTTGGAAATCTGGATTCCACTATGTTATAAAAAATGTTACAATAACCTGCTCCTTGTTATGGATAATTCAATATCTTTCAATACATGTAAGATCCCTCGGTAAATGTTCTTGGACCCAATAAGAAATGTATTGGATAAAGAGTTTATTAATTTTTGAACACTATTCTAAGTATATTTAAAAGGTATCATAGGAAAATTCTTCAAATATAATACCTGATGACCCTTTAGAGTTATAAAACTGTAACAACCCTCGCTTTTAGGAGGCTAATTTTATATTAATTTATCGCATGAGGTAATTATATAAAATGTTGGAACTAGAGTAAATATTAATTTAATGAGTTAGAAGTTAATATTTACTAGATTGCTGCATATTTACTGTATGTGAAAGTAAATATCATCAGGTTTTATGTTTTATAGTGTCATGCATTTTAAATGACGTTATGGTTAAAATGAAATTGGAACTGGAAATAAATTATAAAATTGCCTGATGCCAGTTTAGAGGGTGTAGTTAGTCTCGGAATGTCCGAGACAGTCAAAATAAGTGCCATATTGTATTTTTGGGTTTCGGGCACTTTTACCTGCTTTTAACTTAAACGCGTATTGGGAGTCATTTTAATATGGTATTAACCACTTAAGTTGGAGACTTTAGACTTAAGTCAAGATTATAAGTCTTGCCCCTTATTTCATTTTCCTCATTTTTATGTCTTAAACTTAGAGAGAAAAAGAGAGAGAAAGAGAGGAAGAGAAATATGGAGAAAAGAAGAGACATTGGAAGATTGAAGATTGGGATTGCTTCAACCCAAAAGAAATCTGAGATATCAACCCTAAGGCAAGTTTTCTACTTGCTAATATGTGATTTGAGATGTATAAATTGTGTGATAGTTGTGTATTTACATTTCTGGTTTAAATGTGGAAATTATGGGATTTAAGCCCTAATCTTAGTTTTGATGATAAAACCTTGGGTTGTAGTTGTTATTAATCATGTAGGATGAGTTTGGGTGGATAAATATTATTGGTTGTGTGTAAAATGGAAGAGATTTAGGGTTTGGAGAAATTAGGGTTCATAACCCTTCGTAGCCATTCTTGGCAAAATCGCAGGACCGAATCGATTCGGCCCTTGGGGCGAATCGATTCGCTAAGAGTCAGTTTCCTAGGTCTAGGTACCCGAATCGATTCGGGTTAAGGCCAAATCGATTCGGCAGTTGCAGAATCCCAGGTCTTGATGTCCGAACCGATTCGCTGTTTGGGCGAATCGATTCGGCCCTAGAGCGAATCGATTCGGAATCAGGCTGTTTTTGAGTTGATTTTTTTCTAACTCAATTTTTATGCTTTTCTTTAGGCTTAGGACCTAGTAACCTTCTTGTATGAAGAAAACCTAGAGTCCTAGAGTTCTAAATGAGTTGGGTAAACTACCCTAGAATAGAAGTGCGTATATGGGGTTTTTCTGGGGATATGCCAATTGATGTTAGGGCATTATTTCTTCTAGTTGATTATTATTAAACTAGGAGATGCATATTTATGCTTGGGAGACTTTAGAAGCTCAACTGAGCTATGTTAACCTTGATGGTTTATAATACCGCCGCAAACGAATATTGTGAGAATAAATTGAAAGATTATTTATTCCTTTGAGGTATGATAGTATTGGGGTTTTAAAGTAATACCCCAAAATGGTTGGAGATAATTAAGAGTTTATTTACTCCTTTGAGGTTGTAGTGACGATATAATTTATCGTATGGCTCCGGATAATAAGGTGAATTATTTACAATAATGTAAATGAATATGGTTTCAAACAAAACGAAACATGCATGTATAAATGTAAATGAAATGGAAATGGTAATGATGGTGGTAAATTATAATTTACTTAATCATGAATATCGTAAATGATAATTTACTTGATTTTTGAAAATGGTAAAGAAAATGGTTTAAACACACCTCTCTAAATGACATCGTAAGGGAAGTTCGCGCGTGAGGTGAGGCCCCCTGACTAATGAATGCAGGGTGGATATAGTCCTAGGTAATGTGAGTGTTTATTATTATATATTTTTTTACGTTGATAGGAGATTCCGGGTGTGGTCTTGACTATCCCGCAGGCACATGGCCGCTTCTCGACGTTTTGCGTTATAGGTGCCCAAGTTGTCTAAATGGTAAGCCCTCGAAGATGATGGTCATTTAGGGGCGCGCACAGTGGGAAAACTCGGACGGGTGGTCTTAGAATCGTTATATGTATATAAATATAACTATTCATAATCAAGTGAGACTTGATGTGTTGAAATATGCCATAAAGAGCATAAAGAAGTGCGACAAAGAGCACATATAAATGCCACAAAGAGCATTTGAAAATGATTATTTTCCTGATAAGGAAAGGATTTTTACAAAAGGTAAAATTGAAATAAAAATGCCATAAAGAGCATAAGATTGTGATTATATATATATTTCCTATTAAGGAAAAGATATATAAAATAATTGGTGCGCATGATGAAGTTTTAGATTAATGTTATTCATTTTATTTTCCTGCTTAGCTTATGTTTTAAATTGTGTAGATAGATTCTTATTTCTCTTTCATCATGATTTATCATTCATAACTGTCATACTCTTTATTAATCTGGTAATCATATAGAATCGGGCCCTGACCCATTCATATTTCTTGTTGTGTATGCACCGTGTATCCATTCAGGTACTCCGCCGTAAGGATGCCTGATTTGAATTCCGATCCCGGTGTCTTTGGCGAGCCGTGATGCTTTGCGGGTATTACGGGGCATTTGGAAATAGACGTTGTCATCCTTGCACTATAGATAAGATCGGGTCTTTTTACTCGGGCGAGAGGCCCAAGCTTTTGTACTTGATTAATGTAATGTATTATGTAATTAATGAATTTGTTTAATTTTATTGTATGAGTCTGTGGCCGACAGCATATTCGGTCCCTTATTGTACATTTGTGTGTATGTAATATAATTTCATTTGGATTTCCACTTTCTCTTATTGGGTTGTTAAGTTGTTTTCTTTTATTAACTTTAAAAATCAAAAAATTTGGCAACCCATTTTTCTGAAATAAGGAGTGGTTATCCCGTATACTTCTTATTTTGTTGTGATGCTGAGAATGATTCCATCCATGATTCCGTTATTTTGGAGTATCGGCTGGCCACCCCTTATTTAGGATGGTGGGTTATCACAGATGGTATCAGAGCATCAGGTTCTAGAGTCCTTAGGAATCTGTGTGAACGCTTTACGCTTCCAGCGTTGCTTTTGATTTGACATAGAGCCTTAGGATTAAGGTCGTTGATTTATTTAGTGAGATTTCGTTCTTCTGTCATGAGGTAGAACCTATAGAATCTTTTGCGCGTTCGTGTGAGAATAGTAGGTCGATTGAAGAAGGGCGTCATGAGAAGGATTTCTAAGAACTGTAAGTTGTGGTCGGGGATGAGGTCCGCTTTGGAGGTCGCTTTCCCTTTTTATAGCATTTTCATATTTTGCTACTGTGACCACTAATTACGGTAGATCTAGTTTTCCAAGTACCTCTAGAAGTAGAGGGTGGTACTAAGCTTGAGATTTCAAGAAACGTTGAATTGAAGTGGAGAAGTTCCCAGAAGTAGGATGGAGGAAAATCCTTCACCCGTAGGAGTAGTGTTGAAATGGTGTGAACGTAGTCACCTTAATTGTGGGCGCATAAAGTTTTATTTATGGAGGAGGCCGGTAGATACTTTCTATAGTAATTTTCTATGGGATAACTGGCAGGAGGAGAAGGTAAGATCCTCAAATGTTCACGCGAGGCTCGATCAGAGGCCGACATGTGAATAAAGAGTTGTGCGATTAGGGAGATCGTACACTAAAGAAAAGTAGGTATAAGGGATAGCCCCCCAATGGAATGATAGGCTCCAAAATAAGTGTCGTTAACACTTCTGATGGAGCAGTGATCATGAAACCCCATTGGTGGACATCCGCCTGGGGAGGTTTCATTGAACTGAGGAAGAGGAGGCCGAGAGCGTGGTCTCTTTTATTGATAAAGTAAAAGGAACTACGTGGGCTATTATGACGTGGAAGAAACACGCATTTTGATTATGTTGATTGGAGAACAAGGGCAAGAATAAAGGACCTAGTTGGGAGTTGATGGAAATAATGTTGGTTCGGATAAGACTCGAATATGGAGTCTGAGAACCATTAGTATTGACCCGGAGTGATTGGCATAAAATGTTGGCGGGAATTCCACTTTATTAGTGGGTGGTGTATTCCTTAGGATAAGATTTAGTAATATTGTATTTACTATATATTCGGGTGTGTATATTGAGGTCGTGGTAGTTTCGATACTACTAAATAGAGTAATTATATGACTTCCGTGGTAGGGAAGTTTTATATTTTCCTTCACTCATTATAAAGCGAGTGATGATATATTTTTCTTTTTAAGTACTATGTACGTTATGTGTCACTTGTATGATATGTACTATACAAGCAAAGATATATTGATTTAATTGGTGCGATAGCAAGCAATTAGATTGCGAGGCTATCTTACTTCTAGTTTCAGGACGGAACTAGTTGTCTTATACTGTCTCTCCTGGATACAGGTTGAGACTTTATGTGGGTGGTTGAGGTAAGTAGGAGGTTTTTATTACTTGTTATGTTATCTTTCGTGTGTGTTTGCTTGATTGCTTATTTGCATTGTATGTGATTGGTATGCCTTATCTCCACGACCAACAAAGTTGAGTAGTAACGTATAGGAGGGGTTCCTTGTTTGGATTCTGCTTTTGCGAGACGCTCCACGCGTGAACCTCAACGATGTTGGAAGTGGGGAGATGCTATTCTTTCTTCTTTTAAATTCATTTTATTTATTTATTTATTTGGTTGAAGGTTGGGTTGAAAGGTTTAGCCGAGAATCACGTAGAAGATTGATTAAGGGCTACTAAAGTGCGAGATAGAAGCACTGTATATAGTTCTCTCCTCTGATCGATGTGAGGGAGGCTGAGATACGAAGTCGAATTGAGACTTAGGGTTATGCCTTGATAAGAAGGATATTTGAAAGATGTATATATGTTATGGGATGAAATTTGTAAGACTTCACAAAAAGTGAATGTCTGATCAGTTAAAATCTTTAATAATGTTATGGTAAGACGTAGAAGTAGAATTTTGTTGAAATAATTGCAAGTTAAAATTTACCGATCCCGATCATGTGTTTTAGACCATCATATCTTAATGACCGACGATGCGAGGTAGTAGTGTAACGTGAGGGTTCCTTGTTTGGATTTTTCTTCGACGAGATGTCCCACGCATGAAACCGAGCGAATGTCGGAAGTTGAGATTGGTCTTGGACACTAGGGATATACTTAGTATTATATATATACGACTTAGATAGGATATATATAGATCTACCTTAGATTTATTAGGAGTTAAGGCCATTAGGGCATGTGATTTTGATTTAGGAAGATAATAAGGAGTTGACCACAAATAGGTCGTGGGTTAACCCTAAGGGGGACTAGATCCCTAGGAACGAGAAGTGTGGAATCTCGAGAGATTTTGAAGGTTAGGCCGATGGAGGTGAGACCTCTCCTAGTTAAAGTGTTACATTGGTAACCTAACTTTTGGGGAGTTAAATGGATGAATTGACTTTCACTCCCGAGTTCATGTGGCTAAGCTCGAGGTTGAATTTAATGAATAAGTCTCTGCCAGGAGCGGGAAGTAATAATACTGGAGCATGGACCCATTGTCTATGTGTCTCACAAGCTTAAACTTGTGGGAAGTATTATCCCACGCTTGAATTAAAATTCGTTGCGGTGGAAATTGCCTTAAAGAAATGGAGGCACTACTTCTTGGGCAGAAATTTAGACTTTCTCGCAAGCAACAAGTGGTTGCAGTATGTCGGGGGAGAAATTGAGTTGGTGTTTGGAGTTATTAAAGAACTATCATTTGGATATTCTCATTAGCTAAGGAAATGCGATTGGGGTAGTAGATGCGTCGAGTAAGAAACCCGTCGAAGATATTTGTGTTGGCATGGAAAGCCAAATAAAACAAGTATGACTCGGAAGACTTTGTAGCGAGAGCATTCCGGTCTGTGATTGACCATTTCACCTACTCGTGCGAAGAAGAGTATCGGTGGAATAAAGAAGGGTATATTCGTAGATGTTTACATTGAATTGTCGGCACCGTTCTGGTCACGATCCTATTTGAGAACATTGTCGATCGTTTGACCAAACCATTGCTCTTCCGGACATTGCGGGCGGACGATATGTAGAAAAGTACGCCCCGCTCTTTGTGGAGAAATGATAGAACTGTAGGAGGTGCCTATTAAAATAGTGGTGCACCGAGATTTGATATTCCTGTCGAAGGTTGGGCAAGTTTCCATTAAGTGATGGGAACTGTATGGAGATAGCGTATATCTTACCACCCTAAAATGGATGAATGATTGGAGGAAGTTGACTAAATGCCGAAGGACATATCTTGAATGTGAACCTTAGGATACATAACGGACGGTGCAGTAGTTGTGTGGATGGAAATTCCCGTACAATAATTGGGATTTTTGATGGCTTTATGAATCATTTCCTAAAGTATGTCATCGTGAGTAAATTGCATACTCATTGAATGGGGCCAACGAACAATTGGTTTCTTGGACTTGGAGCGGTCCCGGAACATTTCTTTAAGGATTGGACTTTTGAGCCATACGCCTTGAAGGGCTACGTCTATGTGAGGAGAAGTTGAATAGTGTTGGGGTTAAGCCATTTAGTGTTGGTGTAGGTATCCCCAAGGTGGTATGTAGTGTGATTTAGGAAGTAAGGCATTTTGTGCCTAGTCATGTGGGTATCGTACTCTGCCGTGGGAAGGTGGAATTGATAGTTTGTGAGGAACGCTTTGTGATAGGAAAGAGCACAAAGATTATAGACTAAGATCGATAGTGACGACCTTAGTCCAAGTCCATTTTGGGACGTCGTATTAACGAGGGTTTTTTAAGGACGATATAATGATAGTTGAGATAGTATACCCTTTATGCGTATAGGGTATCCCCGAATTTAGGGGGCAAAATTCCCTCATAAGGGGGGGAGTATGTAACAACCCTCGTTTTTAGGAGGCTAATTTTATATTAATTTATCGCATGAGGTAATTATATAAAATGTTGGAACTGGAGTAAATATTAATTTAATGAGTTAGAAGTTAATATTTACTAGATTGATGCATATTTACTGTATGTGAAAGTAAATATCATCAGGTTTTATGTTTTATAGTGTCATGCATTTTAAATGACATTATGGTTAAAATGAAATTGGAACTAGAAATAAATTATAAAATTGTCGGATGCCAGTTTAGAGGGTGTAGTTAGTCTCAGAATGTCCGAGACAGTCAAAATAAGTGCCATATTGTATTTTTCGGTTTCGGGCACTTTTACCTGATTTTAACTTAAACGCGTATTGGGAGTCATTTTAATGTGGTATTAACCACTTAAGTTGGAGAATTTAGACTTAAGTCACGGTTTTAAGTCTTGCCCCTTATTTCCTTTTCCTCATTTTTATGTCTTAAACTTAGAGAGAAAAAGAGAGAGAAAGAGAGGAAGAGAAATATGGAGAAAAGAAGAGAGATTGGAAGATTGAAGATTGGGATTGCTTCAACCCAAAAGAAATCTGAGATATTAACCCTAAGGAAAGTTTTCTACTTGCTAATATGTGATTTGAGATGTATAAATTGTGTGATAGTTGTGTATTTACATTTATGGTTTAAATGTGGAAATTATGGAATTTAAGCCCTAATCTTAGTTTTGATGACAAAACTTTGGGTTGTAGTTGTTATTAATCATGTAGGATGAGTTTGGGTGGATAAATATTGTTGGTTGTGTGTAAAATGGAAGAGATTTAGGGTTTGGAGAAATTAGGGTTCATAACCCTTCGTAGCCATTCTTGGCAAAATCGCAGGACCGAATCGATTCGGCCCTTGGGGCGAATCGATTCGCTAAGAGTCAGTTTCCCAAGTCTAGGTACCTGAGTCGATTCGGGTTAAGGACGAATCAATTCGACAGTTGCAGAATCCCAGGTCTTGATGTCCAAACCGATTCGCTGTTTGGGCGAATCGATTCGCTAGGCCGAATGGCGAATCGATTCAGACCTAGGGCGAATCGATTCGGAATCAGGCTGTTTTTGAGTTGATTTTTTTCTAACTCAATTTTTATGCTTTTCTTTAGGCTTAGGACCTAGGAACCTTCTTGTATGAAGTAAACTTAGAGTCCTAGAGTTCTAAATGAGTTGGGTAAACTACCCTAGAATAGAAGTGCGTATATGGGGTTTTTCCGGGGATATGCCAATTGATGTTAGGTCATTATTTCTTCTAGTTGATTAATATTAAACTAGGAGATGCAGAGTTATGCTTGGGAGACTTTAGAAGCTCAACTGAGCTATGTTAACCTTGATGGTTTATAATACCGCCGCAAACGAATATTGTGAGAATAAATTGAAAGATTATTTATTCCTTTGAGGTATGATAGTATTGGGGTTTTAAAGTAATACCCCAAAATGGTTGGAGATAATTAAGAGTTTATTTACTGCTTTAAGGTTGTAATGACGATATAATTTATCGTATGGCTCCGGATAATAAGGTGAATTATTTACAATAATGTAAATGAATATGGTTTCAAACAAAACGAAACATGCATGTATAAATGGAAATGAAATGGAAATGGTAATGATGATGGTAAATGATAATTTACTTAATCATGAATATGGTAAATGATAATTTACTTGATTTTTGAAAATGGTTTAAACACACCCCTCTAAATGACATCATAAGGGAAGTTTGCGCGTGCGGTGAAGCCCCCTGACTAATGAATGCAGGGTGGATATAGTCCTAGGCCATGTGAGCGTTTGTTGTTATATATTTTTCTGCGATGGGTAGGAGATTCTGGGTGTGGTCTTGACTATCCCGTAGGCACATGTCCGCTTCCCAACGTTTTGCGTTATAGGTGCCCAGGTTGTCTAAATGGTAGGCCCTGGAAGATGATGGTCATTTAGGGGTGCGCACAGTGGGGAAACCCGGACGGGCGGTCTTAGAATCATTATATATATATAATATAACTATTCATAATCAAGTGGGACTTGATGTGTTAATATATGCCATAAAGAAGTGCCACAAAGAGCACATATAAATGCCACAAAGATCATTTGAAAATGATTATTTTCCTGATAAGGAAAGGATTTTTACAAAAGGTAAAATTGAAATTAATATGCCATAAAGAGCATAAGATTGTGATTATATATATATTTCCTATTAAGGAAAAGATATATAAAATAATTGGTGCGCATGATGAAGTTTTAGACTAATGTTATTCATTTTATTTTCCTGCTTAGCTTATGTTTTAAATTGTGTAGATAGATTTTTATTTCTCTTTCATCATGATTTATCATTCATAACTGTCATACTCTTTATTCATCTGGTAATCATATAGAACCGGGTCCTGCCCCGTTCA
This sequence comes from Sambucus nigra, assembly GCA_949130495.1. Taxonomy (NCBI): domain Eukaryota; kingdom Viridiplantae; phylum Streptophyta; class Magnoliopsida; order Dipsacales; family Adoxaceae; genus Sambucus; species Sambucus nigra. The sequence goes on from OX422217.1 coordinate 386,344,276, forward strand.
TATTTCTTTTTGTGTATGCATCGTGTATCCGTTCAGGTACTCTGCCGCAAGGATGCCTAATTTGAATTCCGATCCCGGTGTCTTTGGCGAGCCGTGATGCTTTGCGGGTATTACGGGGCATTTGGAAATAGACGTGTCATCCTTGCACTCTAGATAAGATCGGGTCTTTTTACTCGGGCGAGGCCCAAGCTTTTGTACTTGATTAATGTAATGTAATATGTAATGAATGACTTTGTTTAATTTTATTGTATGAGTATGTGGCCGACAGCATATTCGGTCCCTTATTGTACATTTGTGTGTATGTAATATAATTTCATTTGGATTTCCACTTTCTCTTATTGGGTTGTTAAGTTGTTTTCTTTTATTAACTTTAAAAATCAAAATTTTTGGCAACCCGTTTTTCTGAAATAAGGAGTGGTTATCCCGTATACTTATTATTTTGTTGTGATGCTGAGAATGGTTCCATCCATGATTCCGTTATTTTGGAGTATCGGGCTGGCCACCCCCTATTTTGGATGGTGGGTTGTCACAAAAACACCGACGGATTAGGAATAACCATTAATTAAACCCTTACACCATCCAACTTTGAATTAGTTACAGGTCTTTTTATTAAATGTGTACCATAAACATCCAAACAAAGGTAATAATCAGTTTAGACCCCATCCCAATTATTTACATCCACCCTATAACTAGTGTCTCAAATATTTAGTTAGTAACCATCTAAGAGTAATTCCTCATTTTCATACTTGTGCTATGTCCTGCATAAGTACAGGAAATTATAATCTTCTAGTGGACGACAAGGAATTTCAAGTAATTTGAGATCACTCAAGTTAGAAATACATGTTCACCCGATAGGACTCGAGTCAGATATGGAAACAGTGGATGTAATTTTGGAGTATTATTGATGAAAATTAGACTACCATCCCGAAAAATAAACATTATAGCTAATGCCTTAAGTCATAACTATAAAAGTCGTTGTGAGATATTAATTTGAGATTTCACAATATTTCAATAGAGTTAATTTATTTAACTAGATATCAATCTCAAACAAACAAAATCTCAATTTTATTAAACCCTAAACATGCATCTATGTGATTGAAATCATTAAACCATATAAGCATGCAAACAAATAATTTTAGGAAAAATTCCCACAAGGCAAAACCTTTATTTCACTAATAAAATGTTAACCACAACTTACAAACTTACAAGTGAAACACTAAAATGAATTCCCACAATAACCCACAAAGACCTCAACCTTGAACCAATAATCTCTCACTCGAGAATCACAAGAACCGCATTTCCTCCTTTAGTAGTGAAAACCCTCGAGTATCACCAAGATCAATAGTGAAGAAAGCTCTCCACAAGAATAACTTTGTCACGAAAGTGTTTGATTTCCAAAGATGATTCAGAAAAGTAACTGGGGTTGATTTGTGTGAATCAAAAAAGGTTTTTAGCCCTAAAAAGTGAAGACTATATTGCAGTAGTCCTACAGTTTACATAAATAAAAAGTCTTAATCGAAAAGCTTCACGAAAAAGGTTTTTATAGGCAAACAAAAGTTAAGGTGGAAGAAAGTCATTAGAACGACATCTGAATGTGGTTAGAACGGCATCTCTTTGTGGTTATAATGACTTAAACTATTTTTAAAACTCCACCTATAGTAAACTCAAAAATATTTTTAAGTTTAAAAATGCCTATTTTTGATAAAAATCAGTTTAGAAAAATATCCCAATACTTAGTAAAAAATCTAAGTAACACAAAAGAAAATCCACACCAAAATATACCTCATGTCACATTGATGTTGAAGATGCTTGACATGGAATCCGTCTTCTTGAACGTGTAAACATGAATTGCTTTTACGGTTGTAACGGGATACAACATACTTAATGTAAACTAGGGACTATGAAAAATATGTCCTTATAAATATCCTCCTATATCTATTCCGGGATAAATTAAAAACATCCGAATTATCAACAAACGTCCTATACAAATCTAATACCCTCCCAAAAACCCAAAAGTGGAAAGATATTAAATATGTAAGTCTTCAAAAATCTCCAAATTTCAAATATTCAAATCTCTTACTCTTGATCTTCTTTTTTGTGCATATCACATGCTCATTAAATACCTACACACAATAAAAAAAAATACATTTGTGATGTATCGAGTTTGAAATGAGATAAAACATAAAAAAAATCATGTAAATCGGTTCTCCCTTATAATTCATAATTTGTTCTCCCCCTTTTGTTTGTCCAAAATAGACAATAAAATAATAAACAATAATAAATCAGAGTGTGTCACAAGAAGCATAACAAATCATCACAAATATATATCAAATAAGCTCATGCAAGGATAAACTCAAATCGCTCCACAAACTATTTTCGATTTTTCAAATTTTATCAAGAAAAAATAATTTACAAAAACGACACACAACATGAATTAACACTAAAATAACCAAATGGTGGAAAAAAATGAATGGGTGTGAACAAATTCGATAGAAAAATCAACTAAAACAATCATAACATATGTGTACGATGAATATTGGATATTCCTAACGAATGAATTCAAATTTGTCCTTAGGTGTAAAAAATGTAGAATTCATATGATATCGACTCAATCTAATCAACAAATCAAAGTATAAAATGATTTCACATCAATAACGTCTAAAACTATGTAATGCTGTTTCGAGACTTTATCAGAATGTGCATACCCGTTGATTTCTAAATAAACTCCCTCATAAATAAACATGGTCTTATTTTCTATCTTTTTCTTTTGAATGATCAATCAAACTAATCTATATTGGCCCCTTTTTGCCATATTTTCTTTTTATTGCCTTTATTTTTTCTCGGGCTCTTTTCAAATGGTGGCTTTCATGACGAGTTCACTTGCCTCTCACAACCCTTTTCCGTATTCACTCATGTTTTTTCAATGTTAAATAAACACTCACGAACAACGGTTCTTACATGTAATACTTTTATTATCTCGTTTTATCGCATTTAGTTCATTTTAAAGACAAAACTAAGATCAAAATATTTTGACTAACATGTGATTGAAAAGTTCAATAATCAAACAAATTAGTGCATGTGTGTATTAAAGAAAATCATGAGTCAAACATGGAGGAAATAATCACTAATCATATCTCGAGAATTCAAACATTATAATGCACAAGGATGATATGATGTTTCATATCAAAACACTATCAAAAAGTCACATGGGTATTGGAATGATATTGTGACTTGGTCATCCTAAATGTCCATCCATATATGGTGTAAAAAGAAATACAAAAATATTTTTTGTGTTTTTCAAAAATTTTATCAAAATAAAATCTTTTTGTCTTTTTTACTTTTTATAAAAAAAATATAAAGTCATTTTGTATTTCTCCAAAAAAATTCAAAAAAAAAATCTCCTTTTGGAGTTTTGAAAAATATATCAAAATGGAAAAAATAAATACAATGGTAGTACATACTATCAATAGGCATAAAATATCATCATGAAAATAATCCTATTCTAGAAAAAAAGTCTACACCTCAATCATTAGGTCCGCAGGAGTTTTCCAAATGGGGTGACATCCTATGATAAACATCCATCAAATCAATATCTACCTCACCCTTAGAATCTGACTCAAAAAACTCTTTATTTTTTTCTTTTTCTTAACATGAGTCTTTAAAGATATCCCTTTATCCTTAGGCTTAATGGTCTTGAAAATGTGTCGATCTCATAAGTTTGAAGTTCTACTACGAGTTCTTCTAACTTAAGTGTATCTAATATACCCAAAAATTCAAAACAGTGACCTTAGGAATAAATCAGGAAGGGAGTGACCTCATAAGTTTGATAATGGGAGCTACTCCTAACTTTTCTCTCACATAGTGGTTTTTATTCTTTTCCTTTCTACTAATTCCTATCATCCATCGGACCATCCTCATCTCACTAACATGGGGACTTTGTTCATGTTTTTTCTTTAAATCCCAACATTCCACTCCATAGAGGGTCTTTGGCCTTACCACTATTATATAAAATTTTCCTCCTAATTTATTAGTTATTCTCTTATCGCATAACACCCCACTTGCTTGTCTCCATTTCATCCAACCAAATGATATTCGACTCTAACATCCTCGTCAATATCCCTATTACATTGAATCACTGAACCTAAATAACAAAATTTATTAGTTTAGTTTATCACTTTTCTTTAATCTTTAACATTATGCTATCAGACACCTCATTATTAAATTTACATTCCATGAATTCAATTTTATTTCTACTGATTTTTTGGTCCTTAGATTTTAAGGCATTTCTCCAAGTATCTAATCTCATCTCTAAGGCCTCCGTCGAAATGTCTACTAAAACTATATCATCCGCAAATAACATACACCATGGGACATCTTCTTGTATGTCCTTAGTAATCTTATCCAGTACTACGGTAAATAAGTAAGGACTTAAAGCCGATCCTTGATGTAGGCCCACTTTAATCATAAAACTATTAGTTTCTCCACAAATAGTTCTTACTTTATTCATTATGTTATCATATATATCTTCAATAACTTTAATATAACTCACATGGATTCTTTTTCTCCTTAAGGCCCACCATATTATATCCCTGGGTACTCTATCATATGACTTTTCTAAGTCTATAAATATCATATGTAAATCTTTATTCTTACTTCTACATTTCTCCATTAATTGTCTTAATAACTAAATAACGTCCGTGGTGGATTGACTTGGCATAAATCCAAATTGATTTTCCAAAATAGTTGACCAATTTGTTATTCTTTGCTCTATAACCTATTAACATAATTTCAAAGTGTGATTCATCAGTTTGATTCCTCTATAATTACTGCATTTTTGTACATCCCCTGTATTTTTATACAAATGTATTATGGTGTTTTTCCTCCACTCATCTGTCATGTTTCGTTCTTTTAAAATTTTATTTTAAAAAAATATTAACCATTTTACCCCTATAATATACCATGGATATATTTTCCCAATTAACTACTTCCACCATCACAATAAGACCTTTTAGTAGTTCCTTAAACTGTACGCTAGAAATAGAAATGCCACCGGAAGCAACAAGTGTAAAGAAATATACTACCACACTAGAAACTTAAATTCTTACAAGAGACTTGTTAGCTTTAGATATAAACAGAATTTATTTGATCAAATATCTCAAGTATTTTTGAAAACCTGACTTATAATTCCGATATCATCCCCTTAATATTAGCTAAACCAACCTTTAACACTTCAAGAATAGATTATCGACCTACATTATCAAATGACCTGTACTTTTCAATTAACCACCGTGTAACCAGATGAAAAACACATTATTACAAGATTAGTGTTCAACCTATAATATCCTCTTACCAGTAACCCTTTTTACAGCACGACGTATATTGTGTGAAACGAACTTTTGACAACCAAACTATACTTGAACCCCCATTACGAAAACCTATGTTACATTATCCGATACACGCAAAGCTTGTAAAAATGCCAGTTAATTATCTGAAACCCCTTTTTCTTCAATACTGACTACATTATCACCCTTTTATCCAATTATGTTATATACCTAATCACAAGAGGAATAAATTTTGGTAAAGATGTCAAATTACGTGATTAACCTACAAACCTATCATTGACAATGAACTACTTACCCTAGATGATGTAAGGACTATAAGAATTTGAAACTCAGGATATAGGAATTTTGAGGACAAATTTTTTTCTAGGTGAGTAAATTGTAATAACCCGCATCTTAATTTATAATTCAAAATTTATAGTTGTATAATTCATTCTCTAAATCTCATTTTGGACCCTAGTCGGAAGTAATTAACAAATATTTTAATTATTAGGTACCGAGCATATATTTTCCTACAAACTCATTATACATGTACATCCCATATAAGTTAAAATAATTTCCTCTATTTTGACATACTAATTTTCTTTAAACTAAAACAAAATTTTAGTATTAACCCAAATATAAACTTTTAGGTAGGAAAATTTAAATCAAAACTTAAAAGTACCGAGTTTAAATTGTAAAATTTTAAACTTAAGAGGATAAAACTAAAAATAACAAAAAAGTTTAGAAATATATCTCAATGAAAATTATTTGTTGCCTCGTCAGTTTGTTCCTTCTTATCCAACCTTATCAAAACCCATATGGTCATCCTCTCCATTATATATATAACATCTGTTCACTTTACCCACAAACCATTATAACACACCAAGAAGGGGAAAAAAGGAAGTTAAGCCTCATTTTCTTCCCAAACGAATATATATAATAAAAGCGGGGTACCACTTTATAAGTTTTTATATACAAAATTTATATAAACAGATTTTGTATATATATAATTAGTATTTCCTAACTAATGGTTGAGATTAAATATGAATGATTTAAATCTAAGGGTTCAAAATTAATCATGTGTTGAGATTAAAAGTTTGAGACCTCAAATCTCCGGCCATGTGACCATTTATCGGTCAACCCCTAACAACAAGGTTTTTATTTTTTATTTTTTTTATTTCTTGCGCGGAACATGATGTTCTGTTTAGGCAGTGAGACCCACAAAAAACTAACTAGTGGAATTCTATCTTTGTTATTTTTTACCCTAACGATGTCTAAATATAACCTTTTACCCTACCCATAACAATCCTATATACCGCATTTATACGGGTTTACCCTGCCCGTAGACCGAACATAACAAATATTCAGAGAAAATCAAGGGTACCGATTCTCTCTCTTTCTCAGCTTCAATAACCAAGATGGAAACTCCTTATTTTGAACTCTCTCTCTCTCTCTCTCGGCACCTATAATTAAGCTAGAAACTCCATATTTTGAATGTGATCTAGGCAAGGAGGTTTTGGGTTCTTTTTTTTGCTCACCTTTATTTATTGTTGATTAAAATCGGATCTGAGCATTTGGTGTTTTTTTTTAGGAACATATACCAAATAGTTCCTCGGACATTTTTTAATATTCATTTAGTCCAAACTTTTTTATTTTGCCTCAAAAAGTCATTTGCCACATATTTTGGAGAGGGAGTGCCGCTGGCGCGGACCTCTAAAAATAAGAGGATATTGAGTGCTTGAAGGACTAAATGGGTTAAACTAAAAATATGTGTCCTTTTTAAAAAATATATATTTATAGTAGGGACTATTTAATAATTGACTTTTTTTTAATACACCCTCTCCACAGAAAACCAGTGAGCGACGGACGTCAGAGCGATAGGTGAAGTAGGTGATGGCTCCAACCACTGGTAGCTCCCATCTCTCTTAGGTCCAGGTATCTCTCCTTTTCTCTGTATTTTGTTATCTTTGATGTTTTAGAAGGAAAAAGTTAGGATTGATTTTCATATCTGATTTTGGAAGCAAGTTTGTATTAAAAATCGTATAAGACATCGTAAGGATCTTTATTTTTCTCAAAGTTTTATAAAATAAAACATTGATATCTGGAGAGACAGCGTTGTTATTATCTTTAGATGGAAAACTTAATAGTGATTTAAAAGTAGGGACACTTAATTTTGACTTTGATTTTTTCACGAGTTTATTGCAATTGATGGATAGGTTTACAGGGCACAAGGGTCAAGAGGAATTCTCTTTTTATAGAGCAGAGGAAATTAATCTGTGAAATTAATCTTTGCTAAATCTCTTTTTTTTTATAGAGCAGAGAGAAGTTTGATCACCTCCTTATCGTGTGCCTCTCTAACTTGCTCGAGCTGAGCGACGAAGCACATCGGAAACTCACTAGAAAACCTTGTAGACTACATTTTACCCCCAACATCCATCTCCTTAAATGTGTTCTCATAATCTTTCGTCCTCCCTCTCAGACCCGTTATTTTCATTTTTGTTGTTGTTTTTCCATTTTTAATTTTTGTTGCAAATCTAACAAGAAACATAATTTTTTTACAGGTTCATCATCTATCATTGAATAATTCAAACACAATTTTGGGGGTTTTTCCTTTTTCTTCAAAACCCTATTCTTCTTAAAACTGTAGAGTTAATGTGTCGAAGAATGTTGTGAAGCTGAGGTTGGAGAATCTATAAGGTACATTAAGGGCAAGTTGGATGTGTTGGAGAGAGACGATTTATTTTGGTTGAAGAAGATAGAAGGTTACAAGCAGTTCGTGGAGGATCCGATTGTGGAGAAAATTTCGGTGAATGCAGCCCATAGCATGTTATCGGTGGCTATCGAGAAAGTCGAGGACATAATTTTTTGAAATATGAGGTTAGATTAATTTATTTATATATGTATGTTGGAGGAAAAAAATAGAAGGGTTCGATTTAGCAGTCTGTGTGGGTTTTTACATGTACATGTATGCGTTGGATTTTTACTGTTTGTGTATCTGAGTGAATCACACGAAGAAAAAAAATCGTGAATCTACAATAGTAATGTTCTAATTCTCTTTTCTCCCTGTTTTTTTTCATTTTATACCCATAAATGTATATTTTGATGAGATTTTATATCTACATGTTTGAAACCATTTTGATTAACATATAGTTCAAATATTCAAAGTTTTGGAACCCATTTTCTGTGGTTTATTTTTTATCATATTTTAGTTTATTAGTTGACTAAGAAATGGGTGTTGTGTATGTGTAACTTCCATTTCTTTCTACTGCATTCCTTCATTTTTTCCCCATCATCATGAGTGGGTTATGTTTAAAGGATCCTTTTTCTTGTGCTTAGATTCAAAATCACTGATGATTATTTTTGTTAAGTTATTATTTTAATTTATTTAAAAAACTTTCTGTGTACTACCATTTTTTTCTTCGTTTGTTAATGGATGTTCTAGACTTTTGGAAATATCTTTGAATTATGAATTGATGTTCAAATTTTTGGTTCAAGGATTCCTCAAAAGGGGGAAAGGTTTCATCATGTTTAAACCATTTTCAACCATCCTCGAGCGTGACAAAAATTGTTAAAAAGTATCTTTAATAAAGGTTAAAAACCACAACACAAGAAGGGAATGATGTAAAGAAGTCTTCAATTGATTTACTGAAGGACGTGGAGAGAAAAGCATTCTTTAAGTCACATTTAATAAATATTTTTACCAATTTACATGAACATACGAAGGTGTTTACCAATTTATCATAATTAAATAAATGTTATTTTTCTTATTGATAGAAATTAAAACTGAGTGGTATTATATTTCAATAATATTTATCTTTAAGCTCTATTTAATAAATATATTTGATGCAAAAATTTATGTCCTACATTTTGTATTTCAAAATTGCCTTTCCCATTTGATAAATATAGTGTCCGTTCAACTAAATGCCATTAAAATGTGAATTTTTTCATTAGCACACATGTAACATCTGTGCAATATATTTTAAGTAACATTAACGAAATTTGACTTTTCACAAAAACATATATAATAGAAATTTTATAGTTTATTAAGTTGATCTCTTTCAAAAAAACTAATAGGCAATCACTACTAACCAAAGATTTTTTTTAAACGAACCCATCATGTTCCTGCCAAGACCTTTCATGTAATTTTTTTCACTTTTGGTAGATGATTGACTATTCATTAGCAGATATAAAAAATGTTCATAAATATAAATTACTAAGATAAAAAATTATTAAAAGCCCTTTTACTATTTCAAACTAATTTCAAGATTTTATGTTTTAACATGTTAATCAATTTAAAATCCAACATACTCATACACCAATAAAATGAGTCAGAATTTTGAGATACAAATTACATGGGTTATGTCATAATTATTGGCAAAAATACGTTATTTAATGTTAACTTTTAATTGTTTTGGTTTATGCGAGCCCATGGTGCCAACCTAAGTGCATATTCTCATCATGTGACGTGAAAATTTCAAATTCTATATATTCTATATAATAGTTTTATATGCTTTTAGAGCCCTAATTTATACTTAATAATCGTAGTCCTTTTGTAGTGCCCTATAATTTTTTATAAATAATTTTTAAAATTCATATTATATATATTGGTTAAATGGTATTCGAGGGATTTGTTGGAACAAAATAAAAAGACCTGGACTAAATGTGTATTAAAAAATATTTGTGGGAATTTTTAATAATCGATCGAAAAAATAATGTAAAAATACCACCTAAAAAGTGAAAATGATATTATAAGGGATATTACATTAAACATTAGTACTCAAAGTTATATATGATATAAATAATTGTAGCTATTTCAATTACCCTTTTTAATATTTGTTCGTGCATCGCACGAGTTAGATGAGGCTAAGAGTTTTTTACTGACGCTACAGATGCTTGGGGCATGTAATAAACATGCATTAATGGTGCAATCACACTTTAGTAAAAGTATACAATCGTGCCATCGACACAAATGTCATTTAATGCCAATTTGGTCTAGTTTTGGTGTCTTTCATGTGGTGTTATCATGTCGTGTTTAAATTAATAAGTATCTATTTAACATAAAAAAGAAATAAATATGAGAAGTATCAAATGGGTAATTAAAAATTTACTATGATTTTTTTATTATTTAAGAAAATTATCTTTGAAGTTTTTAAAAATTATCATTTTAATTTATTTAAAATGCTAACACTCTGACACCGCCAACACGAGTCAAAATTTTAAAACGAACATGACACTTTTAATGTAAGTAAATTCTTGTCTAAATACATCTTCATGAATTATCAACTACCCTATCGTGATTAAAACTAAAAAATTGAGGAATAATAAATCATTAAAATATATTCACCGTGCCATCGGCACAGGTACATCCTAGCATATATATATGGAGGAATATGTGTGTGTGTGTTTTGTGAGGATGTTGATGTTCTTCCATTGGTGTGTGTTTTCAAAAGTTAGAGCAGCTATGTAAGCAGGTTGCAGCTTCCATGGAAGGTATGTGTGTGTGTGCGCGCGTGTGTCTTTTGGTGAGTGTATATGTGTATTTGAGTGTCTCTCTCTCTCTCTCTCTCTCTCTCTCTCTCTCTCTCTATCTCTCTCTCTCTCTCTCTCTCTCTCTCTCTCTCTCTCTCTCTATATATATATATATATATATATATATATATATATATATATATATATATATATATATATATATATATTACTTTTGATATTTATATGTAGTTGGTTTAAAAAGGAAAACACCCCTTCATTACGTGTACATAGGTATATACTAGTGTGTGCTACAAAAAAATAGAAAAGGGGTTATATTACATAAAAGACAAAATATTGGTTGTAAGAATGTTTTGCATCACGTATAGGTAATCGGGGGAAATAATGTTGAACTTTAAACCCCAATGGTGAATTTAAAAATACACGCAAATCGCAGTTTTGTCGTCTTCAAAACTTCATATCTTTCAAATCGTTGCTAAAAAATATGCAGAACGTACCGTTGGATTTGCAGCGTCCAAAAAATTTTTTTATATATAAACATTTTATAAACAACACTATTTTTGTAGATTCTCAATTAAGGCCATTGTGTTAAATACATGGAGCAACACTAGTACAAAATCACTGTTTTATATTATAAAGCCTGCACCATAAATTTTCCTACATTATTTACCGTGTTTTACAGTCAATTAAATTACTCGATAACCAATTTTGAAAACCATTATTATATTTTATCTCGAAAGATATTTTGATTTGTTGTGTCATTTTACAAAGGTTGAAGTCGGATCATATCGAACAATGCATATTAATATTAATGCACTTCCCGCATTAATACATGTCAGTATAATTCAACGTCGAGTCGTGTTACGTATAACGTAAAACTCTTGCCACCGTGTAAACAACTAATAGTGTGCATACGCATTACAATTTCACTAATTACAGTTAATGTACCTTATTGCAACATAGCCTTCCATTTTATAACCATTATCAGTGAAAATCCTAGTAGCATACCTTACAATTCAGGGGTTAGACCTTGGTATACCACGGTAATTCTAATTAGCCTGTAGGACTCGGATGTTGTGTGTTTAATTTTTATTTGATACATATGTATGAGTGACACTTTATCTAAGTGTTCCATGCTATTTATTATTCCCGAACTTTTTTGGAATTTCCTATCCAAATGAATTATATACTTTTGATGATATTGTAATGGTATGACTACGCATTTGAAGCCCTTATAACTAATAATCTATGGGTTATGTTGTTATAGTCTTAACCCTTATAACCACCATACTGTTCTTTTATATATCGCAGACTTCAGTATACCCCTTTATAGTACTGTTGATATTTCATTTTGCTTCAGATTAAAAGAAACTCCGTTATATTATATATATATATATATATATATATATATATATATATATATACACCTTGTTATAGAAATAGAAGTATCTACTTGGAAATTTTTTTTTATTCTTTGGCTTTCAGTTATTTTAAATAGGTACCTTATGGTTTAGTATTTATCAGGATAAACCTCACACTTAGGAAATTGGGATGTGACCGATAATTGATCAGTATCTTTTTTATGAGTGTTAAAATTGTAGGTGACATGAAACCTATATGTGATCCCTTATGGACCTCAGACGGGTAAGAGGAAAGAAGTGTAAAGAGTGAGACAAAGGATTAAAGTGGTTCAAACTTGAATACATGGTACCACATATAATATACAAAGGTTTAATGCCTATTTATTATATTTTAATTAAGTATTACTGTCTAAGAGACCCCTTGAGCTTTGGTCAAGGAGTCTGAGGTCGTGTGGCCTTTGTTAACTATACAGAGGACCTTAGGGAGTAATTAAATGACTTATATAAGTGTGATTAGGTACTTTTTTAGGCCCTTTCAAGATATACAAAGTTTATGATCCATGAAACTGGTCCAAATACAAATATAGACCTCACAACAGTGGGTTGTGAGTATCCAACAAGGTGGAGATACTTGTCGAATACAAGGACTCTTATGAGTCTAATTACTTATACGCTCTAATCTCTTTGGATTCTAGAGATCGAACCCCCTATACCTTCTAATAGCCTTTTATAATAGGATAATTCTTGGAGAGATAAATAGTGGTCTATCAAGGCATGGCTTTGTTAGTTCATAGGTTTGATGGTGCTAGGGGTGGATTCTTAGGCAAAGTATTTGCCGCTGGAGTACCTTGGTTGTTGAACGCACTAAATGTTGATTGGAATTATAAATGAACATGGAACTAAGTAGTGGTCGTTGGTGGAATAATGTTTCTATTTCTACTTGCTCTTCCAAAATGGAAAATAAAGCTCTATTGAGGTCTCTGGAGGACTAGAGGTATCGTGGAGTTGCTGGGAGTTGATCCTAAAGTACAACATGTCACCATATCCTGGGATAGAGGACTGGGTTCCCTATGAAGGCTATCACTCAACTTGAGGTCTGCTGAGGGCACCTATTATAAAAGGACCTTCATGTCGGGGTATCTAAGTTTTATGGTGGGAATATGTTGGTACGACTAACCTTTTTTGGGGGTAGGATGCAGGATTGAGGTCTTCTATAATATTATGGCTCTCCTTTGGGAGAAATCGAGGTATGTAATGCCACATATCATTTTAGCTGAGGTCCAAGGTTAGTTACGAATCCTCTTTCCTTGCCCAAGGTCATTTCAAATGGTTTGAGCTTTTGGAAGGTTAAGGATTTTGAGAGGGTATTATCACTTTTTATTCATGTAATAAATGTGAACTCTCTCTATATGTATCAACTTGAGAAGAAGATGACTTTGCATTCAAACATTTAAACAATTGAAATTCATGTTTCAACGATTCAAAACTCTTCTCAAGTTCACATTTCAAAACTTCATAAGTAAGTTCCGACTTTACTTTTTCGAGTTCGAGAATCAAATCACTTTTCTCTTTTTTAATAATCTCGATCTTTATGAAATGCATTATTTTTTAACTATTCAATTTTCTCAAATATTAACTGTGTTCTCTCAATTCATTGATCTTTTTTTAAAGTACAAGTCAAGTCTATTAACTTGCCCTTCTCATTTTTAATGGATTTTAGCATATGATTGGTAATTTAATTATTTTTTTCAAACTCACTTTTCAAAGACAATCTCTTTTTTTCAAAGAGTTTAATTTTTATAGCCAATTTAACGTTCAATTTTTTTTCATGTTGAGAAGTTGAGACATTAACTCTTCAATTTCTTAACTCAATGATTTGACACCTTCAACTTCACACATATCATTAAAGTCAATATCAATTATCTTTGTTTTTTCCTAATAATAATATGATTTCCTTTTCTTCTCTTTCGACTTGGATTTCAAAAGCTTTTGTCCTCTTACTAGAAATCCGCGGCAAAGAACTGTTAATACTATGAAAATTAGGGCAAAACACATCCGTCTCGATATACGATCTAAACATAAACACCAAGGTAGATCTAGGAGTAACAAACAAAACTATAAACATAAAAAAAAACATGATTTACTTTAGTACGTGAGTGCTTAAAACAAAAATTGCTCTGATAGCATTTGAGGGTGGTGTGTTCTCCCTAATGTGTTCAACTCAAAAAAATCTAAAGGAGGTGAATAGGTTTTAATTAGAATTTTTATAAATTTGTATAATAGCTTGGCCAATTATTAGGTTCAACTTAGTTAACATGTATCTACGTGAGAAATCTAGTAGATCTAAGTTAATTAAGAAAATTATAGACAAATATAGGTTAATTATGTGAATTAACTAAATGCCAACCCTAACTCAATTTATCAATGTATCATGTTATATCGAAACTTAGATCTAAGTGTGTGTGTGTGTGTGTAAGAATTTTTTTTTAATAAGCAATAATTAAGCACGTAAGAGGCATAAATGAATATTTAGGAGAAAAAAGCCTACCTAAAGTGAGAAAATCTCGGTGCATCCTAGAGTCTTGTTTTAATTGAAAAGAAATTTTATGCAACGTGAGAAGGTACCTATTTCTTATCCCCTAACAAGAGATTACCTATGAACTTTTAAACTCTCCCCCATTCCAATGAGTGATTCATTCGATTGTATCAAACATATGTGGAAGTCGCATTCTTTATCATTGGATCACACCAGATTTGAACTCCTCAATATACTAAATGCTTCTTTTTAGATCTTGGAGTCTAGATCTTCAAATTCAGATATGAATCAGGTAGCATTTAATTTAAGCTGTGTGGTTTTCAATTTCAAATATCACAAATCATTAATCAAGTGTTGATTTAAGTTTTCTCTAAATTTTCTGTAAATCAAGTGAATATTACAGCTGAAATGGTTTTCTCTGATCAATTTTCTTGAAAGAAATTTCTCTACGTGTGAGAAGTACTCATAAAAAAGTGTCTCGTAAAATTGGAGGTAAAATTTCTTATTTAGAGATTTTTAAATAAAACTATATCACTTCGTGCGCACGGTAAAAAACGTAACCATGCACACAATTTTTGGAACAAGGCATAGTCACATGGAACATATGATAATTGTGCTCATAATATAGTTTTATATCCAATTTGCGTGCTTTAAGGAACGGAATTTTCTAAGCCTAAAACATGTTAGCCATGCGCAAGGTAGGGATTTCCACCTATCCGCACAGATATAAGCAAAATTATTTTCTGCCTAAATTCATGTAGCCATGCACATAGGTACAAAACCCAGCCGTATGCACGCTTGTAGGTAGAATCTTATATTCACATAAAAATCTGGCAAGGAAATGACTTTAGCAAAAATCATTTGACCATTACGAAAAATTATTTTTCTCACAAGATATAAACGGGTAATTGTGTGTTATCCTTGGGATGATTCAATCAAAATTACTGCAAAATGATACGATCTTGAAGTCTTTAGAATTTACTTGCAAAGTCTTTGAGGTAAATAGGTCGTGTGTTCTTTAGTTTCAGTGTCCACATATTCTAATGAAAAAGACTTTTGTAAGGAAAAAATTTCGAATTGAGTAAACTTTCATGTATTAACTTTGTTTCGTGTTTGGACAAAACTTGTTTGAGTCATAGGATAGGACTAGAGTTATGTGTCCTTCAAGCCTATGATATGTTATTGAAGATTGTAGTGGACAAAGATAAAGTATACATTATGTTTTGAGCCAGGTTTTATCTTTATATCCGAGGAATCTCAACGAGGTATGAATGCATGTTTATGTTTGATCCCTCGATTTTTTTGGGGTGTTAAGAGTTTATAAAATTATTTTTAATTATTTTACAATGATTAATTCCTTTTTATATTTTTTGTGAGAAAAATATTTTTTTCACAAGGTCATTTGAACAACATTGGTATATCGTTCAAATGATATATGGTACCTCGTTAGAACATCTTCGATTGAACTTCGAACGAACCATTTCCTCATCACTCTGGAATGTCATTGGATTGGCATTCGAACGAGATGTTTGTAACAACCCGTCCTTTTGGAGATAATTAAATTCCATAATTAGGTATAAATTGGAAATTTGAGGAATTTCTCGAAATAGTAAATTTTGGGAATTTCTAAGGATTGGATGATTTTCAATGGGTGATACGTTTACTTTTGGGATTAAGTAAATATGTCGGAGTATTTAATGATATGTCGTCGTTGAGTAAAGAGACAAAAGGTAAGATTTTAATTGGAAAACCCGCATTGAAAGATATTGGGTTCAAATAAGGGGGTTGCGGTCAAGTACCTCAGATGGAAATTTTGACTGTGCCATGAGTCTCAGAATGGCCGAGATAGTCAGAATAGAGTGTCTGATTGTTAAAATTGTGTTTCGGGAAGTTTAAAAGTTAAAAGGGCTCGTAATTGAGTAAACGAGTCATTTTTGGGTTTGAAGGGGTATAAATCCCTTTCTCCTTATATAAGGAGGGTGAGAGGGAGAGAATAGAAAGAAAAGAGAGAAGAGAGAGAGAGGAAGAAAGAAAAAGAGGAGAAAAGGGAGATTTCAGGCCAAACTCCGCCGGACTCGACTCGGGATCGTCGGATTTTATCCACGAGGCAAGTGTTTACTTGCTTTATTTACTTTTGAGCATAAATCTCATATCGCAGTTTGGTATTAAAAAACCCTAAAGATTTTTGGTTGGGTTTTCGTGGATAAAAAGGGTTTTCGGGAGTCAAAACAAATAAATCTCAATAATTTTCTAATCGGAGAAACTTAGGATTTAATCAAAATTAATTATTGGTTTCGGGTTCTAGGATGTTTAGAACCCTTATTGTATGTATAGATGTTGTTGGTTGAGGTTGTAGGACGTTAGAGATGGATATAAAAGCTTGGGAGAAGCTTTAATGGCTGAAACAGCTTCTCGGAGAAAGTTGTCTGCCGTGATCGATTGAGGGTAGAGGATCGATCGATCGAACCATCGATCGATCGACGACCAGGGGTCGATCGATCGACCCTTCAGGAAGTTTGACAATTTTTCCTAGAGTAAATTGGATGGGATGAATTCCAATTTTAATTGATACTAGATTATTTAAGAAAGTAATTAAGTAATCTTTTAAGAGTAAATAGACATCAAATAGAGGAAATATATGGGAACCAAGTGAGTGTTTCATGTGTGTGACACTAAAACTATATTTTTGAGGAAAAATAGAATAATTGATAAATTAGGAGGTTGGGGTTCCTAAAATAGGGTGGGGACCTCTATATGATTGTTTGGGCGAGATGTAGTCCTTGGGTTTGTGGGAAGGAAATCCACAACCTATTTAATTTTAGGGTATTATGGGCTTATGTTAGGGAGTAAAATATCCTAGACTAGCATGGGGTTAATTGGGTTTATTCTAAGGATGTTTTATAGAGGTTAAAGTTCCATACGATATATGAAGTTAACCTAGAATTAATAGAAGGTAGAATGGTGATGTTTTGGATTATTGGGAAACTAGTGTGAGGATAATTACACTTTAGGTCCTAGGTCATTAATAAAATATGACTATGAGAATAAGAAATGCACATTATAAAGTTGGTACTTAATCATTGAAAATAAATGATTTTGAGAATGTAAAATATGAATGTTTTCAAATTAGAAAAAGAAATGATTTTCATAAATGATAATTTATGTAAACACACCTCTCTAAATCGCTATCATAAGGGAAGTTGCTCGCGTAAGGCGAAGTCCCCTGGCTAATGAATGCAGGGTGAATATCGTCCTAGGCCATATGAGCGATTATTGTATGTTTTTCTGCGATGGTGAGGTAATTCTGGGTGTGGTTATGACCCTCCCGCAGGCATATGGCCGCTTCCCGACGTTTTGCGTTGTAGGATCCCAGGTTGTCTTGTTTTATAGGCCCTGGAAGATGATAGCCATTTAGGGGCGCGCACAGTGGGGAAACCCGGACGAGCGGTCTTAAAAACGTTAGATGATATGTAATATAACTATTCTCAATAATGCGGGACATTATTGATTTTAAATTAATTTATGATAATGAATTGGCTTTAAATACATTTCCTGGATGGAAGAATGGAAATGGGATAAATGATTTGGCTTTAAATACATTTCCTGGATGGAAGAAGGGAAATGGGAACATATGAGATGAAAAAGCATTTTTTTATGATATTAAAACTGGCTTTTAAATACATTTCCTGGATAGAAGAAAGGAAATGGAAAGTTTTGAGATAAAAATGAAAATTGAACTGGTAAACATTTTGTAAATGAATCCTCAGTCCGGGAGATAGATCCGGATGTGTATTATAAAGATGAATATACAGTAAACCTCAGTCCGAGAGATAGATCCGGATGTTTATTGGAAGATGTATATTAGAGTAAGTATTTTATGTATAACATTATATAGTATGTATATACGCTGTGTACTGAGGGTCTAATGGATCTCGACGATCGACCTTGTCGCGTAGTAGTGTATTGGGGTGGGGGGGTTCCTTGTTTGGATTTCACTTTGCGAGACATCCCACGCATGAACATGGCATAGTGTTGAGACTGGGGAGAAGTGTAAACCTTAGTACTTGGAATAACTAGGGTTGTTAGGAGATGGGTGTCAGACTAGTTAGGCGGGGTAGCTTGACTAGGATATTTTGTTAGGATGCGATAGGTGTGCACTATTAGAAGAGAGGTGAGGGGTATCTCATGGGAGTGCGGTACCAAATTTAAATATGAGATAAAACCAATTTTTAACAATAAGGCATTTTTGCACTTGCTAAATATTTTCAAAACTCGGGCTCTGACCCGTTTATCTACTTTTCCCTCTCTTGCTATATATATATATATATATATATATATATATATATATATATATATATATATATATATATATATTATAGGTGTCCAGACACAGGGACGCCTAGATGACACTTCCTTCGAGTCAGACGTCTGCTGCAGCAGCTGTGGATGCACGCAGGTTCTCGATAGACGCTTCAATTCTTGTACTCTAGATAGGAGGTACTGTATAAACATTCGGGCTAATAACCCAACTGCATTTATTTATTATTTTCTGCCTTTTAGTGCGGCATTCGATTTGGTTGTATCATATTTGAACCGAGTGTTCGTTTAATTTATTTCATTTCAGTTTCATTTACATAAACTGTGTGGATGTTTTAATTTGGTAGTTGTAAAAAAAAGAGTAGTTAAGTAAAATTTTGACGCGAGCCTAATAGGTTATTAGTAATTAAATTGGTTTTGGACAGTGATGCTAAGAATGATCCATATGCGACTCCTGTTTTAATTTGATATAGGAGTGATCGCCCGGTATTTTATTAGGCGGGGTGTCACAATGTTATATTTCGATCGAATGAGGTGTACCTCATTCGCACGAGTACGCAAATTTTGGTAGAATTTGAGTTTTTCCAAACTACTTTTGATCCTTAACTCATTTTTTACAAACCTCTTATAAATATGAGTACGGGGTAGCTGCTTTCTATGAGACTTTTGTAAGCCTATTTAGTTCCCAAATATTTTTTAAAAGCTCTCAAAATTTAAGAGCTTGGTTTGAGAAAAAGTTTTCCAAACCAAAACCCTAGCTTACACCTAACTTTAAGATCCAAGAATTCCATTTATATATGTTTGTTTGAGATCTCCTTTGTGTTGCACCATACTATTTTTCTCTTCATATTGTGAGCATTTCGAGCATTAGAGACTGTTTTTGTGTTGAGAAGCAGTTAGAGTGGTCACGATACAAGTAATATCGGTGGGATACCAAGAAATGTGAATGAACTAGCATCGTGTGGATATTTGAAGGCGTCCAACAGTGGTTGCCAAAAAGACAAAAAGGGACCAAAAAGAGTATGAAGGCTTGAAGGCGTCGAGTATGTGAGTAAGTCTAATTTTCTCTTGTAACTAAACCTATATCGTAGTGGAATCGTGTGGCTAGGCCGTTTGAGTTTTTTTCGTTGTGGGTTTTCCTTATACATCGGCGTGTTGTGGTTTGCTGCTTCTATTCTTGATTATACTCACCTAGATGCATACTTATGTCAAGAATAAAATTGGTATGTCATTTTACACAACACTTGTGGGTTTTCTCAATTGGTGCAAACTAATAAAAAAATGTGAAAATAAAATTTGGTTGTGTTTTCTCTATAAACCCTAGAGTGCATTAGCATTCTCAAATTGGTATCAGATCATTTAAACTAAGTTACCATGTTAATCCATAGTTTCATGTTCTTTTAGGGTTGTATATTTGTGTATCTCTCCTAATTTATTTATTTCCCCTTATGGGTTATCATAGTGATAAGTTGTCCGATGTGTTTAATGATGACAATGACTTCGATATTCGAGAGGAGTTTAATGATCTTTATAATTGCGTTGATATATTAAATAGGTTGAATTTGAAACATCCAAAAAGGATAAAATTCGTTGAAAAAGAGCATTTGTGCTTAAAAGGTGACAATAAATGTTTGCAAAATTTTTAAACTCCGCGTGCCATTTTGTTTGATATGCTCGAGGACATGAAATGTGATTTTTAGACGTGTCCAAGATAAAGAGTGAGGCCAGAGTCCATGTTTTAGATATTGAATTAAAGGACTCTAAAGTTTTTAGGGTTAAAGAACCTGCCATTGAGGATAATGATAAATTGATAAAATTTCTGAAGGCACATGAGAAGACTCCTAAGGATAAGTTTGCTTCCATTAAGGGGGAGAGGGATTACCTTCTATGTATTAAGAAGGAGTCCCTATCATTTGAGGATTCTAAATTTTTGCTTGAGTCTAGGAGTTTGAATCTTTAAGATGATATGAAAGACTAAAGTGGTGATAGTATTCTCTTCATTAATTCAAATACTTTCGTTGTTAAAGACAATAAAAATATTTGTTTAAGAGTGTTAACTATTTCCTAGGATTTTAGAAAAGGTCAACCTAAAAGTCATCTTCCTCGTGTTTACACATGTTCGAATTCTGGCAGGAAAGTTCAACTTATAATGTTTTGTTATGAACTTAGAAGAGGTGCTAGGAAGTCTAGATCTCGTGTCACCATGGTTCCCCAAACTCGAGGTGTTAAGTAGTCATCTATTTTGGTTAGGAAACTAATTTTTGTGGAATTTAATATTAGATTTGTTGATTCTCGAATGCCTGCACATGATTCTTCCCATGTTATATATTATGGATGACTACTTGTATGCTTTTATACACTAGCTCTTATGCTTCTTGGTGGATGTTATTACTAGTTGTATGATGTTTATCTTTTGTATTTTAATTTTCTATTTTTATGGTCTCATTGAGAAAAATAAAAAATAATTTGTTTGTCTTTTGAGTCATTTTTTAAAAATGTTTAAAAAATGCAAAAAATCTTATTTTATGTGTAGTTTAGTCTTACACGTATTGTGTGCCATATCTATATGTTGAATCTCAATCCTTTCATGTATCCATGTGATTAGGACATTTGATTATGATTTTTAATGCTTGGAATTTTCCTAACTGTGTTTGCATGAAGTAGGTTGAAATTGATTTTCATGATGTATTCACTTTGTATATGCCTCTGCACACTCTTTGCACAAGAACTTTTGGATTTCAACACCATATGTCACATGATCTAAGTGAGGCATTCTCCTAACAATCTTGTCATATACAGAAATTTTTTGTCTAAGGGGAATTTGTGCACGTAAAAATCATTGCCTCTGAGTTTGATGCTTTACTGAAAATTGAATAAGGCATCGTAAAGGGATACGAAAGGAGAAATATCCTTTGTCCGAAAGGCCATTGTTGGCAAGAGCCTAAAATATTTAGAGGCAAAAAAATAGAAAAATTGCTAAGGCTAATTTTTTTCATTGATGCTTCAAAAAATTAGATATCTTCAAAAGAAAAAGAGAGTGAAAAATGATATATTTTTTTTTAGAAATTCAATTTATTTTATTTAGATTTGGTGATTAGAAGACCTTGCCTCTTTTAAATAGCTTACATCTCTGAATATCTCTAAATAACATATAGGAATGGATATTAAATGTGGATCTTTATAGGTTAGACCCCTTGCAAGAGTTATGGAAATAACAGAAAAAACTAATGCTAATTTAAAACTATAAGTGGAAAGCATAAAGCCCCATGAACATCTATTCATTTATAAAACTTGGAAGGTCCCATTTGTCTACTTTAATCAACCCTACTTGATTTGGAAAATGCTCAAGCCTCTAAGATAAAACCCCTAAATCATTTATACTTCCCCTTTGGAAAAAAAGTATGCTACTTGATTGGCTTCTCTATATATATGCTTGAGAGTATATTTAATCCTCTTTAAGCAATGATTGATTTCATGAACAGTCCAATTTATTTTCCTAAGGATTTTAGCATTCCTTTGAGAAATATATTTAAGAACCTCAGAGTAACTTTAAATATGAAGCTCATAGTCTTCGATATCCATAAAAAACTCCAAACCAATTTTTAATGTTGTTGCCTCTACCTCCATATTTGACATATCTCCAAATGATGAACTAAAATCCCACACCATATCTCCTGCTTGATTTCTCTGTTTGCCTCCACCACCTCCCTTGCTTAAATTAACTAGAGCATTGCCATTTGTATTTAGTTCTAATATACCAGTAGGAGGGGTCATCCACTTAATCTTCAACCTTGAATTACTTTTTTGATGATTTTGTTTTGGAATATACAGCTTCTTTAAGTGATTTACCTGATATAAAATAGAAAACATATTGGTAGAAACTCCTTCACACTTGATCTTGTTCCTGTAGAGCCATAGACACCAACACACAAGAGCTAGTATGAGAGTATTAATGATAGGGTCTGACTTGTGGCCATGTATCCACCATTGGAACAATTGATTTCTAACACCACTAGTTTCCCTCTTGACTCCATAGTTCTCAATCAGATCGTTCCATATACTTGAGTAGTTATATCTTCTTCATCAAAATATGATCAATGGACTCCTCAACTGAATTTACACCGCATTGAGATTTTGATGGACCCCTGATGCCAAAAGATCTAGTTTTATCATCATTTGCAAGGAAATTATTTATCATTTTCAACATAAAGACTGAGATTTTAGTGGGGAGAGAATTATGCCAAATGAATTTGGAGGTGATCTGATGGGTCTTTTTTTATCTGCATACCTCCCAAGAAGATGTAATTGAAAAAACTCCTATGTTACTTGTCTTCCATATCACCATGTCTGATTGGTCTTCTCATATCTCCTGAAATTTTGAATTTTAGCTTCTAAATCTCGAGGGAATTGACTCTCCACTTTATCCTTATCCCATTGGTGACTTTGATTCCAAGAACTTTAAATGGACTTTCCATCTTCTATATCAAGATTTTTACATTCTTTTATACCTAAATTGTCCTCGTAGTTTATCCTTTCCCAATAGCCCACTTCATATTATCTTATACAATGTCTCATATTGAGCACATTCAATTTCAAGTGTGAGCACCACTTTTAATTGGAGCTAAAATTGGATGGTATTTCCTACAATAAGAAGCCTTCATAAATTGAGACCATATTGAATCCTTCGATCTGAAATTCCACCAAAGTTTCATATTGAAAGAGTTTGAAATATCATCTAAGTTTCTGACCCATAGTCCACCTTCTTGAACAGGTCTAGACATCAAGTCCCACTTGCACCAATTATGCCTCTCTTCCCCATAGCTTGAACCCCAAAAGAATTCTCCATTAAACCATTCAATCTATTAACAATTTCATTTGGACGAGTTAGAGATGATAACATAAAAAGATGCATTGATACTAGCACAGATTTCCCCCCTATATATAAGGACTTAGATTTTAATCCTACTAACTTTCGTCTCACCTTTTTTACCATGTCCTCAAAATAGATTTTTATATTCCTTCCACTGTACAATGGGCGACCAAGGTAGGTAATATGAACTTCCTTTAACTTCATTCAAGTACCCTATTTCAATAAGGTTAAAGATCTTGGATTTATCTTATTAGAGATAACCAGAGAATTTTTATTTCTATTGATCATTTATTCCGAATCTACCTCATAGGAACTCAGCACTTTCGTAATCTTCTTCACTTCTCTGTTCATTCCAAAGCTAAAAAGGATAAGATTGTCAACAAAGGCTAAGTGATTAAATTTGGGACTTCTTATTGGTATTTTAAATCCAACATAACATGGTTATGTAGAATCCTTGATAGACCATCTACCATTATTATAAATAGGCTTGGGGATAGAGGATCCCCTTGCCTTATTCCTCTTGAGGCATGAAAATATCCCACATTTTCCCCATTGACCATTATAGTTAACCAAGTATTAGAAATTACTATCCAAACTAAGCCCAACCATTGTTCACAAAATACCATCATCCTCATAACTTTTATCAAGAACAACCATGAGAATCTATCACAGGCCCTTAACATATCCAATTTCAAAATAATGTTACCTCCCACATTTTTCGAATTAATTCTAGACATACATTCTTGAGATATCAAAACATTCTCAATGATAGATCTCCTTTTTATGAAGCCAGACTCCATTGGGGAAATTAAAGAGGGAAGAATATGGGAGACTCGCATTTAAGATTCTAGGGAAAATGTTATTGATAAAACTCTGCATACTTATAGGCCTAAAGTTATTAAAAGATCGAGGATGTTCCACTTTTGTAATTAAAGATATTCTGGTGGTGGTATAAATTTTTGGGAGACAATTACCTGCAAAAAAGCATGGACTGCCTTTAAGAGACCTCCTTTTATATCCTCCTAAAAGGTGATGAAGAACTCATCATCAAAACCATCTACTCTAGGACTAATCTTTGCATTTAAACCCCCAACTACATTCTCCAATTCTTCCAATGTTGGCCACTGGACTAGATTTTCATTCATCTCCTCAGTTACTTGCTTATTAATGATATTCAGTAACTAGATATGATTATGTGGCTCGTGGTCTTCATCTGTTTGAAATTTCTCTAAGAAGAATTATATAGTTACTAAATGGATCTCCTCTCTGGAGTCTACTAAATCTCCATCCTCATTTCTAATTCTTTGAATGTTCAATCTCTTATGTTTACCTCTAACAACTTTGTGGAAGTATGTTGAGTTCTTGTCTCCATCGATAGCCCATTTTTTTATAAGCTTTTTGGCACCAAAATTCAGTCTCTATTGAACCCTTTAATTGTACATAACAATAGTTCTATTCAACTCTTCTCTATTCTCCTCTATTGGATTTTGTTCATAGTTGATCTCTGCATTTAATAAATTATCCTATGCATTCCTAGCCTTTTGAAATATATCACCATAGGTCAATTTACTTCATTTACTCAATTTCCTATTTATAACCTTTAATTTCAGAGATATAGTTGCTATATGATTAAGGGTGTTTATTTGAAGATCAATGGGTTTGCACAATGAGTACTAGCTGAGCATAATTTTTTTGATGCTATTGATCCTAGAATCATAAAAATTCCTAAGCAAGTATGCATTGTGTTTACTTGTCCTTTTGAGTTCTTTATTTGATATGTGAGGCTAAATTGAATGTTGATAAATTATTGCGATCAAATAGATTTACTTGGACATTTTTTAGTGATTAGGTCATTTTCTCTTATTTCTATTTCACGCCCCTTTACTCCGTACCACCATATTTAGACACATTGATACTATGCGAGTGTGTAAATCTTAAGTGTTTTTGTCTTTTATGGTCGTTTATACATATATATAGTTATGCTTTATTGGTATATGTATGATATTTTTTGTGTTTTGAGTCTTGGGATTTTCATTTAATCCATGTTTGCCTTACGCTTAATCTTTGATTTATATAATTCATGTGTTATGATCATCTTAGTATCTTACACTTATTTTCTTGCATCTTTGTTGATATCATTTGTTTGTAGTTTGGGTTATTTGTACTTGTATTCCTAAATTATTTGTCATTGCAGGATATATTTATTTTTCATTTTTAATTACCCATGCTTCACTTATAGGGAGATTTGGTTTTATTGGGGAGAAATGTTTTATTATTCTTCGCCTTATTTTTTGTCTATTGCTAAATAAAAAGGGGAATAAATGGTATCTAACTCTTTTTATACATGGGAGATCTTTAACTTAGGGGTATACTTCCTTTCTAACGTAGAGATGGTTAGACAAAGAGGGAGGACTTTTCATATGCACTTTATATATTCTTATATTCTCTTTGCATTTTAAGGCGTGCTTAAGTTTGCCGGTCAGAAAGGATGCGAGAAAGGTTTACATGAGATCAAATCTACTCAAGTTTATGTCAATCTAGTGTCTGTAACTTTTTTCCTTTTGGGGTTGGGAATTGAGTCTTAGTGACCTTAACGGCCCCATTGATTTTTATTTTGCGTTTTATCCCGAAAAATCCAAAGGGGGAGATTTGTAAAAGAAAACTTCTGAATCAAGTAAATTTGTACGTATTGGCTTTATTCTATTCTTGGACAAAACTTCTTTGAGTCATAGGTCAGACCTTGAGTTATTTGTCCTTCAAGCCTGTTACATGTTATTCAAGATCGTAGCGTCCAAAGATAAAATATACATCATGCTTCGAGTCAAGTTTCAACTTCATCATCTAAGGGATGCCAATGAGGTATAAATACATGCTTATTTTTAATCCCTGGATTTTGTTTTAGGTGTTAGGAGTTTATAAAATCATTTTTCATTGTCTTAAAATTATTTTATTCCTTTTTATATTTTTTAGAAGAATTTTTGTTTCTTGAGATCATTAGAATGACATTGGTATTTCGTTTGAACGAGATATGGTCCGTCGTTAGAACAACTTCAAATGAACTTCAAGCTCATCATTTCGTCATCACTCTGTAACGTCATTAGATAGTTCATTGAATGGGTGTTATAATCAGATACTATACTTCGTTCGAATGACATGTAACTCGTTCAAATGAGTACGCAAATTTTTGTAGAATTCAGGTTTTTACAAATTTCTTTTGATCCGTATCTCATTTTAACAAATAGGAGTGCGGGGTAGATATTTTTTGTGAGAATTTTCTAGATTTTTAAGTTCCTAAACGTGTTTAGAAAGCTCTCCAAGTTTATGAGTTTGATTTGTGAAAAAAATTTCCAACCAAAACCCTAGTTTACAACCAAGTTTTAGGTCTAATAATCCTTTATCTATATGTTTATTTGAGATCTCTTATGTATTGCACATTAGTAGTTTTCACTACATATCGTGAGAATTTTGAGAGGTGGAAATCGTGTTTGTGTTGAGAGGCAATTGGACTGGTCACGAGATAAGTAAGATTGGCGGGATATCGAGCTATGGGAATGCTCCTACATTGTGTGGCTATTGGAAGGCATCCAACAATGGTTGCAAAAAATGTAACAAGGGACGAATAAGCGCATCAAGGATTAAATTTGTCGAGTCTGTGAATAAGTCAAATTTGTCCATATAACTAGGCCTATATCGTAGTGGACTTGTGTAGCTGGGTCATCCGTGGTTTTTTCCACAGTGAATTTTGCTTATACATCGTCGTGTTATGATTTGCATATTTTATTCTTTCATATAATCACATGGATGCATTCTTAAGTCAAGACAAAAATTGGTAAATCATTTTACACATCACTTGTGGGTTTTCTAATTTGGTGCAAGTTAATTAATAACTGCGAACATAAAATTTGGTGGTCTTTTCTTTACAAACACTAGGGAACATTAGCTTTCTCAATTTTCTCAAATTATCGTCAAAGTATAAATCAAGAT
Source organism: Sambucus nigra (assembly GCA_949130495.1). Taxonomy (NCBI): domain Eukaryota; kingdom Viridiplantae; phylum Streptophyta; class Magnoliopsida; order Dipsacales; family Adoxaceae; genus Sambucus; species Sambucus nigra. The sequence continues at coordinate 386,372,152 of OX422217.1, forward strand.
TTTTTGCCTGATTCTGTGCATGACTCAAATTCTTTGTCACATAATTAATCCAACCAAAGTATATATACAAAAGTTTACATTTTCACACTGTATTTTGACCGAGAATAGAACTAAGGATAAGTGTTATGACCTAGTCCTAAATCCCATTCGTGCAAATTGACTAGGCTTACTGATGTTGATCTTTGGTATAATCATTTTGGATATATTAACTTCAAAAAACTACCCAAATTATCATCCCGATATCTTATCCGAGACAAAACTAAGATAAAAAGTGTCCAAAATGTGATTTGTGGCCCCTGTTAGGTTGGGAAAATTGTAAAGACCCCACACAAGAAGAGTAAGGACATTTTGACTTCAAAACCTTGAATCTATACACATGGATGAGATGTATCCTTATCAAACCATCATCCAAAGTGGAAATATCTATATGTTAGTTATTATTGACGACTTCAATCTGTTTACTTGGGTAGCCTTTATGAAACAAAAGTTTCAAACTTTTTAAGAATTATAAAGAATTTTTCGAAAAGTTACGAATTCATAATATACCTATGCAACTCGAATCTGAAATGATAGTGGTGGTTAATTTAAAATTTGTGGTTAAATTGAGTATTGTACTAGAAATGGATATCATCATGAGTTTAGTGGATAAAAAAACTGATTACTTGAACATAAAAATTAAACCTTACAAGAGATGCGTAGGGTGATGTTACATGCTAAATGATTTCATAAATATTTTTGGGTTAAGGTTGTAAAAACATCATATCATTTAAAAAACACACTATATCTAATGAACAATTCCAAACAAACCCCATATGAGATTTGGTACAATAAAAGCCTAACGTAAATATATTTGCGCATTTGGCAGTTCTTGTTATGTCTGTAAACACGGAGAAAACATTCTAAACTTGGGGCCATGAGTGATAAAGGAATATTTTTGGGTTATTCATGAAATAGTAGCACATGTATCATTTATAAATTTCATACGAAATCCATATTGGCGTCAATAATCGTAGTTGTGGATTATACCACCACTCCACCAATAACTAATGAATCAGTTTTATCAATTGATAAAAAATGTTTTAGAAACTAATATAGAAGATGAAACTGATTCATTACCTATAGCTGAGCCTTCACCACCTAACTGGATTTCTAAATATCACCCTATAGATTAAATTATTAGTGATCTACCACATGCTGTCAGAACTAGATCCCAAACACGCCAATTTGCAGATTTGCTATATCCTTTAATAGAACCTAAACATGTCTCCGAAACCCTTATTGATATGTGTTAGATAAATGAAATGCATTAGGAGCTAGGGCAATTTCAAAGTCACGAATTTTGGTATCTAGTCCCTAGCCTAAACACACCAAGGTTATTGGTACTAAATGGATTTTTAAAAACAAAATTGATGAAATTGGTGTGGTTATCGAAAACAAGGCCCGATTACTTGTTCAATGGTACAATAAAATATATGGAATAGATTTAGATGAAACATTTTCCCCCTTACTCATCTAAAATATGTTCGACTTATATTAAAAGTATCATGTCATCTGCATTTTTTTATTCCTCAAATGGACTTTATGTTTGCATTTTAAAGGGAATTTTATCGGAGGAAGTCTATGCAGAACCACCTAAGGGTTTCATTAACCCTAATCACCCTGACCATGTCAATAGGTTAAATAATGGACTTTATGGCATAAAGTAAGCCCTTAGGGTCTGGTATAATGATATTTCAAAATTTTGGTCAATAAGGATTTTGTGAGAGATGTTGTTGACCAAACATTATTTGTTATAAGTCAACTAAAAAGGTCCTTATTGCTCAGATATATGTTGTTGATATCATTTTTTGGTGTACATCTAAAAAAGAAGATAAATAATTTTCAAAAAATATGCATGGAGAATTTAATTGTCTTTAATGGGTGAACTTCAATATTTTTTGGGATTATAATTAAAGTTTGACATGAATATAAGGGCATTAAGAAAATAAGGGCATGGAGAATTACTAGCGATATTTCAGAGGGACCTGAATATAAGGGCATTAAGAAAATTTTCCTTAGAGCATGATGGAGTTGTACTAGTGATAAAACCATGAATACTCGCATACACATCCTCCAAGATCCTTGGAACTCAAAGTTAGTAGAGGTAACCTATGATTATCCAGCTAAATGGTAATCCCTAATAAAAGCATCATCTAAGGCTCAAAGAATGATATCAAGAATTATGTAAGGAAAGTAATTAGTACAACAACAACAAAAGAGATAGTAGATAACAATAATAGAACAAGTTGATACATTGGATTTAGGCCTTACTACTGGAACAAACCATATCCCAATGGAATCTATTCCTCTATGAATGAGGAAAGTAGAAAGGTTATCAATAAAGTTCATGCTCAATATTTAATTAGAACTTAATATGATCATCTCTATGAAGACTAAAGTATGAGGTGAAAATATCCTCGATTGGAGGGTCCTTTGATACCAATATCTTGTTTGCAAAGATCTTGCAAACAAGTGTCCCATTGACAAAAGAGTATGGCGACAGAAAAAGATATGTCAATAAGTGATAGTTATGGGTATCACATAAAATCCTCTATGGAGTCGTCTCAAAATGAGTCAAGTTGACGTTGAACTAAGTATGAATAACTTGAGTGATAAAGCCTCCATGAAGTGGTCTACGATCACATGCAATGTAGATGGTGGAACGCTTAACTATTGCTGGGTCAATAGAAAGATTTTTAGGAGAATATTATTGAATATAAGTAAGTGATCGACACGAATGTCTAGTAGTAGTGGCTGACGACTCTCCTGGACTACTCTGTCAACTCCAAAATGGCGTAATATTCCTTTATCTAGTCATCGTGATTAGGAAATGGACTAAAATGGATGAAAATCAAATTAACAAAAAAAATAGGCCAAATATCTCAGGATAGTGCCCTAATTGGTGTTGGAAGGAATAATAGTGCTAAAATATCACTCACAATATCTAAAAACACACGAAAAGTTCAAAGCAACGGTGTGAAGAGAACATAGATATGTAAAACCATAGAAAATGGATCAAATAGTAAAAATGTGCATGATCAACCACAATCATAATCTCTAGGAACTGAAATTTACATAAGAAATAGAATTAAGTATCAAATACCTCAATTACTTAAAATAAATCAATTAAATCCCCAAATAATGACTAAACTAGGGTTTTGAACCTAGAATCCTCAATTTCGAATCAAATAAACAATTAAACTCCAAATAATTTGCTGGGAAGAAAAAATCTCCTATTTCTAGATATTTATAATTGGAAATACATGTTTGATATGGAACAAATGAAGTTTATAGTTGTTCATAACTCGAAAGAATAACAAAAGTCATTATGGGAGCATCTGTTCGCATAGTTTCGGGAATGCTCTATATGTACGATGTTGTTCATAACGAAGAACATGGGTCACATAATTAGCTAAAAAAACAAAAGTATTTTGTGCGAACATAAATGGACAATAATAGTCACTGTGTAGAATAGGGAAAGACCAAGTCGTGTGCACAATTTTAGGCATAAATAAAAAGTTATGGAAAAACAATTCCAGAAAAAAAAATTTAATGCGTCTTAAATCCCATAAATCCCGAATTCTCTCAAAATATGTTATGATATGCATTCTCAATAAACATGAAAAATGTGATATTTGATCTAGACACTAACTAAACATCAACATTTAGTCATTCATTAATCATGTGTAAACATCAAAGTCTATTTGGCACATAGAATTTGCTAAAACAAATATTGTCGTTATCTCAATTCACATGAAAATATTCATTTTTTCATGAGATATTAGACATTTTAGAAAATATGTGCAAAAAGAACAAAATGAATCATAAGAGTTTCAAATATCATTTTATTTTCACCATGTAATATTAGTTCAACAAAAAATCATTATATCATATTATGGAGTAGACAATAAGTTTCCATTTACTTAAGAAAAATCCAACAAGTTAATTCAACTCAACAAAGCCTTTTTTGAATTATTCGGGGTTGGATGGATGAGTCATATTTTTCCATTTTGATATGTTCAACGTCATATATTTCATTCTACTACACGATATCATTTCCTTTTTATATCCCACCAAGTTATTTAATCCTACCTTTACACCTCGTACTATCATCAATACTAACTAAATCACTCTTTCTTATAGGGGCATTTATTAGTCTACATTTGACATGTCAAGATAATCTAAGTCGATTTTCTCTCAATTTACCTTATGTACGAGATACTTTAACCATTTTATAAATTTATTTATTAATAACTACATTATTTTGAGTTTTACCACCTATCCATCTTAACATTCGCATCTCTTTCATGCTTATTTTCTGCATATTTTGCTTCTTATTTACCCAACACTCTATCGTATATAACATAAAAGTGATAATGGTCATCTTATAAAACATCCCCTATAACTTCAAAGGTATACGTTGATCACATAATACACCGGTAGTACTTCTCCACTTGATCTAACCTTCTTTAATCCTATGAGTAAAATCATCACTGATATCTCCACCACTTTGGAAAACAAATCCTCAATAGATAAATTGATCATTTCTAGGTATCTCTTGACCCTCAAGTTTCATCACCTCCTCATTTGTGTTCCTATTATTATTAAAATTTCATCCCATATATTCTATTTTAGTTCTACTTATTTTAGATCCTCTTGTTTCTTGAGTTTCCATCCACAAGTCAAATATATCATAAATCTCTATACACAATATCATTTGCAAATCCTATACACAACATCACCTCTTTTTTCTATTTTTCTAGTCAACTCCTCCATAACATGATCGAATAGATTAGG